>JAUCNO010001253.1:1211209-1238058 GCA_032353835.1 Enteromius viviparus
GTTTGAAAAAGCAAAAACAGTTGCCAAAATCGCTAATAAAATCGCAATCGCAATATTAGTTCAAAAAATCGCAATATAATTATTTCGTCCATATTGCACAGCCCTAATATATATATATATATATATATATATACATATAGAAATTCTAGGAAATGTAAAGAAAGTGGGAAAATACACAAAATCCGTAGACTATCATTACACACCAAGTCTTCAGGACATCCTTAGTACATTTCAACTGTTTAAAGAAGAATTCAATTAATTCATAAATATATACATTTTATTATCAACCAATATCTTTCTGTAGGGTACTGGGCCAAGGTGAAGGAGTCAAGGGAATAACCAGAAGTATTACCCGCAGTTACATATAAGAGTCCTTTTACACTGCACCACTGCAAGATTACAGCATTCAGCGTTTGAACAGCATTACATGCTGGGAAATTAAATTTCAACAGTGTTCTGTTTTTCTGGACTCGAATTTCAAAATTGATGTGCTACAATGGATCGAAATGTTCATACAGCATTCTCTGCTTGAGAGGACGTTGCTTGTGATGACATCAGCCTGGTGTTCGAGCACGAGCTACGTTTGAGAGGAACTGACTGGACTATGATCACGCTGGTTAGTCCAGAAAACTAATCATGGCTGTAGGGGGAGCAGAAGTTTCTGTGGAAAGCTCTGGAATTACAGGGTGTGAAGCTGAGCTGTGGAGTTTGCCTTCTATTGCATCAGCTCGCATGCTGCTGCATGAAGCTTATTAGGTAAACAATTGCATTAGTTTCTTGTACTTTATATTCACAATTCATTACCAAATTGCCTGGGTGGTTTACATTTGGAACCAATTTCGTGTATCTACGCTGCAAGACTTTATGCACAGATCCAATATTTTGAAACACATTTAATTTTTTGCTCTGTTTGTTTACACTGATTTTTTTCTTTCAGTTGCGAGTTTATATTTCACAATTCAGATTTTCTTCTCAGAATTGTCAGTCTGTTTCTAACAAATATGGCTCTTATTCTTACAATTGCAAGTTAACGTCTTTTAATTCTGAATTTATGTATTGCAATTTAGACTTTTCTTCTCAGACTTGTGAATTTATATTTCACAAATCAGACTTCCCTCCTCAAAACTGTAAGTTTATATCTCACAATTCTGAATTTATATCAATTTGTATCTTTTGCAATTGAGATTTGTGAGAGGAAAAAGTTGCATTTACCATTTTTTTAAATTCTGGTTTCTTTAATATGCAAACACAATATACTGTACATACTGTACATTTACTATTAATCACTTTCATTGATTCCGTGTTTGAAATGCATTTACAAACCTCTCCAAAGATGATTTCATACCAGCTCTCAATCTTGTTTCTGATGTAACAATAACGAGAGACCAAATTAAGAGGAAAGTGTTTAGATGTATGTCAGATGGAGATATCACATATTGGACCCATGTTGGAAATCCGGGCTGAATCAGATGTGAATCTTGTTCCGTGTGTGTAAACAGCAAAACACTGAGATCTGATCTTTAGAATTAGATGAATTAGATGCTGTAAATGCAGCTTTAGTGGTGGAACAAGTTTTGAGAAGTCTGACACTTTTTTTCATTGTGAACAATAAATTTGATGCCTTGTAATGCATTGATTGAGTACCACCACCTGCCTTGAATTTGATTGCTTTTCTTGCTCTGCAGCACTAAAAAGTGAAATCTTATCGCTGAAACTGTCCTGCTATAGACCACAGGGGCCTTGTTGAATCACTCCTTTCTTCATTTTTCTACCTCTATTGAAAGGATTTCATAGTACAGTACTAATTTAACTGAGATGAAACTGACCTCCAATAGGCATTTTCCTCTGATTGAAGGATTCAGACTACTTACTTGATTACTTACTTAGACATGCCTGGTGCTGGTCTTTCTCATGATATTAACTGACCAAGCCTTATCAGTTAGTTTGTTCAAAAATCTGTTTTAGCTGAAGTATTCTTTTTTTTTTCCATTTGCTCTTTTTTTACCTCGAGGTTAACGCGGAATCCTAAGAATAAAATCCATATTTGTTAGAAATAGACTTACAATTTTGTTTAAAAAACAGTCTGAATTGTGGAATATAAATCCAACACTAAACCTACCCGATAGTGTTAACAAATGCAAAACGGATACAAAAAGGCATTCGTTGATACAACTGTGCCATTTGAACTTGCTTTGTTGCTCCTCGCCTCTCAAGTACAGTACATCTCTGTACTCCGTGAAGCTACAAACAAACCAACACTTCCCGAAATCGACTGTGAAAAATAACAACTATTCTAACAACTGGTTACCATAAACAATAGTGTAGCGGGACTTGTGGAAAAGTTAGTTTAATTTAAGTTTAAATTTAAAATGTAGCTAAATGACAATGCCGAAAATAAATTAGATAAGGAATAAAATAAAATAAATAAATAACAACTTTGTATGGTATGTAATGTAATGTGATTAATTATTATTTCAAATAATATTAATATATTATTGGAAAATAAGCATCAAAAACAAAACAAAAGCATTGAGAACAACTGGGTTAACCTATTTAAGGAGCATGCTGGGTACCAGCATCCAAAATGCTGGTGACCAGATATGCTGGTCTTTTCAGGAGGGTGAGAACCAGAGGAGAGGCCGGGCCGGGCAGAGAGCTGTGCGTTTTTTAAGGTCGTCAATTATGCACGGTAGCCACCCGGTGCCATATGTCACTGTCAATTCCATTTGCCAGCGTCGTGCGCCGGTGTGCCGGTTTTGTGTGTGTTAAATAATGCAGTGCAGAAAGGTCAGAGGAGATGCAGAAAGGGCGGATGCTCGACTCGATTGTGAAGGTTTACGCAGGGCTTGCAATACCAGCGTTAATTCACAGATCAGTTCCAATAATAAAATGCATATTGTAAATGTCAAACACAGGCAGGCCAGGAGTAATCCACCTCTGCTGGGAAATAATGGATAGTCTCCGGGCTTAATTCAGCGTATTCCACTGGAGAACGAGACAAAAGCCAACTTTATATTGCTGCAGAGGTAATGTTAGATCAATCTTTAGAGTCGGAGATTACACTATAAATCTTCCTTAGCATTTGCATACTTCCTTCCAGTATACCTCTCTCTCTCGAGCGGGAAAGTCTAACAAAGAGTTCTCCGATGAGATGGATGAAGTGTCATACTCCCCTAGGCATAAAACAGCATCAATGGGAATGTCACAGGCAGTGTGGGGAACCGAAAGGGCATCGGCAGGTGCTCACGAGACAATTAAGTGCATGGCGCATCATTTTCCTTTAACCATTAAAAATTATTGAGATGATCAAGAGGAAGGTGACAGCAACAAATATCCCTGCGTTTGTGTATGTGTGTGACTCTCGCACCCGCCGTCGAGATCAGACAAGCTGAAGGTGAAAGTGAGTCACTCTCCTACATTATCAGAGCTTGTTTGGCAGCAATGTCAGAGGCAAAGACGCATCCTCCCTTTATCCTGAGGGCCTCTTCATCACGCCACGTGGCGGGGGAGGTGGCGGAGAGGGAGTGGGAAAATGACGAACGGCCTATTGTGTAATTAATGAGGACAGTGTTGATTTCCGCAGATAATTTAGCACGCTTGTGAGTGTTTGACTCCTGATCTCTATTTACCCTCCTTTATGGGCTTGGAATTGCGGGTGTAGAGTGTTAACCTTGGGTGAGTTTGTTTGCAGGCATTTGCTCGACACACACCTGAGATGTAGTGTGTTTCAGGAAAGGCCAAAAGTCACAATTTGATCATCTTTTGATTTCAGTTTTCAATAGTGAATTGGATACACCCACAATGATGCTAAATTGGAAATTGTGTTCTTAGTTCTTGATAGAAATTCAGTTCTCAGTTAATTCTATATTTATATTGTATAAAAATAAACATATATACAGTATATATAAATATGTTTTAAATATTTTATATATTTATTTATTTATTTATTCTTTTTTATTTCTTATATAGTTGGCGTCCTGTTTACCTCAGTTCAAATGTAGGAACTGTACAATAATTTAGCTTTGAATAACTGGGTTATTAAGCTTGTTTATTTTGTGTGGATTTGATGCTCATTTGGTAAACATATTAATAGGGTAAATAAAGTCATAATTGAAATACAGCGCCACTTTTTTGGCCTCCTTCCCTCTGTCCAGCCCCTGAGCAGCATGACAGATGTCAGGAGAATTTTAATGAAGCCTGGGTTCAAACCAGGCCCTTTCGGGCACATGCCGTTTAAGCTCATCATCCACACTTGAAAGTGACCCTTCTGCCACATGGCATGCCTTGCTATGAAAAAATGATCAGCAATAATTTAGATAGAAGTGTCTCTGAAGATCTTATCTGTGGTAGGGTAACGGCATGCATATTTTTTTTCTGGAGATGGTTATAAAGATGCTTAGAGGACTGTGAAGCGGGAGCAACTGGTTCGTGGTAGTTTCAAATGGGCTTTGGCGTCATCCTGCGCTAAACAAATGTTACAACCTCTCTGGTGACTTTCAGTGTTTTTAAATGTGAGGAGATGAGGAGATGAGAAAAGAGAGTTCACTGTTATGGCATGGACTATCGTATAAGTCACGTTTTTCAATAAGGAACTTCTAGTAAGCTTGGCATTTTATACCAATGCATATTACACTGAGGGCTATGGAAAATTCATGAGTGGAAATTTAAATTCAATTGAACCCCAATCTATCTATCATCCTGTATATTCATAAGACCTAGAAACCTTTAAACTGATTTGAAAACTTTCAAACTTTGTGTGTGTGTCAGTCAACACTCAGAACTTGGTCTTGGCTTTAACTAACGAAAAATAAAAAAGAAATCATTCAAATTATTCGTCCTTAGTTGCAAATTTGCAATCCTGCATGTATTTTACTACTTCAAGAACTAAATTGTAGTTTAAAACAAATTCAGTTATTGCATTCGATTTTAAATAATTCAATTCTGAATACAACATAAGCACATTTGCTCTCAGCTCAGGTAAAACGGTTGTTCTTTGTGAATTTCTATTACTCCTTATTTGTCAAGCAAGCGCGGTGTCTTAAGACAATTTACACGATGATAGTTTAGGAATGTAAAACAAGTCTTCGTGCTTCTTCAAGGCTAAGCGTCTCAGATGTTTGCCTGTAGCAATAAATATTTAATCACTTGTTGCTCCTTTTACATTTATTTATAGTTAGCTCTGCAAATGGCTGTTCGTTGGCTTCTAATGAGGAAATGCGGCACTCTTGGATGTAGTAAATGATGGCGACTATCAAACCTTACGACAAATGTGTAAATCTCATTTACATATTTAAATATTTTTAAATGGAGATCTTCGACTGGTGAAGGATGTTGTTCTAGCGCATTTACATTAAAACATCAGTATGCCGTACACTAACCCATCTCCAGCTTTTTTAGGATGCGACGCACGCCCTCGGCCAGCGGTATTCCTCTGTTGTCAGCTGTGCCCTGGATATGTGTGTAGCATTTTAGTAGATCAGCCCATCCTAGTGGCCCGTCTAAGGGTGACTGGCTCCGTTTAATTAAAACCCACACACACACGGTGAAGCACGACCACGCAACAGCCTGCATAAATAATTCACAGGCTGAGGTACGGTTTTGGGCTTTCTGTAATGAGCTGAAAGCTAGCCGCGGGGAGCTAAACAAACTCGTCCGAGCGCTTCATCAGAGAGGCCCAACCTTGGCATGGACGGCCCAGGATTCCAAATGTTTGTCCCATCATGTAAGCCATGCGAAACCCCAGTTACCTGCGGTGCAGCCGGCGATAAAGCCCTAATTCTTATGTAAAACTCTGAGTTGACTCAACTGCAGCAGCGAAAGTCTGACAACGGCGCTCTCAACCTCGCCACGAGGAGCTCATTAAAGAGCCTGCCACACAATGTTCCTTACGGTGGCAATTTGGTCTGGTCTCAAATCCTAGCCAGAGGTGAAACAGCCCTTTAATGAATGAAACATTTTACCCAATGGTAGCACATCGAAAGCCAAGTTTTCAGGCTTCAGAAATGTGCCAACACATCTCCGCGGTGCTGACTGTACTGGGTAATGCCCACAAAATAGCATCTCTGCACTTATTAATGGCAATGAGACGTGTAACAAGATTGTTTTCTTGTCCAAAACAGATTATCCGGGCACAAGATCAATGTGCATTTCGGTCGCTATCTGAAACTGACTCTATGTCAAAACTGCAATTATCCATCACGATGCCATCATAAAATTTCCTGATTTAAAAGGAAGCGGACGGAAAAGAAAAGAAAGCACAAAAAAGAAGATGGATCGTCGCGAAAGGAGAAGAAAAAATCTGTCAAGGGTATTATGGAAGCGGCTCAAAAAGGGAGCCATACATCAAAGCGGCAGACAGCCATTTGTTAGAGAGGAATAATAGCTGTGATACATGTCAGCCCCTGTGACCTGGGGAAACAATAAAGCAGGTTTGGAGCTGCCTAAGAGCAATGACCTTGTGCCGTTGATTCCGGCCCAAAAAGAAAAAAAGAGATGGAAGGTGGAGAAACAATTACAATCTATATAAAGTCTGATCCTGTCCTCTACTGCTCACTGGGGGCAGAGAAGATTGCTGTCTGGTCGTCTTTAAAAAGCCTCTTTTCCTGCAGACTATAAGCATGGAAGTTTCGATGTTAGACTTGTTCCTCAAGCGCAGAGCCATCGCCTTCTTAAATTGGGTCTGGAATAAAGAAGCTTGTTCGCTCGCTTCCGTCAAGTCAACTGGAATTAACGCTGTTTTATCTTTGAGTTCAGTCGCCGATTGATAGTTTCATGAGGCAGAATTGCTTCAAAAGATGATGTAGATGTAGATCCTAATGTAGCCTGTCATGCAAGCGCTTGTGCGGTACATCCTTGGTGTTGCACGCCTGAAGGCGACTGCTAAAACAGCCCTCTTATAAGATTGCTTGTGAATTTCCAATGTTCTCAATACAGAGCTCAGTGGATCAGGACTCAGACTTCGGTCAGTTTTCAAAGACCTTTCATAAGTACAAAACTTTTCATTTCTACATTCATTTTCCTTTTGCAGCCCCCTTTAATAGTACATCCAGGTTTTTACCTATAGTTCACTTTATACATTCTATTTAATACAGCATTGAGCTCTAACCCACATTATTATTTACATGACACAGGTGATTGGTTTCTTTTGCATCAGCTAGCACTTCTCAGTTTTTTAAATATTTGTCTATAGCTTTCTGTAGTGGTTGCATCTAATCTGCAAAGATTCTTCTTATGCGTGTGCTGCAACCAAATTTCATAATCAGTTCGTTTTAAAACTCCTGTAGTGTGAGCCCAGCTTTAAGGTTGACTTGCAAAGTTTCTTATTTTCAATACAATCCCTATGGGGAGATTAACAAAATAATTATTTCTTTCCTTGAAGATGGATGTATGGATTTGGAATGAAAGAGGGTGAGCAAATAATGACAAATTTAATAGGAGTAAACTATTCCCTTGCTCCACATTTGGTTGGCTTTCAGCAATTCTGTTGGGTTTCAGTCTCAAATTCAATTTTTCAAAGTCATTAACAGTTTGCTCTTGACTCCAGCTTAGCTTTATAGAACTTTAATTTGAGGTGTTGCAGGTGCGGTGGACCCAACTGGTGGGCTGTTGCCTTTTCCCACACTGACGAAGGCTCCAGAGCAGAAAAGCCATCTCTTTTGCACTGGAGATTGTAAGGACAAATCAAAAAGAGCCATTGAACCGGCAGAGGACAAAAGACACCCACGCAAAGCGTACTTTGTGCCATCCAGATAAAGGTCTGTGGAAATGGCAGAGCCCGACTGGCATTCACACAGTGACAAGAGGGCGAAAGGTGTGAAAGAAGCCATTGAGGAGCATCTCCCACCGCTGAATGGAGGGATAAGGGTCTTCAGCGGGAATGAAAGTAGCAGAGCACAGGGCTCCGACATGTCATTGGAAATGAATGAAGAAAATAGTGTGCTCTGATCCCGTTCTGTGTGTGTGTGTGTGTGTCATCACTTAGTGTAAAATCACAATGCTGTGCATATCTTCTACAATAATACCAGCCAGCAGAGCCTTTCTCATGAAGGTATGGTGGGGTCAGATGTAGATTTATTTGTTTGAATGCTCCAAAGGGCATTGAGATAGACTTCACTTCATGGTTTCGTGGTTGTCCAAAAGTATTTGACCCCCTAAAAGCTACCCTCCTAAGATAGACCATTGTTCTTTTCCTCAAAAAGAGTCTCTAGTAATTAATAGCCACTTTACTGAATCATACAACCATGCTTGGTGATTATAAATGAATTAATTACGAGACAATTGAGCCTACAGCCAGCTTTCTTGGGCCTATTTTACATGCTCCAGACTCCCGTGAGTATTCTGCGAAGTCTCCGAGATTAAACGCATGTATAAACTTGTGCAGTCCCTGCTACAACGAAGCACGTCCTCGTGAACTTACTTAAGGTGAAAACTATTACTGAAGCCTGGCCAGCAATAAATTTCTATTGATTCTTCATACAAGCAACTTCTTCCCGATAAGCCCCAGAGCTGCTTAGATAATGATTTTTGCATGTGCGAGTCTATTCTCAGGCCTTAAAAACATCTGAGACGGACAAAGAAGTTTACACACCATAGTTGGCCCAAGTGCTCAGGAAAGTGACACAGAGTTTGTGTGGTTATTTGCTCCCTGATATGGGATATGGGCTTTTAATAATTAACGAAGAGACAGGAATAGAGTAAAAGGAACAAAAACAATCACTGAGGGGAACTGTTGCCAACAACCAAAGAAAAACACAGATAAACAGTTTTAAACATCTCGTTATTTCAGCTGAGTGTAAAGGTTAACATTAACTTTGGGAAAGTGCTCACATATTATATCTTGGAGAATTAGGGAACGGTCAATTTCAAGAAGAAGCTCGATTTCCCTCTGGAAATCACAGTACAATGTTACTATTTTGTCTGTATAGTACAAAGATAATTCTTGGTAGAACTGCTTTGTTGTGTTGTTTTAATTTCTTATAATTGACTTCAAAAAATCTATATACTTTTTAAAATGCATTCCTAGTCTCATTGGTGCATGTTGTTTGCAAAGAAATCATCACCTGTGGGTGTCCTGAGCTTGAATCCCAGCTTGCAGACTATACTAAATATTGTATTGTGTTGTATTTATTTATTTAAAATTTTTTACATCTTTTACAGTGTGGGTATGGACTCAATATATATATTAAAAATAAAATAAAACATCCCCTTTTTCTTTTTCTTTCTCTTTGCTGATTTAGGTATTTTTTTCTGTGAATCTGTGTTCAAGCACCAGTGGGTGTAGCACTAGATGGATGCTGTGATACGTTGATTATTGTGGCTGTTGGATGAGTGATTTACTAGGAAGCAGGTGAGAATGTGCCCTCGTAGTTCATAGATATCATTAACGAACGGCCGAAGTGAGGAGGTGGGACGTCCTCTTTCCTGCGACAGTCAATCTGTGCGGCTTGACTTTGTGTTTATTGGAGATGTCTGCTCAGGGACAATACTTCATAAATACTTGTCACATGTCATATACAGGGAAGCAAACAGAGCCATGTTTGATTGTTGTGAATGAAGTTTTCCATATTTGTGTTTGTGAGCGTGTATTTATGTGCTGGTAAATATATTTCATTTTTCTGATGTTATTACACAGGTTTGACCTTTGAACTTTTTCCTTTTTACACAATATTACAGTTTTGTATTTGAAGGACATTCCTGGCAAAGTTTTTTCTTTTCTTTTTTTGACAACACCTCTACGTAAGGTTGAAGTTGTGCTGTCAAATGATTAATTGCAATATATTTAGAAAATATTTGCATGTATAAATATGTAGATACTGTAAATACATTTCATATACAAACTTTTTTTTTTTGTATTTATATCTAAATATATCAGGCGTTCTAATATCAACTTGTACTGAGCCGTTTTATTTAATGTTTATGGGGTTTTTGCACAGGGGCAAGGTGAGACAGCGGGACGATACCCCGAGCCGGATTCCTCCTTGGATTATGAGATGAAACACCTTGATACGTAGAGCAATATTAGCGCACCATCTGGTGGGTGGCGTCCTTTGCTGTGTGGTCGGGACTTCACTGTTGACTAATATTTCTCCATAGAAAATATGGAACAGAGGCATAGAGATGTGAAGGACATGAGGAAGGTGGAGAGGAGGGATGAATGGAGGGAATGAGGGGGGCAAAGGAGAGGTATCTGTGCCTTCAGTCTGAAAGCTTGCAACACGTGCTGCAAATAAATTCATCACCCAGTGAGGATGTCTTGTTCTGACACTAATTTTAGGTCTAGAGCAGTGGGTAATGAACATATTCCATGACAAATGGTGAACACTCGCATTCACCGTATTTGTTGGGCCTATTTGCATTCTCCGGTTTGCCTCCACAACACCTGGTGTCTGGGGTTTGAGAGCGGCGTGAAGGAAACGTCTGAGAATAGAATGGCATTAGACTGTTTCCTTATGACAGTGGCATTGTTCGCTTCGCCTTGTTTTGACTGAGCGATTTGTTTTAATTTGAGATCTTAGAGACAAGGGCAAATGGAGAGTGGCTGTGTATAAAATTTCCAGAAAACCCAAGAATGTTATACAGTTATACTGTATGCCCTTGAGTGTTGTTGTATCTCAGAGAAAGAGTTTCTGGGAAAGAGTTCTCTGCAGTCTCAGACATTTCAGTACCGTATGAACTCCGTAACTTCTAATCATTTAATATGCTTGCATTATAATTCAAGAATGCATGATTGTTAACAGAAGCCCTTTATTCCTTATGATTGACATGCTTGGCTAACGTAATGTGAAGTAATCCAAGTAACAAGCTTGAGCACCACACTGTACAAAATCACCGTGATTTTAACGGTAAAAGACTGTTAGATGGTTAATGTTAAATTCCTGTAAAATATAAAGGGAAAAAACGTAAACAGCATTTAAAATTTAGTTTGAATTTGATGTTTTTTTTCTTTGAACTAACTCATAAACGAACTCAGATATGTTTGTTAGGGTTATATGTTACATTTAACGTTGTTAAATGAATGTTTATTGCATATTTCAGTTTAATGAATCTCACTGTAATGGTGTATAGTGTTTGTGTAAATGACACTAAGCACATTCTATATATGTTCATATTTAAAAGCTGCTTGTGATGGGCTTTGGTTCATCATTTGACTTTATTATCACCACCTGGATTTGATGGTTATCAGTGTATTTCAAAGGTACTTTAATAGGTATATATACTGTATTAACATTAGTGCATTAACATTAATTAATTATCAAACTATTAATTGTGATTAATTGCATCCAAAATATTTTTTTTTTACATGACATATGTGTATATTTATTATCTATATATAAACACAAGCAGACGCATGTATAGATTTAAGAAAAATATGTTAGGTTTATACATTGAATACATTTATATATAATATCAAATATAAGAAAATAAATATATAAATGCATTTACATGTAAATACTTTCAAAATATATACTGTATGTGTGTGTTTAATATGATTAATTATGATTAATTGTTTGATAGCACTAATTAACATTATGTAAGTTAAGGAAATTACAGTATTTAACTTAAAACTGTAAAACCTAAAATGTTGCTACCATATTGTTTTATGCGCGAATTCCGGCAACTACAGCTGCCAGTTTTTTAACGTAATATTAAAAAAAATTTAAAAAAAAATTACAGTGCAGTTAGATAAACAATATTTTCCTATTTTCCTTTTTCATCAGAGAAAGCAAATAATTGTTATATTTCTTAATAAATTATTTAGAAAATGTATTTTATGCCCTAGAAATACTGTACTTATATACAGTACATCCTAATACTGGATGCAATATATATTATATATTTATACTATTTTATTGCAGTTTTATTTATTATCATAGTATTATATTATATTATTTTAATGGCATTTTAAATACTATTTTATAGAATAAACATGAAATAAATCAATTTCAATTTATCTGCACATTTTTATAATATTATAAAATATAAAGCTGTAAAATTTTATAAAATGTGCTCAGTGTTTACAATTTTAATAATGAGAATAGTCCTGGTTTTGGAGGGAAAGGTTGTATGGTAGCTTATTTTATTAGCTGAATTTTATTATTATTATTATTATTTTCCAGGCAATCAATATTGCTCTCCTTCAGGGTGAGCTAAACAGAACCCGTGGAAGTTGTCGCAGTGCACTTCCCAATAAAAGAAGTCATTCTCGCAGGCAGGTGTTTCTGTCACGTGCTGGCATTTTATCACGGGTGCCATCTTGACAGTCTCCCTCGGCAACACTCTGATAATGGTTATTAACACAAAAACACACAAAAAATCCATATTCCACAACTTGCTGTTTGTCAGTTTGACAGCTCTCCGCATTAACGATGGCGTCAGCCCGCAGGATGTAAAGCAATTACTTTGAGACTCTCAATTAATGAGCTTCCCAAAACTGTTGTCATTGTTATTATAGAACCTTATCAGACATTTCCAGGGCTCTTTATTTCCCTCACTGAAAAAGAAACTATGTGTATTTCCAGTGGATCATTAGCATTCTAGATCCGTCTGAAGACAAATTATTTTGGCAATGCGTTTTGGAGTTTCAGGTAAGCATAATTGTCCAGCATACAGACACGGTCAGTCTCAGGTCAAATAGGGGGTACCATAATTGTGAAATTGTCACAATTGGATTATGTAATCGGTCTCCTTATGTGTACCATAACAACTTTGACAAGATCAACAGCTCAAGGAAAATGTAATCTCCCTCAGGTTATCCAAAAAGTAGTTTATTTCTTCATTAGAACAGGTTTGGAGAAGTTTAACATTGCATCACTTGATCACCAGCAGATCCTTTGCAGTGAATGGGTGCCGTCAGAATGAGAGTTCAAAAAGCTGCTAAATATATCACAATAAACCACAAGTAATCCAGACCACTCCAGTTCACCAATGAATGCTACAAGAAATAAATCCATCATTAAGTTTTTTCTTTTTACTTTAAATCATCACAAAAAAAACAAGTGTAATCCCAGCTGTCCCAGCAAGCCATGTACAGTAATGCTAATATGTATCCAAATCTATTCTGATGCACATTTAAAATCACAATTTGTTATGAAAAAATGGTATTTTGAGTACATTTCTGTATTAAACTAGCCGTAAATGGCTTCTTCTCAGTGTTAGACAAGAGGGTTTATAATTATGATTTTGCAACACTCAAAGACTTTTCAGATAAATACTGTATTTTCACTTGGAGCACAGAAACTCATTCGTGTCTTTCATGTTTTTACCTGCTAGATCTTGATGAAATCTTGATGAAACACACATTTTGAAATATAAGTTAAAATCTGTTCTGTCCCTCATTAAATCCTTATGAGCAAGAGTTGGAGTTTCACCGAGTTTGAATCATCTGCCATATTAGAGACCTACAACCTACCACACAGAATCAGTGTTTATTTCATGTTCTTCCCTTGTGAGAAAAAGAAAGAAAGAAAGAAAGCCAAACAAACAAACCATTCATTTTTGTTAAGAGACCTAATTTGTGATTTAGACCTAAAATTATTTTTGCAATTCCATGATGAGTGGTGGAAAGTACACCATTAAGTTAATACTTATTAAAAACAAGGATATTTGTAGATAACTTTGATTAGACAGCAATTTATCATTTTATTCATTACCAGCAAATACTTTTTTTTTCAAAATATTGTAAAATTTAGTCTTATAATATTAAAAATTGCAAGATGTGCACTAGGTTTTTTTTTTCTGTTTACCAACAACAGAGAAACTGTGATTGTCTGATTCATGAGGTGTGTAAAGCAATGCTATTTGTACTAAAGCCTTCCTTTCAGTCCTGGCGAGAGATGTCAGAGTGTTTTTAGGTTGTTCTGAGAGCCTGCAGTTAAAGGTCTTATTTTGACAGTTTTTTGCCCTCGGCCATCGGCCTGCGCAATCTATCTCTCCTTTTTCCTTAGATCAAGCCTCTTTTATCTTGTTCCTTGGCATTGCATTGTGATTTGCTTTATTTCGTCAACTGATTGCTTATCTCTTTTCTTAAGATGTTTGATTGTTTTTCCCTGGAGCATTTTTCTGAGGTGCTGATGTAGCCGGAATCGAGTCCTGACGTGACAGTAAAGTATCAATTTGCTCCAAATATGAATCATTTAATCATAAAATTGTCTTCTCATATGTTTTACAGAAGTTGTTATGAGCATCAGACCACCCTTATTGTGTAGTAATGACTATATACATCATCATCTACTCATAATGCACCTGCCTCTAAATACTTATATTAATCCCTAAAGCAGTAGCATGCCTTCCTGCCCATCTCATGACCCGTTTCAGCTCAGGTAATTCAAATTCAAATCAGGTCAGGGAACTTGGATGCAATATCACGCGCATTAGCAGGTCGTGTGTGTTCGTCAGTCAGTAAGTGTGCACACTTTGACTGAATACCTTATTAGTGGAGTTGTCTTGTGGTTCATGCACTGAAAAATCAGAACGGTTAAATGGACCGAGGGTTCCCAGGGCCTTATACAATCAAGTAGGCTAAATGAGGCACCCTGTGAGAAAAGTAGAGAAAAAAAAAAAAGAAGCCGTAACTCAAAAGTGCTGACACAGCCAAAAACACAAAGCACTCTTTTTTTCCCTCCAAATTAGTAGAATTATGGTGCCCGTTGATGCCAATCTAATTGCAGCTAAATTTGACGGAACTTAATGCGTCCTGGTGGAAAATTAAATTTCATGAATTACAGATATAAACCATAGAATTGAAGACCAATTAAGGGAGGTGATTGATGCATTGATGGAGTTTAGCATTATCGGATGTAAAAAAAAAAACATTAAAAATGTAAAACGCACCTTAAATAAATAGATTGATCATTTACTAATTTCATATCGATTCAAAGTGTATGACTTGCTTTCTTCTGTGTAACAAAATAAATTAGGTTTGAAGTAGATAAAAAGCTTTCATCAAACTTGTCCTGTCTTGTGTTAGGACAACTCTGATTAACTTTTTAGATTCAAATCTTCAAATATTGACTACTGTGTGTGTAAAATTTGTAATTACTGTATTAATATGTGTGTGTGTGTGTGTGTGTGTGTGTGTGTATATATATATATAATATATTTTATTTTATTAATTTATTTTTTATCACTCTAGGATCCCCACTGGCAAAAAATTATTTGTTTTTTCTATGTAATACATAGATTTTAAACAATAATTAAGTATTCTTGTCCGTATGATAAAAGTCAGTCAGAACAACATTTACTTTCATTGTATTTGGAAATAAAAAATAAAAAGATCTTTATTAATTTTACATTTATTGATTTATGGCATCTTGTCACACTTTTTTTTAAAAATCTGTTGTTTAGAACCCTATCAAATTTCAATGTACAAAAATAATTATTAACAATATTCCAAATATCTTTTTTTTTCCCACATATTCCACAGATTTGTATTTATTTATTTATTCATTGATCAGAATGTAGAAGGTAATTTCAGTATTTTTACAGAATTTTAATTTTGTGAGTTTGACCTCTTGTGTTGATGTTTTTGGAGGTTGTTAAGTTCATTTTTCTGTTGTGAAACTCAGAAACTCATAATTTGAATATGCTTGAACACAGGGCATTAGCGTGCAGTTAATGAGGAACTCAGTAGGCCTACACAGTTAGCAACTGCTATGCAGTGCAAGCATTCCAGTCTGATTTGCAGAAGTGAACTGCTATTAATAATGTTTCATTTGTTGGACTGGCACACAATCATCATTTCCCAGATGATTTACATGAATAAAAAACATTTTTGACGCCTTCTCCCTCTGAGTAGGCAGTGGTAAACAGCTGCTGCTAGTACTCACATTGGTACATCGGTGACGCAAATGTACCACGGTTTGAAGCCAAATCATATAATGTGAAAAGAGACCTGCGGGGGAGCAGGGTGGAATCGAAACTGGGTTTCGGCCAAGCAGTCGAACCAAATGTAAAAACATGGCTGCATTACAGAGCATCTTGGCATAGTTTACAGTGTAGTAACTAAAAGTAACTGACTAAAAGTAGTCATGCTGCTAACTTCACAATATTTTTCAGTGGTGTTACAATACTTCAGTTGTTTTCATAACAGTACAGAACGGCAGATGTTTGTAATGTCAAATTGGCTTGTAATTTCATGTAATGCTCACAAACCTTTACTTAATCACTATATTTCTCTCAAATGTATTGCCAGAAGATGCAATGCATTGTTGTTAATTGTTTTTTTCTTAAATTATGTCAAATTAAGTCACGTCTAACATTGATCTATAAGAATCATTTTGGTGAATCCCTCTGTCCTAAATATACTTTCTTACACATGTAGAGTTAAAATCAGTATATTGAATCAGCAAATCAGTTATCCGATTCATTCCAGTGAACTGGTTCATCCTAAATAGTCTCTCTACTACAATATATAGCACAAAACCAGTCAAATAGCATATTTGTAGCAATATCCAGCACTATCTTTCTTTTATGCCAACATTCATTAGTATATTAAGTAAAAACCACATTTCATGAAGACTTTGTGCAAATTTACTACTGTGAATATATGAAAACTTAATTTCTCTTAAATTCATTAGTAATATGCTTTTGAATATATGAATTTCATTTGAACAACTTTAATGCCAATTTTCTTAACATTTAGATTTGTTTATGTTTTGATTTTCAAATGGTCCAGATTTTCATATTTGATCTTAGCCAAAAATGTCATGCGACACTCATAATAATAAGTTAATTCACATTGAATATATAAGGAATAGTTGATGAAAATTACCACATAATTTACTCACCTCCAAGTCAGAGGTCAGCAAGGAGTCAGAACGCAACTCTCACAAAACATACATACAGCCATTGCTGTAAGTCAGTGATAGATAGAGGAATGCCTGCTTCCATCCATACAAAAGCTCAGTCGTATTTGCTGGATGTGTATGGCTAGAACGACGTGCACCTGGGTTTATTTCGAATACCATGCTAAAAAAAAAACAATAGAAAGACACATTTATATTTTGAAACGCTTTGCTGGATTATTCTTTTCACTAGCTTGAATCCTCATTCCTATTCGTTGGATGTTTCCAGGTGGTTTGTACTACTCACAAATGACGCCTGATATCAATCCGAAGGTTAAAAGTTGAAAGCGTTTTACAATCTTTAACACTGAAAGAATTAGGTGCCGCATTCTTAATGAATGCACTGTATTTGTCTGCTTCAAGTGATTACATGCGACATTCGTGTTAAAATCGCTTTTTATTGCATTTCTTTTAGCTCTGTGTCAAACAACTGAACATTTCACGAGCCAAGAACAACTGGGTTTTCACATCAGGAGCGTTTAAGGAGAAGCCCCAGCCTCTTAATTTCACCCGAACACCCCAACACTTCACTCCGACACATCCGTGAGTCGATGACCTAAAAACAGAGGTCAGCAAGAAGTCAGAACACAAAAAGGCATATAGGTTAGTTTTAAGACAGATATATATATATATATTAAGGTTTATGGAGCTTCAAAATAATTGTCACTATCCACCAGCATTATCAAGCTTAGAAGAGCCAGGGTGCATTTAAAAAAAAAAAAAAAAACTGACTGTGTTCGTCTGAAAGAAGAAAGCTATATACACCCAGGATGGCTTGGAATCGAGTAAATTATGGGTTCATTTTAATTTTGGGGAAACTATTCCTTTAATTCAGTCTGTCCATGTAAACGAACAATTTAAGAAAAGCCTTTCACCCCTACTTTTTGTTAGCTTGTAGTTCTTATTCTTCTCTTAATTATAGCTTGACAAGCTAGTTTGTGAATAATGCTAACACCCTTTTTTAAGTAAGACCAAACATACCTGTTTGTTAGATCATTATTACTTTTTATGTTTCAATAGTTCAGATTAAACATGCAGCACTTTGGTATTAGCTCAATAACGTCTCCGACAAACTTTTGCAGGTGTAAAGTAATCTTCAGAAAGGCTGGTTTTCCTTCTCGCTGGGATTAAAGATTTCTTTGGGGGCCTGGCAACACTTTGTGACCTTTCAAGTAAACAATTGGAGTGATAGCATTTTCAGTTGTTTCAGCCTTAATCTTAACTGTGTTTCTGGACTCGTGACATTCTCTATATGAGATAAAGTGCTCTCTTAGCTTTTCATTTCAGCCCACTCACCACCAGTGGGAAGTTCCCATGAGCCCGCTTGTTTGGGCAGAGCCAGAAGCAATGCGATTTCTCTCTCTCTTCTGCTTCTCTCGCTCTTTGCCTCTCCCTTTTGGAGTAAAATTCTGCTGTGTGCTGATAACCCAGGATCTACCTCTCTACATGTGTAATCTTCTGTAAATAATACGTGATGTACATTGTGTTCCAGGTACTTCATTTCGAGGAGGATTTTGTCCCTTCTGTTCTGTCACGTTGCCAAGGATGCAGCCTATGCTATCTGCCTATAAGCCTCTGCATATCAGACTGCTAAACACATTACAATTTAACTTATTTGGCACGGACATACAGTAAGTAATCCTCCGTTATATATCTAATCAAATTCTTCTCTCCAGCTAAATCCTTTTTAAACACGAGCGGCACATCGGATGCATAAAGACATGGTTGTACGTCAAGAGAGTCGTGTAAGACAAGTTATCATAACGCTGACGAGAACGGCAGATTTGACAGTTATTCAGTCATACAGCGCAAGGATGGAAAGTAGCGCTCATCTCTGGAGAGAGGTCAAAGTCTCATTGGCGCAATTTAACTCCAGCGCTCATGTGAAATTGATTTTTGATTGATCTGCAAGAATCCGCGAGTCAGATTTGATTTGCATTTCCAAAACCTGGAAATTTTTTTGAACCTCTCTTCAGCCACCTCGGAGAACGCCGAGCTAATTGACGGCAGCTCCGCACAGCCCTACTGATTTTCATCATTAATTTGGCAAGGAACATTGATTACATGTCACAACATGCTGACAACTAGCGCTGAAATCGATGGAAATCAAACAAGTTTTTACCCAGTAGGCTTAAAGACCGAGAACGTCGTGTCTAATTCCCTCCCAAAGCTCATTCGCTTGCGCAGAGCCGCTAGGATTTGATTTAAGGCTAAGGATGACCGTGCCGGCTCGAGCTGCGCATCCAGTGGGACAATAAAATAAAATCAGAGATTAGTTTTTCTCTGCTGCTGAAAAATCAGCCTTGACATCCTCATTTCCTGTTGAGTTGACATCAAGACCCTCATTATATATTGATAAAATTAATCTACCTTAAAAGAAATCGGCACTTGGCTATGAAGCGTTCAAAATAATGAGTTTTTGAAATCAGAGTCTCTCAGAGGCTTATGGGTAATGATAGATAGAGGAATGCCTGCTTCCATCCATACAAAAGCTCAGTCGTATTTGCTGGATGTGTATGGCTAGAACGACGTGCACCTGGGTTTATTTCGAATACCATGCTAAAAAAAAAACAATAGAAAGACACATTTATATTTTGAAACGCTTTGCTGGATTATTCTTTTCACTAGCTTGAATCCTCATTCCTATTCGTTGGATGTTTCCAGGTGGTTTGTACTACTCACAAATGACGCCTGATATCAATCCGAAGGTTAAAAGTTGAAAGCGTTTTACAATCTTTAACACTGACAGAATTAGGTGCCGCATTCTTAATTAATGCACTGTATTTGTCTGCTTCAAGTGATTACATGCGACCTTCGTGTTAAAATCGCTTTTTATTGCATCTCTTTTACCTCTGTGTCAAACAACTGAACATTTCACAAGCCAAGAACAGCTGGGTTTTCGCATCAGGAGCGTTTAAGGAGAAGCCCCAGCCTCTGCAACATCACTCTCAATTTCACCCGAACACGTCACTCCGACACATCCGTGAGTCGATGACGTGTACCCGAGATTGAACAATAGAGTGGGTGTCACCGTGAGATCTCCAGATTTGATTTCTGCATGCGAACCGTGTGACAGATGAAAGGGAATTGTGGGAGAGAAGGTACGTAGTAGATAATGCTGAAAACCGTGTGGCTTCTGTTTCTCAAGCATTTCACCGCATCAAATTCTCTCTGCTCTATTAAATTACATGGAGCTCAAAGTGACTTTGCTTCAGATATTCTGTCAATTCAATAAGAAATTATGCAGGAACGGGGAAGGAGGAGGAACCACCATTGTGTAAACTCATCATCCGTCGTAATGATCTGAGATCGACTGATTTTACTAAAGATGCAGATTATTATATGCTAATTTGCAGGACAATAACAGTTTTTCAATAATAATGAGGATAATAAATAAATAAATATTATTTAACGCTTATTGTGATCACTACTCAGATTATTCCTTCCATTGCTGTTGTTAATAATAATAATAACAGTTCTAATTTATTTTTCTTTTGTGATTATTATTCTTATTCTTATATTGTGCTAAATAAAATAAATTAATTAACTATTATTTTTAATAAAGGTATTAAAAATAGTACACATTTATATAACAGTCTGTCTCTAATGATTTCACCTGACCAGGAAACCTGGGGCCTGTTCCATAAAACAAGTTTACCAAATAAGCCAGGCAGATTTTAGCAGATAGCCTGACTTATTTCAAACCAAATTAACTGGCAATAAGTCAGACTAACTGAAATAAACCTGGCTTATTTGGTAAACTTGTTTTATGGAACAGGCCCTTGCTCTATGTGTGTGTTTGTTAATACATTATTTTTTTCAATCCCTGAAATTTGCATTTAAATGTATGTTTTTGGCAAACTCTTTTCGTCTAAAGTGACTTTACAAAGCACTGTTTTCATTCAAAACCTGTATTTTACAAATGGCCCCAGGCTGGGATGCATGGGAGCAGGTAGATTCTGACAAATGCGATACCTTTTCATCTCTCCAGTGGACTTCTTTTATCACTTTATTTGTATCTGAAGCACTCTGATCTCATTTATTTATTTTTTTCCCCTTAAATCCATTCCACGGCAGGGTTCTGTTGTTCCTCCTTCCGCCCCTCAGGATTACTGTGGATCTAATGACACTTCTAGGTCCTCAATCACTGGCACCATTGAATGGTTTAAACCCTTTTTGGTCTTAGCCTGGGCGTCTGGAGAGCTGAATATGGCTTACAGTGCCGACCCAATTCCTGCAGGGATGATTGCATCACTCGCTCCTTTCCGAAGGGCCAGGTCCAATGTTCTCAGGACAGATTTCTTTTGAAACGTTGGCTCTGCCTGTCAGATTCTTTCTCTCTTTTTTGATCCACTTTTTCAGTCGTCCCTCCTGTCGTTTTTCTTTTCAGCTATATCCTGAAGTGTGTTTTTAATGGTCGGGTGAATCTCACAAAAACTGTCAAGGTTAGATTTCACCTCAAAATCAAAGGAATTACAAAATCTATTTTGCTTAAATTAGTAAATATTGTGGTATTATGATTTTTAATTTTATGATTAGGATTATTATTTAATGATTTTACTGTAAGTAAAAAAATGTAATTCAAGTCACTATAATGCAATAAAACAATGTAGTATTTTGTACTCTGTTTACATTTATACTGATTTAAAAAGCAATTATATTACAGTTTTTTTATTAATAAAATGACTTTTAAAAAAAGTAGCAAAACAATCTTTTAATAATCCTATAAGATAAAATAATTGTATTTAAATATATATCAAAATATAGAAATCAAATACAAACACAGTAAAAATAAGTGTATTTAATTATATATATATATATATATTAAATTTTTTATTTATTTAATTACATTTTTTATTTAATTTTATTTTCATTTAATTGTGGCCTGGACATGTCTTTGTGAGATTCCCTCAGTTATTATTTTATGGATCTCGCTATTAATTGCACCCAGGACATGTTTTGTGAGATTTGCCCAGTTATTACTCCAGACACATTATAAACCCGTATAATTCCCAGTCCAATTTCTGTATTCAATCTTAATGATTTTCATAGATTTTTAGGAAATTAAAAACCTGCCTGCCTTATTTTATTGATGTGTTCTTGGATATATTTACACATTCTCCTGAGAATTTTCTCCATAAGACAAATTAGCATGGTGAAACGTTATTATGCCACTTGTTTTCTTTGGTTTAGTGATCTAAAACAAAAGACAGAGAGAAAAAGAAAGCATTGTTTCAACTGGTGTAGTACCTATGCATAACAAGCAGTTTTTCACTGTACGGCCTAAATCATGCTCAATTACAGACATTGTTGTAAATTAGTTTTCATGAGCGGATTTATTATGATTCTGAGCATTCCTTCCTTTATAGCATTTTTCTGCTGGATTTGATACAGTGGACAGAGAATGTGACAAGCATGCAAAAATGAAATGTGAGTGTGTAAAGAGCTATAGAAAGGATCCTGACATCCTTTTAATGAAGGTTTGCAGATGTTCAATGTGATCCCTTTTATGACTCAAGCTTTCTCTCTCTCTCTCACTCTGTGATTTTTCCCTACAAATCCCTCCTAACGCACTGTAATGCCATAAATCATAAAATCGTCGTCACCATAACCCATTCTTGTAATGTGGCCCTGCCAAAAAAAATGGTCTGTCATTTCTATGCTTAAATTCAATCCTGTCCACTTGAACATGCATCGACAGGGACCCAATGGGAGGGGGACGTCATTCATCACCACTGAGTTGCCGAGGAGGCCTATACGTGTGCTTGTGTGTGTGTGTGTGTGTGTGTGCATCGCCCAGATTCCCTTTCTCTCAGACGCAGAGGGGAAGATGATGGGAGCGGGACGTGAGTGGCAAAGCAATCGAGCGTTTAAGCCCCCCGTCAGACGGCGTGAGATTAGGATTTTTTTCTCTTCTCTTTTTCACAGAGGGAAAAAGAACATGAGCGTTTGCTGTTTCGCTTTCCCGTCCCCGTTCCTCTCGCTAAACCCCCCCCCCCCCCCACTCATCCTCCCCGCAGAGCTCCAATACCACCAATTTCAGGGTCGCAGTGGGGCAGGGCGCTGGATAAAGCGAAGAGGAGGTCAGGTCATACACTTGTAAATCCACCCCTGCCTGTTTGTCTTCCTTTTCCTCATCATTTAAGACACACAACAAGGGCTAAGATTTAGAGGGGATGGATGATGAACCAGTCGCTGTCAGCTGAGGTTTACAGTATAGTTTCATCTCTCTTAAAGTGAATTTCTGATGGGTTTGGATCAGATCGTTCAACTATGGTGCCTATATTTTACGGGCACAAAGATGGAATTCACTAAAAATGAATTACATTGAATGTTATCTATTGAAAGTACATATAAATCTGCTAACAAATAAACATGCCACAATTGAATGCAGAACAAAACGTATCTGTTACCCTTTCAGTCAAA
This sequence comes from Enteromius viviparus, assembly GCA_032353835.1. Taxonomy (NCBI): domain Eukaryota; kingdom Metazoa; phylum Chordata; class Actinopteri; order Cypriniformes; family Cyprinidae; genus Enteromius; species Enteromius viviparus. The sequence continues at coordinate 1,234,477 of JAUCNO010001253.1, forward strand.
TTCACGTCACTTCAATGTTACATATGGGAACTCGCCAGAGAGACCAATTGCCTTTGAGCTTTAAACAAAAGGCCAATGAATATTGGCATGCATTTGATTGCGCTGAGGTGCACCTCATCACTGCATGATTATAAGAGGGCACGAGTGGAATGCACCCTCAGATTTTCGCTTCAAAGCCTTCGCCGTCTGAGCTGCTATACGAGACCCTCTCTGCGAGTTCTGGAGAACGATTGAGGAAGAGTCCTGATTTTAAGAGTTCCTGCTTTCCTGCTCTCTCGTCTGACAGCGTTTCATCTTGGCAACTGCCAGCGAATCCTGCGGGCTGGTAGCCTTTTTAAAGGCTTGTGTGCCAGTCATATTGCACATCCAATGAAAAGACCTCTGAGTGCACAGAGTTGCCGCGTAAGGTCTTCCCTGGACAACCGGGAGAAAGAGCAAATTTTCCCACGGTTGGTGAAGCATTCTTTGGAATGTCAAACCGCCGGTGCGATTCTGGATGCGGAGATCCTCACCTCTGAGTGAGCCGAGTGCAAGATGAGACAGCTTTTGTGGATTGTCAATGCGTTCAGAATGTTCCCAGGGCACTGCTTCGACAGCGCAGGATCCAGGGAGGCAGGTAAGTGGTGCTCAATGTGGCCAGACTTACAGTCCCTGCCCCTGGCCCCCTTCAGGCTGCCCTACTGCTGGCATGGCGGTCAACGTCCCTTGATTTTACAGCCCTCACTCCATCGTGCCCAGAAAGAGCGGTGGGTTAAGACCCATCCTGAACCACGAGCTTTGAACCGGTCCCTTCCTAGTGGAGCAGCTGGTCAAAAGACTCGCTCTGAAGCGCGTGCTAAGCATGCAGCCAGAGCCAGGGATGGTCCGCAGCCACCGACCTGAGGACGCATGTTTTTATGACTAAATTTCCCTTGACGCAGACCCGGTGGGCTGTTTTCTCTCAGTGTTCCCTTAACTGTGTAACCTGAGTCCTCCCTGCCCCGCAGACGGACCTAGAGCGGAGTAGCTCCAGCTGTGCTTCCTCTGGGTCTCCAGAGGAACTTGAAAACTAGATCTTGCCTGTCAGCCTGGGGTCTCCACGTAACGCGACCCCAGAGTCGTGGCCTGTTCCATGGGTCTTCCCATATGTAACGTCGTAGTGATTCAACTGAAAGTGTAATTTGTAGGGTACAAACGTAACTCACGCTCCCTGAAGGAGGGAACAGAGACGTTAAACTTTCTCCTGACATGACTCTGAGGTCGCGCTAATGCCGGCTCTTCAGTGAAAACCTGCAGGTGCCTTCCACTCGTGCCCTCTTATACTCGTGCAGTGATGAGGTGCACCTAAGCACAATCAAATGCACACCAGTATTCATTGGCCTTTAGTTTAAAGCTCAAAGGCAATTGGTCTCTCTGGCGAGTTCCCATATGTTCCCTCCTTCAGGGAATGTGGGATACGTTCTTAACCTAGACATTTTGAGTAATAAATTGGATTCTGAAAATAGACCAAGCAAGATGTAGATGGGTCTGTTTCTTCATCAAAACAGATTTGGAGAAATTTAGCATTACATGGCAGTGAATGGGTGCCGTCAGAATGAGAGACCAAACAGCTGATAAATACATCATAATAATCCACAAGTAATCAACATTAATCCAGTCCATTCCATTGATAAACATCTCTTGAAGTGAGAAGCTGCGTAATTGTAAAAAAACATTATTTGTGTATTTGGTGTAATGCAAGGTGTTGATGCGGTGTAAGGTTAAAAAACACATTATTTTCCACATACTTTACATTTTCGTTTCTCCTCTAAGCCCTGCCTCCTGAAACAGGACGATTTGTACAAAGCTCGTCATTCTAAAAAAGCCAGGTGTGCTCTGATTGGCCAGCTATCCAGTGCACTGTGATTGGCCAAACACTGCAAGCATGTGGTGGAAATGTTATGCCCCTTATCATAACGGGATGCCCAAACACACCAAAACAATAAAACACAATACAAACAAAGAATTTGTTGCTCCCAGTGGAGACATAATTAGCGATTATCATGACGCATTATGTTGCATCACACCTCATAAACATAACACCATGTCTGCATTTGTGATCGGAGAAACAACAAGCACTACACTTCACTGCTCAAAACTCACATTTGAATAGTAAATAGCAGGTTCTTTTAATAAGAAAAGGTAACTTAAAGGTTGTGAGTCAGAAGCGCCAGACTGTCCCTGCAGAGGTAGAATTGCTCCACTTTATAGTCTCTGTGCACAGCCAGCATAGACTACTCTGCAGGTTTTAGGAATCAGTCCTCTGTAAAAGCACTGAACACACTCTATTATTTGTGTTGAGAAAGGGAAATTTAAAATCCCATCATATGACCCCTTTAAACCAAAGCTTCTGGCCAAGTCTATAATCAATCAAAATGCTTTCTCCTGTGAATTTCATCCCTGTCATGTCAAAATCTGTCGACATAACAAAGTGGTTTGTAAATGCTTAATCTTTGCATATTTCTCTTCTGATTCAGACAAAAGGACTTTTTCACTGGCCAGCAGTGACGGTATTTGGTTTGAAATTTGCTTTCAAATTCATACTTTCCTTTTGTTTTTTCTCCTTAGCCGGATGGAGGCTAACACATTTAGACAGATGAATTCAAATTGACGTTAAACATGTTTACGTTCGATCAATCTCGATGAAAAATTTGGCCCCATTTGTTTTAATTTCAGGACGTGCTGAAAAATTAAGCCTCAGTGAACAATCAGAAATGCAGTTTTTGCATCTGCTTGCTTTCATTTTTCTTCTAATGTAGCTGATGTAATGGATGTCAGAGTGTGCATAATTTATTCAGTTAGCTCAAAGGAGAACAAGCAAAATGGGACGCTTTGCCAAAAAAAAAAAAAAGACGATTAGAAGACAGTGTTGTAACCTAGCCCTGTTTTTCCCATTCATAATGTTTGTTTAGACATTTTTCAGACCATAATAATCCTCTAATCAATCATCATTCTCATAATATCCACGTTTTCCCCTTTATCAGCTGGAAACTGAAGGCAGCTAATGTAATGGACTCTGAAATCTGTTATTTGTCATTGTGCTCCACTAGGCATGGGATGATAACCGGTTTCAAGGTTTACCGTGGTTTGAAAAAGTCACGGTTTCAAAACCGCAAACAAAAGTTATACCGTTCCTACAATATGTGCTTTTTATGTGTTGTTAAAGTGAAAGCGCGATTTATGTAGCGATTGACACTGTGAAGGATAGTGTATGCCATTACGTTTTGTGTTTTAAAGATTACTTTAAGCATGTGATATGAAGAAGATATTTAAATAGCGAATTTATAGTATTAAAATGTCTTGCCGTTTATTGTAAAGTTGTGGGAATACTTATACCATGCATCTTCACTGTTTTTTCTTATATATTTGCCAGTCGGGGCCTAGTACTGTAATGTCTTCATTTAATTCAACCAATGTTTTAGCTCATATGTGTTTTACATTACGTGACCGTAAGAGTACATACACTCAACAAAAATATAAACGCAAAACCTTTGTTTCTGCTCCGATTTTTCATGAGATGGACTTAAAGATCTAAAATTCATTCCAGATACACAATATTACCAT
>JAUCNO010001253.1:1242776-1257933 GCA_032353835.1 Enteromius viviparus
CGCTGATTAATGGCATAGATCTGTCGCCATAGAAATCCATGTAATGCAGTGAAGAAATGCAGACCCAGCTCCCAACTCAACTTTGTGAATAGATTAACGGCGATATTTTTTTTATCGCGCGAAAAGAGTGCGTTAACGCAGCGCGTTAACGCCGATAACGGCCCACCACTAATTTAAACTTTAATGTGCCAAAATTTTAACAATATTTTCAACTGAACAATGATTTTTTTTATTATAAAAGTTCAAGACATTGACATAAAAAATTAAATAATGAGTTAAAATAAATTTAATAAAAATAAAATAATTTATATTATATATAACTTATGTACATTTTAAATGCAATTTATTAATGACATTATTTTTAATTTACCCCTATACTCTTTCATAGGGCAGATATGGATGCTGTCGCTTTCTTAGAGATGGACATAAAACTCCCCGAGAGGTAAAACCAAGCTTAAACAATTTGTCAAACAAAATACGTCACGTAATATGTGTGAAATGTGTTCCCACACAACCATTCTTTTCTAAGGACCCTAATCGATTGTACTACGAGTCTTCAGAGCTGAAGCTCTTCGAGAACATAGAGTGTGAATGGCCGCTGTTCTGGACATACCTAATCCTGGATGGGATTTTTATCAACAGTCCAGAACAGGTACAGACACTACAGGCGTTCAATAAATAGCCAACTTTTCTTTAGAAAACAATGCTTTGCTTGTTTCTCCCTTTATTAAGGTTCAGGAGTACAGAGAGGCTTTAGACCGCATTCTCATCAGAGGAAACAATGGATTACGATTGTTCCCAGAGCTTTATAGTGTTCCTCCAGATAAGGTACAGTCTGGACACACTTAGTGTTTTTGCTCTTGACACCAAAGCACTGGATTTTGTACCGTTATGATGAAACCAGATTCCTGGTTGAGTGATTCTGTGAGTTATTCCAAGGGAAAATGGACTTTCACCCTGTGTGTGTCATTTTGACTAGGTTGATGAAGAGTATGTTAATCCTCACACCGTGGAGAGAGTGCCAGTAGGCAAGTGTCCACTGAAATGGGGCCAGTCTCTGTACATATTGGGTAACCTGCTGGCAGAGGTACAGTAAATTCCACAAAAACTGCTCTATATGGTAATGCTGTACTGCAGTGTTTCTCAATCTGTTTCTGGAAGCTGTGCCGCACATTATGTCTTTCTTACGAAATACACCTTCATTCATGCTATTCATCTCTTCAGTACAGTTCTATGCAATTATTTAAATCAGGGAATGCCATGCAACAGCATTTCTCACCATTTATATGTATGCTTATTAATATACCATTTAAGTATCAGGGTCAGTACTGTATTTTTAAAGATATACTTCTAATTTTATATTTCTATATGTAATGCTGTAGATTATATATAATAATAATACTTTCATTCAGTTGAGATGCATTAAATTGAATACAATTATCAGTAAAGATTTTATATTGTTAAAAATAATCCTAAAAAATCCTAGAAAATATTAAGCAGTGTTTTCAACATGGATGATAATAAGAAATTATTATTGAGTGTGTCATGTAACACTGATGAAGACTGGAGTAATGACAAATCAGCTTTGCCATTATGGAATTATTTACATTTTGGAATGTATTAAAATGGAAAATAGTTATTTTAATTTGTAATAATATTTAATAATATTGTATTTTACTGATCAAATGCAACCTTGGTAAGCATAAAAGTCTTCCTTTGAAAAATAGCACATTTAATACAATAAAATATATTTATTTAAATAATATATTATTATAGACAGATCATGTAAATAATTACATGTATTATTTATTATTTATTAATAAATGATTTTTTCCAGTGGTATTCCAAAGCGTGATTTTTGAAGATATTGTTTATTGTGGTATTGTTTTCGTTCAATTTATTTTGTAGGTTGCACAGGAATGTTGAGACTGACATATGCATAAATTACCTTTGGCTCTGAAGCCTAGAAAACATATAATGAAAAGAGCAAGCATCTGTGAAATCATGATTGTTTTTGACTTTATAGGGGTTTTTAGCAGCTGGAGAAATCGATCCTCTCAATAGACGCCTCTCCACTGTTCCCAAGCCTGATGTTGTGGTTCAAGGTAAGACCTGTGTTTGACAGTAGCTTAATCTGGGTTAATCAATTTAGAAACCCGCTTATCGTTGCATGTTACATAAGTATTTCATCTCAGCATATTTACACTGGCTGTTTTCCATTCTTGTGTTTTCAGTGTCTCTCCTGGCAGAAAACGATGAGATTAAACAGCTCCTGCAGAGCCATGGCATTGATGCAGAAACCCTGGAGGACATTCACCCAATCCGAGTTCAGCCCTCCAGAGTCCTCAGTCACATCTATGCCAGACTAGGTGAGCTCAGGGAAGATCTCAAGTGACCTTGATATATATTGCACTTTTTACATAACATATTAATGATGTAAAATTCTGAGAAAAGAAATAATTTCAACTCCGGGATTGGCGCGGGTAATACTGATAGACACGCTCATGTGATGTAGCTGTGCTACATGGCCACAGCTGAGAAGGAAAACAGTATATTGTTACAGTATATTGTATTTGGGTAGCTCTTAAAGTGACAGCACTCTAAATTTGCTTGTCGTTCATGTTAATCAAACAGCAAAAGAGATAAAATTGCTCACTGCCCTTGACTAAATCACTTCTGTAACTTTAATAAGAAGCAATATTTTTAATGTACACAGTGAAAAATATGATTGTGTTTTATTAATTTGATTACTTTATACAATGCAGCTTTTATTTTTTATTTAGGCTAGTATCAATATCATGAAGACCTTATTTAAAGCAAAAATAACTATACTGTGTTAGCGTATGGTGTTTATATATATATATATTTCATAAGTGTGAAATAAAATGATAATTTATTAAATTTTCAGGGCGCAACCAAAGGCTGGGACTGACTGGACGGCCTTATCGGCGGATTGGTGTGTTGGGAACGTCCAAATTCTACATCATTCGCAACACCATCTTCACTTTCACACCTCAAGTATGTCAATGTGTGAATATAAATTTGATGGCATCTATTTGAATATTTACTATTTACTCAGTTTCTGCTCCGAATGTCCAGTTTGTAGACCATCATGAGTTCTATCTAGCCCTGGACAATCAAATGATTGTGGAAATGCTCCGTATTGACCTCTCCTACCTCTGCTCTCGCTGGAGGATGACAGGCCGACCCACAGTAACGTTCCCAATTTCACAGGGCATGCTCAGTGAGTGTCCTCAACATGCAATGCCAACACAGACAGCAGCAGCAGCTTTCACATATCTCAGACTCATTTCGTTTTTATCCTTTGTAGCCGATGATCACAAGGAAATTGATCCTGCTGTTTTGGCAACCTTGAAAAAACTACAGGACGGTTACTTTGGAGGAGCAAGGTAACGTGTTTAAAGCGGTCAGCGCATTTAATATTTGTTACATAACTAAAGCAGGCCAAAATCAAATCAGTTTTACATTTCAAGGGTTAAGACTGGGAAACTTTCTGCTTTTCTTGACACCTCCTGTTGTGCCCATCTTACATTTATGGACTGTGGTGAGTGAACCACCAGCTAGCAGCACGAAGAATGAGCTTTTCTCTTGAAAAGTCTAAAACCATAAAGGGATCCAAAAAACCTAAAAATTACTTTCTGTGTAACAAAAAAGAAAGATGTTTTGAAAAATACACTGAAAGTAAGTAAAGATTGTTGCTGCTGACTTTCAAAATATAAAAAATATCTTCTTTTGTGTTCCACACAAGAATGTAATAAACATATTAGATTTTTCTTATTTTATTTGAAAGTTACCAACAAGAATTTTTGTTCAAGTCAGTTTGTAGGAGCTTGTTGTTGCAGTTTTTCTCTTTTCTGCATGACATTCTGTTTGTTGAAATGTGTGGCCTGCAGTAGAGAGTCACTCTGTCAGACAGTTTGTGTAGCAGCATGGGCGGATGGAGGCTTGAGAGGAAATTTTGTGATGGAGCAGTAACTGCTGTGACAGTTTTATATGTTGACATGTGGTGAAATCCTCAATTGCTTCTCAAAAGTGACAGAAAACGTGCTCAATCCTTTGATGTTTTTATTTAATTGTGTGTATGTGTGTGTGCAGAGGTGGATGACCTGGCTGTGTATCTGGACCAGCTGCTGGCAGTTCCTCAGCAGAGTCCCATTAGTGCTACTAAAGGAGGCCTCAGCCGCTTCAGGGCAGCAGCCAAAAAGACTCGGGAGATGGTGTCTCTGGTGCACAAAGCCAGAGAGCTCAATATACACAGTGAGTTTTCCAGACAGTCATTTTCATGCTATGAGAACAGTCGCCTATGCAAATGCTCAGAAATAATTCATTTATTTGATCCTCTCCACAGATGTTCACATGTACCTTCCTACTAAACTTTTCTGTTCTCCAGCACCAAACCTTAATTTGCTGGATAACAAAGAGCAGGTAACACAAAATTATAGGCTTTCACTTTGAACATTTAAGCAATAATTAGAAGAATTATCTGGCTGTGTCTCTTTCCAAATTACATGTTTGACTTTTTTTTTTAATCAGGTTCCAGAACTAAACATCCCACCCATTTCTATATAGAGAAACCGTTTTAATAAGGTGTAAACTTTTCAAGATATACAGTAAGCTTATAGGGATTTTAGGTGATTGCATATTTTATATTGAAGGGTAATACAGAGAATCGAAGGAAAGTGAAAAGTGCTTAAATATGACCTTTAATAATATTACAGAAGATAATTATTTCAAATAAATTGAACTTATGTTTATTTAAAAAAATCCTGGAAAAAAGTATGACATAAGCAGCACAGTTGTTATCTATTAAAGACACTTTCTGCCTCTAAATAAAAAATAAAAAGGTAATTGTGAGTTTTTATCTCATAATTCTTAAATCTCGCAATTCTGACTTTCTAAGAATTGCAAAATACAGACATGCATTTTGGAAGTTTACAATTATGAAAACTCACAACTATATAAAATTATATAAAACCTTTAAATTATGTTACACTGTAGTTGAGAGTAGTTAGTTGCCAGTTCTGAAGGAAAAAAGAATGACATTCTCAGAAATTGTGAGTTTATATCTCACAGTTCTGATTTAATAACTCACACTTGCCTGTTATCTTGCAATTGTGACTTTATACATCAGAATTTTTTTCTTGGAATTGTTAATATCTTGGAGTTTTGAGTTTCGTAGTTGGAATTTTTATCATGCAATACCAACTTTTTCATTTGCAGCTGCAAGTTTATATCATGTAATTCTGAGAAAAGTCAAAATTGGGTTTTTTAAAACCCCTGAGAGACTCACAATTGCAAGAAAAAAGTTGCACTCTTTTTTATTCACTGTTGGAAACAGGCTTAATAATAATAAGAAGAAATGTTTTCTGAACACCAAATCAACTTGAATACTTTTTGAAGTCATGTGACACTAAAGACTGTAATTGCTGCTGGAAAATAAGCTTTGCCATCATAGGAAATATTAAAATAGAAACCATTTATTTTACATTGTAATATTTTGTTTACATTTCTACTGAATTTTTAAACAAATAAAGGCAACCTTGGAGCACCATGCACCATTTGATGACATTATCCTTTAAGCTGCTATGGATTTAGATGTACAGTTATTTATCTTTGCCCCTTTTTATATCATCAAATACTATTTTACTTAAAAAGACTGTAATGTATATGGAAAAAAAGAATGAGACATTTTTAATTGCTCTCTGGAACTGTTAAAATGGCTTTATTGCAGGTGTCCACATCTATCTAAGAGCTGTAATGACTTTTTTCTCCTGCAAAGGCATCTGAGACACAGGCCCCTCATCCCATGAACCTGCCCAGAGACGTCAATGGTGGGATTGACTATCCAGCTTTAGTGCAGATGCTGAAACTAAGTCAGAACTTGCAGGATCAGGATGATATTCTATACATCCTATTTAAAGACAAGTCAGTGGCACCGAAACCATTTCATGTTTTGTTATATATGTGTCCCTAGAGAATAGCTGTGTGGTGACTAGAGACTGAGGATTGTTTTCAAATGAAATAACATTAGGATTTATTTTATAAGGGGACTAGATTGGGACACCAAGCTACATGGGAAAGGTTGGACAGTAAAACGACTATTGAGTGATTTATATGAAAAGGCAGGAAACCTAAAACACTGGGGTCTCATCCGGATGATCTCTGGGATGCTACGTAAGAAAGTAGAAGAGCTGGATGCTGTGAGTAGCAGTTTTCCTGTATCTGCATCTAATTTTTAATGTGTTTTTTAGACATTTTTTCCATTAACAGGCCTGCTCAGATTTGCTAATTCATCAGAAACATCTAACAGTTGGCCTTCCTCCTGAACCAAGAGAGAAAACTATTTCAGCGTGAGTGTACACATACATTTACATTCATGTTAACCTGTTTATACTACAATCTTTTCTCCATATAGCCCGATGCCACCAGATAAGCTGGCTAGGCTGATCGATGAGGCTAGTGAGAACAACCTCACCATCGCCATTCTCACTCAGGTTAGAGCTGCTGGTCAAATCTCAACCTTGTACATTTTAATTCCACTGACACTCTTTTATGCTCCTGGCAGGAGATAATGGTGTTTCTGGCTATGAGTATTCGAACCCAGCCTAAAATCTTCAGTGAAATGTTTTGCCTCCGAATTGGACTGATTCTTCAGGTCATGGTCACAGAGCTCGCCCAGTCCCTCAACTGTTCAGGTATCTCAGTTCCTGTCTAATAAACTCCTTTAATAAGCATTTGTAACATGCAGTGAACTATTTAGTTTATTCGTTTTTTATTAGGACTACGCTTTATTAGAATTAGCTAATGCAATGTGCAATGATATGGAACTAAACAAGACATTGAAATTATTCACTTATCATTCCAGTCTTAAGACCTGTTCACACCAAGCACAACAACTATAAAGATAACGATAACGCTTTAACTTCTCAAACGCGTGATAGAAGGATTGATTCTGATCGTTCATCAGCTGGAAAACGTTCTGAAAATGATTCCCAATGACATCTTTTCTCTGACATTTATCGTTACTGTTGTGGTGTGGATGCTCTCATTCTTTAACATTGAAAACGATTTTTAGAACTGTATCTTTATCGTTATCGTGCTAATTGTGAACAGGCCTTTAACACAATCCTTCAGAAATCATACTAATATTCATTCCAATTGTGTCATATTGTTATCGATGTTGAAAACAGTTGTGCCACTTAAAAACGGTGATCATTTTGTCAGGAGTTTTTGATAAAGGAACAGCATTTATTTAAAAATCTTTTCTTTAACCTTATAAATGTCACTATTGGTTAATTTAATGCATCCTTGCTGATTCTACTGTAGCAATTAAAATGAACGTTAATAATATGCAGTTAAACAATTTTTTTTAAACCAATTTGATATTATTTTAGCACTCTGATTAAAAGCAAAAGAGGTTTATGTCTTCTTTTTTTTTAGGTGAGGAGGCTACAGAGAGTTTGATGAATATGAGTCCATCTGAGATGAAAAACCTACTGGTTCACATTCTCAGTGGCAAAGAGTTTGGCATTCAAAAAAGCGGTAAATATATTCCTACACTGCCAACATTATACTCACCCATTAGGTAGGTGAATTTGTATATTTATCAGTTGTATTTTTGCACCAGTGCGCTCAACAGGAAATGTGGTCAGCTCTGCGGTCAATATCCAAGACATGAGCAAATCGAGCTCCACCAAATCTGAAGTGAAAGTTGCAAGTAAACAGGGTGGTGATATCAAACTGGTGAGAAAGTGCTTGGGTTTAGGACAGTTGTGTCTCAATACAATGGCAGTAGTTAAAGACCAGACACCTTTTCTGTGTCCTTTAGGCTGTGTCAATTCATTTGCTGGATATTGGAAATATTGAATCAGGGGTAAGTGGACCAGAGGCAAACAAACCTTAACTTCTCTTCCAAGCTTGAGCTTTTTCCCTGTTGGTGTAATTAATCCGATTGTTTTCTAGAGATACAGACTTCCATCCATTGAGTCATTTCAGGGATCATTAGGAGCCACATTGGTGCGTGACAGCAGACATGGCCAGTGGCTTCGGCGCAGGCGTCTCGATGGAGCTCTTAACAGAGTCCCCCTTGGTTTCTATCAGAATGTCTGGAAGATTCTGCAAAAGGTGAGTGGTATGCTGTAGAGGGAGTGGGTTATTCGATGAAGTTATGCTTCCCTCCCTTTTTTGCTATTTAGTGTCACGGGCTGTCCATCGAGGGCTTTGTGCTTCCATCCTCAACCACAAGAGAGGTAAGAAACCTTAAAGAGATGCAGTTTTAAATACACAGAATGATAATAAAATGGCACCATTTTCAGATGACTCCAGGGGAAATAAAGTTCGCTGTGCATGTGGAAACAGTCCTGAACCGCGTTCCTCAGCCTGAATATCGGCAGCTGTTGGTGGAGGCCATCCTGGTGCTGACCATGTTGGCTGAGGTGGATGTCCAGACTGTGGGTGATGTCATTCAAGTGGAGAAGATTGTGCAAATGGCCAGTGACATGTTCTACAATGATCAGGTGAGCTTCTTAATAGATTTTATACTTCTTATTTAAAATATCTTCCTATTCAATATATATATACATATATATATATATATACAGATTTTCATCCAATAAAAAAATCTCTAGAATAAGATTCCACTCACATGCAACTGACTAGCAGTGGCAAAGGAAACCGCATCTGTCATGGAGTCAGTAGCACTTATAATTCTGTTTCTGCAGAAAGCACTGGGAGCGGATGAGAGTCTCCTTGAGAGAGATCACATGACTGGCATCTGCAGGCTGATGTACGACAGTGCCCCCAGTGGCCGTTTCGGCAGCATAACCTACCTTTCTAAAGCAGTGGCTAGCTATGTTGAAGACTTTCTTCCCAGTGGAGCTTGTGCTGTTCAGTGAAGCTCCATACTTAAAATGACATTATAAATGTAGTGTAGATAGTTTTAATGATCTTTGTAGACATGTGTGTGAAAAAAAAAAAAAAGTGGAAAAAAATCAAACAAGGCAAGTTAGATGGAAAGTCTGTTACTTTTCCCCAATAGCTTCACCAAAAATGCCCTAAACACACAACATGAGATGTTGTTCTGCACAGAGCGGTCAGTAGTTTAGCATTAGCGAATTAGCCAGGAAGCATCTTTCTCGACTGTTAGCTATTTAAAAGTTGCTGTGCTTTTTAGTACTTGGTTTGTAGGGCTGTATCTTTAATTCCCCCCTACAGAGTGCTGGAGTAATTATGTATTTTTATAGGCCAACCCACCAGTTAACATCACTCTGCCTCAATGATATTTTTTCATTGGCTTTTGTGTTATGACAGAAAATAAGCTTTGTGACTAATAACCAACCAAAAAACATTACTTTGGGACAATGGAGCGGGATATGCTATTTGTTTACTAGTTGTTTCTGGGTTCTGCCGTACAAAAATACTTTATTCTTGCAGCACCCTATACTCTCATTTACTATTCCCTACATTACTTCACTTATAAAGTCTACTGATCAATAAACTGAGCAGCACAAATTAATTCAGAGTGATGTTAACAGTGTGGCACTATTCTTTAGCAGCTAGCTGTTGAGTGTACATCGGTTGTACAGTCAGTATCAAAGTGCATTATAGAATTGAATAAGTGCACATGATAATGTCCCCTACTACCCCTACAGCACTTCGACCTCGGCGCAGTAATATCATCACTCCTAGGTTGTACCCACCGGGAGTTTTAGGAGTGATGATATTACTGCGCCAAGGTCGAAGTGCTACACAGTGCACTTCCACCATACATTAGTTATGTTTTTTATCTGCTTAAAAAATTGCCATGTTTTATTTTGTCGCCATACTTACTCGTGTAACTTAAATAGGGAAAATGTGGAAGTGTTTGGTGGTTTCTAAATTCATCTCTGTTTGGACGTTAACACAGTGGTGCCACACACTAGAGCATTAAGTGCACACACTGAGATAGGAGAGATATCTTAACCCTTTCTAAGTTGAGGGAAGAACATAGTGAATATGGAAAAACTGTGGTGTTTTCTTTTAATAGTGCTCTATATAAGGGTATAGAGGGCGTTTCCAGACTCAGCCATTCTAAGTGTCTGTATCTGCTGTGCACTTTTCATCAGATATGTAATAAATTGCATCAATTGCATACAGAAACATACTGCTGTATTTTACTTTAATCCAAACAGCCATACCTTACCATACCTGAATGAGGCATTACAAGTCATGTAGAAACAAATCGAACTTTTAAGGTGAAATCCAAAATGTTTGGGGACGAGACAAATGTACGAAAAGTGACCTGTACACATTTCTCCAAGACTCAAGAAATTGAGATGCCAGCCGCTGTGGCACAATCAACATTGACAGTGGTTGATTCGAAACACTATTCAGGCAATGTGCATACAAAACCGTGGCTTGGTTTAGACATTATAAACATTGATTCAAGTGTGCACAATTACAACAATCACTTTTCCAAACGGGAGGGGATGGGGGAGGGGCTTGACATCATGACAACGTTTTCATTCCACTGCAATTCACTGTACACTGTCATTCCGTTTGCATCAGCCAGTGACATCATCAAAGAGGGCTGCCTAAAAACACTAGATTTTGACACTTAGAAATTAAAGGTAACATGTAAAATGACGGAGGACTGTTATGTCGCTGGATGGCGGGGGTATGTTACAAACACACGGGCTAAAGGGGGAAATGCCACATGAACATCTTCAGTCTCTTTGAGCCAGTTGAACCGTTTCTCATGTCTGCCTTGCCATTTTTGGTTTTGGATTGGTTGATGTTTTTCCTCGGGCGTATGTGTCAGTTCATCATGCTCCTCAGTGCTACATGAAGTGCATCTGGAAAAAAGGAATTGTTTTAGCACAGGTTTCAAGCAAAGGTACGTACTGAAGAATTGCCGTTAATATAATCTTAGTGACACTCGTAAGCGAGTATACCTGAGCTCCAGGGATAGGGGTGAAAGGATTGGTGGTGCGCAAGATGGGCTGGTTATATATCACAGGCTGGGGGGCCATTAAGGGCATTGACCCCATCTGGCCCACAGGAGGAGGAAGCTACAGAACAATTAAATGTTCAGCATTAGCGTTGTACTTGAGGGTTCAACTCCTGTTAAGAAGTTCTTAAAGGGTTCGTTCACCCAGAAATGAATATTAGCCCATGTTTTACTCACCCTCAAGGCATTCTAGGTGTGTATGACTTTCTTTTTTTAGGCGAATCTAATCGAAGTTATATACGTTATAAAATGATCTAAGCTTGTCTGGACTGATAGCCCGGAGGATGGTGTGCCAACATATAGCACAACTGTGCTCATGACGACCCGAGTGCGATTCCCGTCTCGATCCTACCCCCCTCTCTTTAACCAATGCTTTCCTGTCTGCTCTCAACTTTCCCATCAAATAAAGGCAAAAAGCCCATAAATATAACAAAAAAAAAATCTAAGCTTCATAATAGGAGTGAACAGTTGTTGGTTTTCTACAGTCCAAAAAATGTCATCCATATTAAAACATACCTTAGACAGTTCCAGCGAGTGACTAAAGGCCTCTTTGGAAAGTCAGTGGCAAGAAATTTTATAATATCCATATTTAAAATGTTAAAAACACTTTTCTCTCACTTCTGCTAACTTGTACTTCAA
The DNA here is from genome assembly GCA_032353835.1 of Enteromius viviparus. Taxonomy (NCBI): domain Eukaryota; kingdom Metazoa; phylum Chordata; class Actinopteri; order Cypriniformes; family Cyprinidae; genus Enteromius; species Enteromius viviparus. The sequence continues at coordinate 1,254,424 of JAUCNO010001253.1, forward strand.
TTCAACAGCTTGGAAGAGCAAGGATCATTTTTAATATAACTGATTAGTCTGAAAGAAGAGAGTTATATAGACCCAAGATGTTTTGAGGTTGAGTAAAACATAGGATAATTTTCATTTTTGGGTGAATTAACCCTTTAAGATGTTTTTAAGAGTCGGTAAGGTAACATTCTATGTTTTTTAAAAGCATAAATAAATAACATAAATAAATAAAAATGATTGATTGATTGATTTTTTTTAATGTTTCTATTTATTTACGAAGGTTCTCTAAATTAAATGTTTGTATATTCTATTGTAATTGTTCAATTCAATCTGTTCTTTCCAATATTACTGTATGTGCCATACTTAATGATTCAGGTTCAGTCACAAAGGTTCATTGGCTGGCCTATGACGTCACACTTGTGAACAGTAAAGTATAAAACACTTATATATATATATATATATATATATATATATATATATATATACCTCTACTGAGCCATGAATATTATTAAGACATCAAAATGATCATTTTGACAGGATAAAAAACACCTACCATCCCATACACAGGCACTTGGGGGGTTGTCATTGGAAATGCAACCGGAGCTGGTGCCTGAGAAAAACAAATATTGAAAGAGTAAGAATTAAGTATATAGAAATAATTGTAACTATTTTATTTTGGTAGTTCTTTGAATTTATCTGATTAATGTTTATGTACAAGTAGGACTTACATAGCCAGTATAAATCATTCCATTCTGTATCATTACAAGAACATGCAGAAGAGAGAAAGACAAAGACATTACTGACAATCACCCAAATCAACTTCTTTTGTGTTCTGTAAAGTGCACAGGCCAATTTGCTCGGATTTTGCATCGCAGACATATTGTATTCAAACATATTAAACCGAAGAAGCTGATTGAAATTTCCTAACGGGAGCATGCCTTAAGGAAAGACTCAATTTCCATACCATCTGTGGCATCGGTATTGGAGCAGGGGCCAGGTGTGTGTGGCTCCAGGGTGCCGTGCCATTCATGGCTTTAGACTGCCAGTGGGAACCTCCAGATTTCTTCTCCAAATGAGTCCACTGAACTTCTGGCCTGAAAAGAAAGGATTCTTACGTCAAGACTGTTACAGATGTATGTCATATAGCAATAAAGGTTGTTTATGTTTTCAATAAACCTAACAAATAATTAGCTTTACGTGCTAAAATCCTTACTTTTTAGCTGGGGGTCCTCCAAAATGTAAATCTATGACAAATGAAACATTAACATTAACATTACAGGTATTACAGTCTGTAGTGTGATGTTAAATTGCCATAGAAACAATATAAATGAGATGGTTATAAAAGACTCACTGCCCACAAGATTGGCCAAGGACGAATCCAGATCATTAGTAAGTAATTTTCCTCCATTGTAGAGCTGTGTGCCTTGACTTTGGACCTGCGAGGAGAGGGTGGGCTTCAAAAGAGCTCCTATGTGAAAATCTGGAAAACAAAAAAAGGAGGAACGAGTCAGGTATTATTACTCCCAGCTTAATATGCAGAGACAAACATAAAGGGTTGCATATCAATTTATCGCTTTAGTCGAAGTCACATTTTAATTTGATTGAATGCAATACAGTGTTGGTTTTTCAGACTCACACAAACTGGCAACTACAGCTGGAGTCACTACACCTGTTCACACTGTATGGTTTTGATTCACTAAAAATAGCTTGCTCATAAGAGTCATTTGTTCATGAATCGGACTACACTGGTCATGCTGTATCATTTTGATTCAATAAAAATAACTTGCAGAAGAGTTATTTTTGTGAATCAGACTACAATGGTCATGCTGTGCGTTTTTTATTTACTCAAAATAACTGGTTCTTGAGAGTTGTTTGCGTGTGAATCCAACTAGACTAGTAATGGTATACGCTTTTGATTTTTTAAACATACAACTGTGTCATAAGAGTAATTTTTCCTGAAATAGACATGTTTCTGATTTACTAAAAATTGTAATTCCTTCATAAATCAAGCTACATTTACTAAATTACAAACTGGTTCATAAAAGCACTGGTTTGTTTTTTGAATATGAGTCATCTGTTTGTCTGACCAATGGCAGATAAAGGGAAACCTATTCAAAAAAGATAATTTTTGCATTCGCTCGAAAGCAACACTTTCCATTTAGCCATCAAACATATCATAAAAACATGCAAAACACTCACACGATTGAGCAGAGAATGTGCCATGTAACAAAGAAATGAAGAAAAAGCAAAATTAACATTGTATTAAAGAAAGTGCATCAACATTCCGAAAATAGAAAACGAATAGAGACAGCTTTGAGCCAGTTCAATTACCTCCCCAGCTGTTACTGGCTGGTAGGTTGGTTGTCTGAGCAGGGGTGCTGGAATTGTGTTGGAGATCAAAATGGTCATTGGTGAAGTTGTGCACTCTGTTTGGGATAATCAGGAAAACACAATTACATAATGTAATGGAAACACGGGCACTTCTGCATCTTTGGTCTCACTTGTCATTGGATAAATGTGTTTGCTAAGTGAATAAATGAAAATATAGTAATACAGAGTAATGTTATTTCATAGTGCTACTACTCTAGCAACACTCTAAAAAAACAGGCCTCATGTACCCGTTTGTGATGGCTAGATCAGGTGGACTGGACAGAAGCTCGGTGGCACCGCTGCTGGTGCAGCTACTGTTGGCACTGCCCACAGACTGGCCACTGGGGGATATTGTTGGGGTCTGCATGCCAATGTCTTTGAGCTGAACAGCCTGCAGAACAGAAATAACAGCAAAACTCAATGACACTGATGCAGAGAACACGTAATTGTCTGGGTAAAAATATGCACAAGGGAAGGACTTTGCATGCTGTTGTGAAGTCAGCACTCGTTAGCAATTTGGTGTAAATATGAAGCGATAAATGAATTTGATTTCCTACCTTTGTTGGCTGTAGTCTGTCACCCTCCACTTCCCTATGAAGGCAAAAACAGAAAGATTTACTGGAACGTCTGATAGCAGCAAATCAATTGCGCTATGTAGACGAGATTTAGCATGGACATTATGAGGATCTGTGAAACCTTACTGTGTGAACCAGAATCACCATGACAACATGATTATGAGCTGAACTGTAATGACCATTCAAACTGGCACCTAATTTTGGGCCAAGTGGATTTTGAACGCAGCCTTGAAAAAAAAGTATTTGTTACTTTGATAAAGCTGCATGGAAATACCGTGTAGTGTCTTAAATGCAGTGGCAGAAGTGATGAAATCTTTGATTTCAATTTTTTTTTTTACATTTTGGTTGTTTGTTTTTTCTTGTGGAAAGTCTACAATGTCTAAACGGCACAGCTACCTGGAGATTTAGTCAGTATTTTTTATTTACTTTTTTTTGTGATGAAGAAAATACAAATATAATAAATATGTATTCATATATTTTTTTTTTTTTTTTTTTTTTTTTTTTTAACCCCAAAATTTTTTTTTTATTTTTAAAAAAAAAAAAAAATAAAACAAATTTTTAAATAAAAATATTTACCCAAAAAAAT
>JAUCNO010001253.1:1267278-1293549 GCA_032353835.1 Enteromius viviparus
TCTGGATTTTTAATCTAATAAATGCAGCCTTGATGAGCAGAAGAAACATCTTTAAAAACCTTTAAATATCTTACTGAGCCCAAATATTTGAACGGTAGTGTACATGTTTAGAACCATTAACTGAGAAAGGGCTGGGGGGTTGAGTCTGGTGAATAGCCTGCACAAAGCCCAAATCTGAACACCTTTCGAATGAATCGGAAAGCTGACTACAAGCCAGAGACGCGCTTCTGTGTGAATAGCATCCCAGCATCCAACATCTAGGAAAGCCTTCCCAGGAGAATGGGAGTGGTTAGAAAGGACTAACAGATAATGGCAATGGTTTTGAAATCAAATGTCCAATATTTAGGTTATTTTGTTCAGGTGTCTACATTCTTTCAATTGCATAGCTGGTATAAAACTGCATAGTTCATCTAGATGTGGTACAAATCATTCTAATAACAATATTTATCTGTTGTCTACTTCAGTGGTTCATAATTATATAAGGTAAAACGTCAGAATTGTGGTGTTTGACTAATAGGACGTTCATGCTGATGTTGGTCTGCTATCTGACATGACATTGCTTGAATAGCGGTTACTCAAAAGTTACACTTGATTTCTTTCTAATTAACTGATAATAGAACTTGTGTCAGTGAATGCTAGCACATATTCAGAGAACACCTGCTACCTTTATTACTTTGAATGAGCCTGGCAGTTTATTAGATCTGCAGGCTGCTTGCTTTATGTCCCCCACAGGACATCTGCTCTGGACTCATTAACTGACAGCTTAATTGATAACCCGCTTCATTAATCAGCTACGCTTAGTTATTACTAGTGAATTGAAGAAAAACTAATTTTGACATGTAAAGGAAGGTGCATCTTCAAGTCTTGTGTTAGGTGTCCATACTGACTCGAACCGCAAACACAAATATCGGTCATAGCAATCACCTTGCCGTAATAGTGATGGCGTTTCGATTTCAGAATCAAATCTTTCTCCGTTGTTGTGACTCATATCAATAAACAGCATTTACATATTTACATAAATATCTATGCTTCTTGCATTAACCTAACAAATGCAATGCAGCATATATGTTCAAATAAACCAGGTTGTGGTGATCTAATAAAAAACACCTAAGCTACAAAACACCACTGCATTACACTGCTGTCACCTTCAATGACTCAGACTAGGATAGCAAACTGTGTAAGTCAACAATGGAGAAATACAAACAGCAACACCAGCATTGAAAACAGGACCCAAGGTACAAATCACGAGCAATCTGCACCTTGCATTGTGTACGCGAGCTAGTGTGCATCATGCTATGCCCTTGACATTGTGTGTTTCCTATAGGATTTAGCCAGGAACACGTTTTCTACATAGGAATCTGCATAATTATTTAATTAACAGCTAGTTGTGATACCTCCGATGTGGTAAGCACGGAATCAACATGGTTCGTTCATGCATTTTGAATTAGTTATAAAATAACGTCATGTGAAATGGTTCAGAGGTCCCTGTCGTATGCAAATTGGTCAGTGTGTCAATCACGCATTCTAATTTGCATTACGTCCGTGCGGGACTGTGAACGTGCCACGGTGACCTTCAGTTAATTGATGAAATGAACTCTATAATGGCTGTCCAGAAACCATCATCTACTGTAATCATTAGAATGTCCTCGATTAGGTTGTAAATAGCAGCGAATGAGCGGCCGGTAAAGAGTGCATGAATATCACAACCGAAGCACAGTGCAAAACACAACGGGTGACATTTCGCAGCGTTTTTTTTCTGCTTTAACCTACAATCAAGGTGCTTCTTCTTGGGCGCGCTGACTTCGTGCGTCGTGGCCTTGCACACGGCTTTGCTGATGGCAGATCCGGTCATGCTGTGCTGAGCCGCGGCGATCCGGTCCGTGATGGACTGTCCCGACATATTACGATTTTCAATAAATCGTCTCTCAAACAGATCTATTCGCTGCAGGGGCGTGTGGGAGCCCGCTCCGTGGGCTTAGTCGGTCTTGCGGAGAGCGCTAACCTGATACGAACCGGACACGGGCGAGGATGCTCTGACATTCAGATAACGGCAATCACCGCGCGCTGAAACGATGACAATATAATGACCGATCGTTATTTAAATAGGCCTAACGTTACCCGTTCAGCACGCGCAAAAAGGACACTATGTTACTCGCTAGCCTCCGGTGTTGCCGGTTAACCATGTAATTGCTGTTCGAACGAGGCTAACTACGATCTCGGCGGGCGAAAATGAAAATCGGAGCGTAACGTTACTCGACGTCTAGCCGCGGAAAATCTCGCCCTGCTTCATTGCATGCGCGGAGTCGGTGCATCACGGAATTTGATACCAAGCATCATTTTCCAAATTCCTTCAGCGCCCTTACGCGTTATATAAATGCATGCGCTACTGAGAATACGAAATGTTACGATATGATCCCAGTCGAATAGCAGTTGCAGCAGTGGTCCTAAATGTGAAAATTCAGCATCTCGTCGATGACATCTTTGATGAAGCAACAATTCCAATTTCCTATAGTTAACAGTCTGACGCTCCGCGCAAAATGGCAGTATGAGAATCAGGTGACTGGAGAGGGGGGCGATTGGCCTGTGTCTGAATATCTGGGGTGGGCACCTTAAGGTGGAATTTCCCCCTCTGTACATACATAAGAATGCATCAGACGGCCATTTCAGGGTCTTTAATGGTGCGCATTGATTCTTTTCATTGCACAACCCAGAATTGCGCAGGACTACAATATCATACTCTTTAATACTGTATGCTTTATTTTAAATAAAAGACGTTGCAGGATAACATTCCTAGACACCGTGGCTGTGCAATTATTAAGGCATTTTGTGTGCACATCATAGTAAGTGAATTAGAGGCCACTTTTAATAAATATCTATTACATGCAAGTGTCACTATACAAAACAGCAAGAAATTTATATTTGACCTGGTGTCATCAAATACTTGGTACCTGGCTAAAATAGCAGAGCATTCACCTGTAAACACTGATGAGTGAAATCCAACATAGTGTATCTAATGATGTAAGATTTCACGCTGCATATAATCAGCACAATCCTTCTTCACAGTCCCCGCCATTTTGTTGCATTTCTTGAGTCTGGAAGATGAATCTCATTGTTTTGGGATTACCGTTAAAAGGGTCCCCTTACATCTATAACAAACTGCTACTGTACGTTTTCTTTTTTGCTCAGCGATTTTCATCTTCCTGTATATTCAAAATTTGGAACAAGCTGTGCATCTGCCTCGGACCCGTTCTTTGGTGTTGTTGTTGTACCCGGGGAGGGCCACCACATCTGGGTCTGTGTTGCTGGTGATGTTCTCCTCATGGGATAAGATGTGACCCACCAGACATTTAGCTGCCACCTCGATGTTTGTGTTCTCCTTCAGTCGGCATAAAATAAAAGAAAGAATATGGGAGTTGTTGAGAATATAAGATCACAAAGCCATATATTACACAATACATAGGGTTAGTAAGATTTCTGAATGTTTTTGAACATTAAACATCAAGAATATGAACATTAAAGTATCTTATGCTCACCAAGGCTACATTTATTTGATCAAATATACAATAAAAACTAATATATTTGTAATATTCAAAATGATTTAGTTCCTGTGTTGGCACATCTGAATCATTAGTCCTCAGTGTCAACTTTTGTTCTAATATTCATCATTCTAATATTAATATTGCAAATCATTATAGAGGCTGCTTGTATTATGAATATCAATGTTGAAAACAGATTAGTTGCTTAATATTTTTGTGGAAAACCATGATACATTTTTTAGAATTCTGTGATTATTAGAAAAATGTGATTAATTTAACTAAATTATCCCCAAACTTTTAAACACACACTTATATATATATACTATATATAATTAATACTAATTTTATCACATACATAATTCCCAAGTGCTTGTCAAATATTATTCTAATGCATACATAATTGGATATGGCACTCAAATTATAACATGCACATTGTTTTGCTCAGCTGCATGTAAAGAAAGCATTGTCTATACAGCTCAGATCATGTGACATTTACCCGAGGATGAATGTAACAGTTGTATGGTGCAACATTATGTAACCCAACTCTTGGATTGTTGCTCAAAATATATAGAGGCAGTTGTAACTACATGGTGGAATTTTAAAATGTATTAAAAAGAAGGTATATAAAAAAGAGCACAGTCATATCACATGTGATAAAGGTGATCCAGAGTTTAAAAATGTTTCAGACAGTATGGTGTCATGTCAGTTATCTGAGGATCCACTTTATACCCTTTCACACACAACTGTGTAACTAATTAAAGTGTGGCTGTAGATGGCAAACAATGGCCTTCCTGCTAATAAGCACAGTACATTCTTGCTTTATTTGTGTTAAGCGCAAACATGCAAATAGCTACACAAACACATACACAGATCCTGATTCTGTATTTTTACATTTGTGAAAATACACCAGAATCAATGGATGATCATGATCATCCATGAAACTACTAAGCAGTATGGTCAGATACTACTGCTCAGGGCCACAAAATAAACCCCTCACCTTTGCAGAGGTCTCAAACCAGCCCACAAATCCATTCTCTTTGCAGAACGTATCAAGCTTTGGAATCTGGGAGCGCAGACCTTCACGTGACTGGTCAGACTTGTTGGCCAGAAGCACAGCCGGGACAGGTTTGCCGTTGCTGAGAGTGACTTTTAAATCCAGGTCGTCTTTCCATTTCTGCACTGCATCAAACGTGGAGGATCTGGTCACGTCAAATACTATGAGGGCTCCCACGGCCTCCCGATAGTAAACCCGTGTCATGTTCCCATAGCGCTCTTGTCCTATGATGAATGTGGGATGGTAAATTGTAGGATAAACATCACTCAGACATAAATAGCATCAAGTGTTTTTTATGTTTTTCTTCATAATAAATCCTACTATGACACTGTGTAGATCTACACTGTCTGTCTTGTGTGTGTGTGTGTGTGTTTATGGACTTTACCTCAAACTCTCATGTGACTTTAGCACGAGTATGAGAGCAGCTGAGATTAACACAAGACACATTCCTTCACATTCACACAAGGAAACTCAGCCGGAGGAGATTTCACAGAGAGGCAATAGCATACTTACTGTACAATGATTTATCACATAGCCTATATGGACCACCAACACTATACAAAATGCTGTCTAATATATCTAGTTACTATAACTGCCTTTGGACTAGCACCAAATAAAGTAAATTCAGCATCTTGTGAAGTAAAATAAAACAAAGCCAGTGGCATATTTTTTTATATATAATAAATATTAAACATTTTAATAAGAGAACGTACCTGCTATGTCCCATAACTGCAACCGGACCACCGTCTGACTGTCCCAGTGAAGGACTTTAAGAGCAAAATCCACTCCAATGGTTGCGCGATAATGTTGAGAAAATATCTGATGAACGTATCGTTTAATTATCGACGTTTTTCCCACTCCGAGGTCTCCGATGACGAGAACTTTGAATAAATGTTCTTTCTGCATGACGACCTAAAAAATAGCGAATAAACACCCTTATCATAAACGCACTGACCTACTTTTTGTACAGTTTGAAGCACATGAGTGCTCTTATGTTTCACAGATTATCCATTGATCATTGTTGTAGGATTACAGTTTGTGAGAGGCACGCGCTCTTTGAATGTTTATATAACGCTCCAAGTTAGGTCAAACCGCTGTCATGTTACTTTGTGCTCGTCCTCCTTATTAAACGCAAGCACAGGTTACAAGCTTTATCCTCCTATTAGCTCCACATGAGAAAGAAAACGAAATGGACGCATAAAAAAATTTATTTTAAAGTATTTTCTTCGTAGAACACAAATGGTAAAAGCCACGGATAAACTCTGCTTCTTCAACTACTGTCAGATGAATGATGGAACTCAAGAACGCCACGCCCATTGACACAGGTTGCGTCATTGCCACGCCCCATCTGATTCATTGATTTAAATATATTTGTAAATATATTGTAAAGGGTAAAATATAAACATAACTAGATAACTTTTTTGAAACAGAAGTGGTAATAATAACAATAATAATGTACTTGTACTTGCACTTTTGAGTTTAACAATTGTAATATGTAGGCTATAAAATGTCTATATAAATGTCTAGCAGTTTTAAACAATGGTTAATGCATTTGTTCTGTAGGCTAATTACAGAATTACTTTATTATCACTTTATCACTTTATTATTATATGTTTAAATACAAAAATAATCATTTGAATTAAAATGCTCAAAATGAAGGGTGGTGATGAGAGCTGGTATATGTAACCTAGACCACAAAATCAGTGATAAATCACACTTATTTGGTATATGGTATACATTTGTAGCAATATCCAACAATACATTGTATGGGTCAAAACATTCCTTCTGCAAATATATGAACACTTGATTTTTGATTAGTAATACGCACCGCAAAGAACTTCATTTGTACAACTTTAAATGCGATTTTCTCAGTATTTTTATTTATTTATTTATTTATTTATTTATTTATTTATTTATTTTTTGCGCTCTCAGATTCCATCCAGATATTCAAATAGTTGTATCTCGCCCAAATATTTTCCTTAACAAAGCATACACCAATGGAAAGCTTATTCATTAAGCTATATCTCAGAATACATAAAGTATAAATCTTATTTTTGTGGTCCAAGGTCACATATGTGTTATTTTGAATAAGTCAGTGACTAATGATAAGCATCAGTGTTCGGCCTCAACAGCAGCTGCCATTATAAACATACAGTATACAGCATAACACATCCTGGAAGTGTTTGAAGAAGCAGAGATTTGCGACACCGCCAGTAGTGCGTCGCTCTATCGCTTATTACGGTAATGGTACTGATGAGGGATGAGTCAGGCTATATGATGCTCATGATACTGCCATTTCATCAGCACATTTTTACAAACATCCCTTTATTCCTAATCATGAGATTAACAATATGAATTTACTAAGAATTTATGGGCATTCTGAAACTAAAAGGTATTAATGCAAACGCCCCAAGTCGATTATGTTCATTCGTTTGGTCAGTTAGTGCATATTCAAAGCGGGACTAGTTGCACATTTATCCTCAAAAACATTCGGGTGTGCTCGGATGCCTTGCCTGGGAACGTCACGGTATTATACGCTTTCTGAGACAGCGACGAATATGGGGCTTGCCATCCTCAGACACTGAGAAGCATAACAAGGTAATAATTACAATAAATATACAATAATATGCGTTCATAGAGCGATTTCTTTGAACAAGTGCGATGCTCGACTCGTAGGCCTGCAAGCATCTACTATGCTTCAGCTAACTTAGCTTTTAAAGAAACTCGTATATCGAGAGATGCTAAGTTGTTTAAAAATTCATTATCGTTTGGATACTAAAGAGGTCGTGTTAAAACAGTTTACAAAATCATCTTATAAATTATATTGCATTTTAACATAAAAATTCAGGAGATTCACATGGGCCTAATTTAAAAGGATTGAATTGACATTCTACTTAATTTAACCACAGTTATAACAATTTGCAACATCATTTCAGTGTAAGAATTAATGATTTAGACTGCCATAAAAACTAAGGGTCTCGCATCATAGAAGGATTAAGGTAATTACTAACACTTAGGCTATTTGAATGATAGTCGTCCATTTAAAGAACAAGGCCCAGTTGATTCGTATTCTCTTCTACATGACCTGTCCTTAAAATTGATTTTCATAATCATATCAATGTATTTGACATAAAAAATAGCCTACACAACACTGCAAATGATTCAACTATTCATGTGTTCACTCAGAAAACATTTATTACTGTGTAATCTAATAACAAAACACTGTTATTCATTGACAGATCAAGTAAGATATGGAAGCTATATGGCTGTACCAGTTCCGGCTGATTGTCATTGGCGACTCAACGGTGGGGAAGTCTTGTTTGATCAGGCGCTTCACAGAAGGACGTTTTGCACAGGTGTCTGATCCTACTGTTGGCGTAGACTTCTTCTCCCGTCTGGTAGAGATTGAACCAGGCAAACGCATCAAGCTTCAGATCTGGGACACGGCAGGCCAAGAGAGGTTCAGGTAAATCTGCTGGCATTTGGTGACATTTACTTGTGGCTATTGAACATGTCAAAATAGGAAATTTGTCTCTTTTAGTCTATGTTTGTTAGTTTTGAGGTGCTAGTGTACACCTAAACATGGGCAAAATACAGTTTTTGACAGATAAATCCATTCCAAATGTTTCTCTTCGAGGAAAAGAAGCCAACATACTAATGTCTCATCCTGCACTGCACAGATTTTGTGACTAATCAAATTCTCTTTAAAATGAGAACGTCCCTCTCCTGCTGCTACTTTAGCTAACTAAACACTGTTGGCACACATTAAATCAAGTCATCCTTTTGAAACATAAAATACAGTCCATCCACCGCCGTTGATTACTATGATGTGTCCCAGCACCTGTCTGATATCGTCTGCTCTTCTCCTCTGTATGTGATCTAGATCTATCACAAGGGCTTATTATCGTAATTCAGTGGGTGGCCTTTTGCTTTTCGACATCACCAACCGCCGCTCCTTCCAGAATGTCCACGAGTGGCTGGAGGAAGCGCGCAGTCACGTGCAGCCGCACAGCATTGTCTTCTTACTGGTGGGCCACAAGTGTGACCTGGAGCAGCAGAGGCAGGTGAGCCAGCAGGAGGCCGAGAAACTGGCAGCCGCTTACGGCATGCGCTATGTGGAGACCTCGGCCCGCGACGCCATCAACGTAGAGAGGGCCTTCACGGAGCTGACACGCGATATCTACGACCTAGTCAAAAGCGGCGAGATCACCATCCAAGAGGGCTGGGAGGGTGTTAAGAGCGGTTTCGTGCCCAACGTGGTGCACTCATCCGAGGAGGTGACCAAGAGCGACCGCCGCTGCCTCTGTTGATCGAGTGACTTCTGTATCATGCTCCTTCACTGCAAAACCAGTGCCGTCGTCCTCCCTTAGCTTGACAACCCACAAATACTCTCGTCCCCTCGATCAATGTTTCCTGCTTTCATAGTTACTTCCAATAAAGTTCCTGTTCTCTTTAGAAGCCAATTCAAATAAATATCAGCCAATGTGAATTTCCTGGAGCTTCGGCAAGTCTGGCAGGATGGAGAACTGAGTTGTGGGAACCGTTTAAGTAAATAAAAAATGCAGAAACACTGATCCTCTGGAGCAAAGACTGAGTTTAAACCAAAAGTTCAGCTAGAAATGATGGATCATTTGAGAGCATGTACAGGAGGACCACACCAATCCAAACGTACCTTTGGACTAAATAGCCCAGAATGTGTTCACTTAAGATGCTCGTTAATCATCATATTCTGTCATTTCTTTTTGATTGAAATTCCTAGTTTCTTTCAGCAAGGATGCATTCAGTTGATCAGAGTTGACAGTAAAGGCTTTGAAATGATTACAGTTGAAATATGTGTGACTCTGGACCACAAAACCAGTCATAAGGGTCAATTTTTCGAAATTAAGAGTTATCAGCTGAATAATTACGTTTTCAATTTAATTATGGTTTATTAGGATTGGATAGTGTTTAGCTGAGATAAAATTATTTGAAAATCTGGAATCTGAGGGTGTAAAAAAAATCTAAATACTGAGAAAAAGACCTGTAACGTTGTCCAAATAAAGTTCTTAACAAAGCATATTACTAATCAAAAATTACGTTTTAGATTACATTTACAAAATATCTTCATATAACATGATATTTATTTAATATCCTAATGATATTTGGCATAAAATAAAAATCAATAATTTCGAATGATGCAGTGTATTTTTGGCTATTGCTATAAATATACCCCCGTTACTGAAGATTGGTTTTTACAGACCAGTGTCACATATGCAGATCTTTCAACTTTCCATTCATCCTGAAAGCCTGACAAAAAAGAATCACCGTTTCCTCAATGATATTAAGAAATGTTTCTTGGGCACCAAATAAACATATTCGACTGTTTTCTGAAGCACCATGAGATACTGAAGAATGGAGTAATGACTATGCTATTACAGGAATAAATTACAGTTTTACTGTATTTTTGACCAAATTAATGCAGCCTTGGTGAGAATAATAAACGTTATTCAAAATATTTAACCACAATGTTTTGAATGTTGATTATTTATATGCTGGAACCTTTAGTTAAAATAATTCAACAGTAGGGGGAGAACTTCTGTTCCTTATAGTCAAACCTCATCGCCGGATGAGGAGATGATGGCAAATTTCCCCTGCAGAGGTCATACTAATAACATGGAATATGAGAAGTCAGTTTTTCCAACCTCGTGATTGTTAAATTCTTAAATGATTCAGTACATACCAACTAAACTGCATTTTAAATTACTTATAAACCTTATAAACACTCGTTCAGAACAGTCATGATGTCACTTTCCCAGAGACTTTACAAACACACCTATTTGTAAAGCACTGTTAAATCATGTCCCTGATTTTTCTGCTTTGTTTCTTAATAAAGTTCACTCTTTCATAACTGTTGCCTGTCACTTGAGGTTAGAAGCTGCTGAGATGTACATTTTTTGACTTACAGACTAATACAATGTCATTTAGCCGACTGAAATGACTATTAACTGTGTATCTTTTGATCTTGTGTGAGAGACGAGATGACAAAATAAAAACAAAATAAAAAACTATCAACAAAAGATTTTGTGTCTAAAAATGATTTTCTTCTCATGTACTTTGCACAACAAAAAGCCTCTGTTGTTTCGCAAAACATTTTATTTACAAAAAAAAAAGAAAAAGAAAAACACGAACAGAATTTTTATAATACATCTCATTTCTTTGTACATTTGTACATAAAAAAACTAAACAAAGACAAACAAAAAATATATTTATAAACTGACAAACACATGTAACACTACAAGTGTATCTCAAAGGCATATGATTGGTGCGTATTGAAACCTACCAATCATCTTTGAGGTACAGTTGAAACATCAGGCACTGATCTACAGAAGACGTAGTCTCCAAACTCTGTAATGCCTGGGATCAGACAATGTGTCAGCAGACACGTTTACATGCTAAACTTTACATTTCTGAAACATGTAAACAAAACCATTTTTAGCTGATTGTGAAATACAAATGTAATATAGAAAGCTATACAAAAGAAGTTTCTAATCAAGTCATAATGCCGATATATTAAAAACAAAATGGGTTTAAAAATAATAGTGGTTTTAAACAACTTCTACTCTATTTTGTTGCACAGACAAGCCTCTGTTGCTCTCTGATTATCTGAAAAAAATAATAAAAATAGGAGCTGAACTTCAGCATCCTGAAGGGCTTAAATATTCAGAAATTCATAAAATATCAAAAAGGTATGATGAGAGCACAAGATAAGTTTGACTGAGCAACAGTAAACTAGTATTCCACTACATTACAAATTCTCTACAATAAACAACAAAAAAAGGACAAAGGTAAATAAGCTCAACAGCCAAGCTGCCAAGAACAAGTTTCAATGGAAACTAAAAAGGAAGAAAAAAAAATTCTGGTCAAAAATAGTGAAATTTTTTAGTAGTATCTACACCTTCAGATATGAAAGAAAGGCAGTTGAACGCCTTTTTATTAGGTCTTCAGGCAAGTTTAGGTCTTACCCTTGAGTTGTTAAAGTAAGTCAGCACAGTAACCACAGTTTCTGCTCAAAAATGACAGTTAATAATGTTAAAAATGAAAGATTATTATTGGGCATTTACTTCAAACAAAGTAGCTTTTAGCATCTTTCAAGTACTAATTGTAGATACTCTACCGTTCAAAAGTAAATGCTTTTGATAGATCATCAAAGCTACATTTATTTATTAAATAAAATCATGAAATAATATTATAACTCTAAATAACCATTTTAAAATGCAGCCTTTTAGTATTTTAACACACTGCAAGTTTAATATATTACAATTATTTTTGTTATAATTACATTTTATTTCAAGATTCTTTGATGGCAATTATTTTGAAGAAAAATAATAATGTACATGTCTTTACTGTCACTTTTCAATTAAGGCATCCTTGTAGAATGTATTCAATTCTTAAAAACAAAAACAAACTTTTGAACGGTAGTGCAAGTAGTTTTGGCAGAAACAACAGTTACTAAAAGCAACCTTCTATAAATGTTCTACTGAAACACTGTTATACAGTATGCCAAAGTAAAATCATCAAGTTTCAGGAGTTGGATGGGTAAACTATACATATCTATATAAAACAGTTTTTTCCAAAAAAATAATTTAGTAGTTTGTAAAACGGAACAGATTCTGGTGCAACTTTATATAACCCATTCAAAACGCTCTCTCACATACAAGCACACTTTGAAATACTAGCATTTTATACACCGGCCAATAACATTATCCCAACATACAGCAGTGCTAATAACATGCTGTCATACTTGGGAAACGGAAAGCATTTTTCTATCCATACACTCTTTGGACAACTCTCAAACTCATGGGATTTTAGCAATGCTAAAAACATCTAAAAGCTCTCAGTCAGTTTTTTTCTTCAGTTTCATTTCTTCAATTATTCTGTTTAACAGTAACCAATGACCACAAATACTGTCCAGCGGTATTGCCATTTTCAACACTAGGGGTCCCTGTTGTATTCACTACCTCGTTTTGGGAAACCACGAGGTGGAAGGAAACCATTTTGGACCCAAACAACGTGTTTGGAGCTTGATCCCGAAAATAAAATACCCTGTACACATTCAGCTCATTGTCTGCCAGACAACATGGCCATTACAGTACTAGGGAAGGACACTCAAACCAGCATTTACAGTACTGGAGCGCCAAGGCTGCACAACAACCTCTAGCAGAAAACACGTAGGGGTTTTAAAGAATCCTTTAGCAATTGAGATGTTTGGGGCGGTTTCTACAATTAATAAGCCACGTTTTCACAATAAATCTGTAACTTCAACGAAAATTCATACGGCAACATGCCCGTCGTTCGCTCCCTATCAAGGAGAAATGCCCTCCACTTCACTCTCCTCACCGCCGAGGTATATGGGGCTTTTGTTCTGAAGGGCCGGCTCGTATTTTCGGAGGGAGCTGTTCATGGCTTCGGTGCTGTTCCGGATGCCGTAGCCGAAGTAGATTGCGAAACCTGGGAACAGACATGAGAAAAGAAGTGGGCGTTTGGAATGAAGGAACAGGACGCTATCGCAGGCAGAAGCTAAACAAGCAGATGTACTCACCGATACACATCCACACGGTGAAGCGGCACCAGGTGGCCGCGTCCAGCTGCATCATCAGATAGATGTTGACAAAGATACTGAAGAGAGGGAGCCAGGGCAACAGAGGCACCTGCACACAGGAAGATTTAGATTTAAGGTTAGAACAATGTATGGCTTTTAAAATAGGAGAATGTTTTGAAATACCTTGTTGGTTTTGTAAATGATTACAAAATCATAGTTTGGATGCATGATTCCAATAAAATTCTATTTTTTCAAATTCCATTTTTTTTGTTTAATATATTTCATATATTCTGGATTCCATTTTAATGGTTGAATTAAATTTAGGTATAAAAAAAAAATCATTTAAATAATTAATTAAACTTTTTTATTGAAACAGTAAAATAAAATGAAAAATGTATTAAAATATTTTATCAAAACAATTTATTAAATGTTGAACAGAAGTTACATTTATAAGATCCTATGAAATACTTTCCCCTTAATTCTATTTTATAAAATCTGTGTGCAAAAATCAACTCAAAATATTAAACATGTTTTAAATTCTTAGACTGGATGATATCATATTTTGGGGGTGTTTTTTTCTCCTAAAATTCCACTTGATTGCTTTTTTATCAAATTCTTTTTTTTCCTGTTCAGGATTCCAATCTATTGGTTAAAATAATTTTTGGTAGCAGGTCTATTTAATGAATGAAACTTTTAACGATTTAACAACAATTTATTACGCTTAATAAAAATTCAATTCAATTTAAAAAAATAATTGTTTTAGGTTTTAATTTTTCATTCAATCTCCATTTTAATAATTTATTATTTTTTTATAATCAAAAAGCTTGTCTAATCAATTAAATTCGCAAAGCTTTAACAATTTAGGAATGCAGGCAGTTTTTAAATGACTTTATTCCATTTACGTTTCAAAACCACAAAATTCAAAGGGCCTTTACTTGGTGTTACACACAAACAGTGTTGGGCTACTTTTAAAAGTAATGTATTATAGTATTATGTTACTTAGTTACTTTTTATAGAAAGTAATGCATTACGTTATCTTTTGAAATATGGGCAGAGCTTGAGTGTTTGTTTTTATTATAAGAAGTTCTATTTATAGCAAATTTTAAAAAGTCATGAAAAAACCTCAGGCTAAAGAATGCATCATATTCTCAGTTTATTTTAATTCATTTTTTGATGAATACTAAATCTGTGCATTAATTCATCTCATTCTCAAATGACATTCACATTTAGTCTAGAACTACACTGTATTCACACAGCGTGCACAATGCTCTGTATTACTGATTTCTCCCAACATGTCAGGAGTCAGGAGACTAAATAAGTCAGTAAATAAATAAGAAAAGAAAGTAACTTACTTTATTATTTTTTTTTTCAAAGTAACTCTGTTATATTACTCTAAAATTCAAAGGTAATGCGTTACTTTACTAGTTACTTGGTAAAAGTAATATTATTACGTAACTCTTGTAATGCACACAACACTGCACACAAAAAAGAAATTCATACAAGTTTGGAATGACATGAGGGTTCGTAATTGCTGACAGAACTTTCATTTTTTGGTGAACTGTCCCTTTAAGTCTATGAGCAATTGTGTTTTAAGAGCGCATTTCCTTTTACATCACTTCAGTGCTTGCGTTCAAGCCCAAGGCAAAGATTTATGGCATAATAAAAGGCAAAATCAATAACGAGGACATCTGGTACCTTGAAGGTGAGAGCTTCCTTGCTCTCAGGCTGCCTACAGATCACAATGACACACAGGATGCACAGAAGGACCAGAATGACACACGCCGTCACCCACACGATCTCCAGATTCATGATGGCTTCCAGACGGAGAGCCAAAACCATGCAGAGCGCAGTGATCAGCACAGCTACACAGAGGATATTAGAATTAGTCTACAGTCCAGATGAGCCAAATCACTGCCAACTACATCACTGCATCACCATACAATAAATACAAATAATACATACACTAGTACTACACTACAGTACCACTCCAGAGTTCCCAAGTTTTTAGGCTAGTGCAAACCTAAGCGAAAATAATCTAAAGCGGTAATACTGTGAAACATTACTACAATTTTAAATAACAGTTTTATTTGAATATTTATTGCTTAATACTGTTATGACATACTTGTTACAGCATTTTTAAAATATAAAGTTCAAAAGAGCAGCATATACTTGAAATATTTTGTAGCATTATCAAAATATTGTTTGTCACTTTTGATCCAAAGGAATGCATCCTTGCTGAATTAAAGTATACTTTAAAAATAAATAAATGTAAAAACTGTACTGACTCCAAACTTTCGACTTTTAGTATATATATATATATACAGTATATACACACATACACATATATTTACCACAAATTCACACCAGGGTTATACAATAACTAATAATTTAATTACATTTTAAAATGCAATATCAACACTATAACATATCATGTTATAGCATATATGTATATCAATGCTTTTGTGTTGAATTGGATTGTCCTTATTTGTAAGTCACTTTTGATAAAAGTGTTTGCTAAATGTCTAAATATAAATAACAAATCAGAAAAAAAAAGGTGTCAATAAAGCAAATCTTTACTTACAGATAATAGCAGTTGTGCCGTAGACAATAGTTCCTGACATTTCAGTCGGCGAGTCTTTGGAAGGAACAAAGAGGAGTTTTGGGGAGAACTTCTCTTTGCGGGGATTGTCATCCATGTCTATGCCATATTCATCTCCACTATCTTCACACACAGCCACCTTCTCCCCACCGACCAGCTCCACCAGTTTCTCAGTCTGACTGGAAGAGCTCAGGTTGCCTGGCTGATATCTAGACACATAAAGATCGGTTGAGTCAAAACAAGTCAAATATATGCAGTCTTAGTGAGAGAGACTCCTTACGGACTCCAAACTTTTGATCAGGCAAAACATAACTGAGGTAATTTACAAACAGGAGTCTTAAAGGTAACATGGCAAAAACAGATTTTAAATGGAAATGGCCATGTAATATTAAACCATGGCTGTTTTTTTGGAGCAACAAACTGACATTAACATCATATGTTTATGGAAGAACCGGTTTTAACTTACCTGAGGATGAGAACGCATACGGCCACCAGAGAGTACGCAAGCAATGTCCCAATAGACATGAGGTCAACCAAAGCAGCCAAATCAAACAGAAACGCCATGAGAGCTAAAAAAAAAAACCAAAAGATAAAACAAACATGAACGTCCATCCATATCAAATCTTACATAACATCACACCACGTCAATAAAATCTCTCTCTACCATGTAAAAATACATTTTTATCAGTAGCCGCCACAACTTTGTTTTCTTTTCTGCAGCACTGCACTGGATAGCTCTGCCCACAGTGAAGTCTTATTGGTCCAAAATCCACATAATTGTACATTAAACAAAAAAAGTATGTTCTGATTACCTAAACCTAACCATGCCTCATTTACGATTTCAGTGTGAACATGTGAAGTTAGTACATGTTGTACCACAAACAAAACATGTCTCTCACCCGCCACTATTCCAGACACAATAGTTGCCAGCAGTGGAGTTCTGGTTCTCTTGTTCATCTTAGAGAGGGAACGAAAGAGCAGCCCGTCCTCCGCCATAGCGTAGATTACCCGAGGCATAGGGAACATGGAGCCTAACAAGCTACAAAAAATAAAACATAGTTTCAGATGAATGGAAAACATACGGAGACACCACAGGACAAAAGGTCCTTAATTTACCTTGTCGAAAGGGCACAAAGTGAACCAACAGCTACGATATAGCGTGCCGGCGCCCAGCCCACGTAACTGAAGGCCTCGGGCAGGGGGCTCTGGGTGTTGAGTTTGTAGTAGGGCATCATGAGCGTAAGAGCAGCTGACACGCCAAAGTAAGCAAAGAAGCAGATGAGCAGAGAGGCCACAATGCCCACAGGGATGGAGCGCATCGGGTTTTTGGCTTCCTCACCTACAGGAAAAAATAAAGTTCAAGTCAACCACATTTCTGACTCACCCTTCAGAAGCTTTCAGAAGAAACAAAAACAAAATGTCTAGCAATCAGCATTCGTGCTTTGTGATTGTGACATTTAGAAGACGTACTTGTTGTAGCAATGCAATCAAAGCCCACAAAGGCGTAGAAACAGGTGGCTGCGCCAGATAAGATGCCGCCGAGGCCGAACGGCGCGAAACCTCCGCTTCCAAATGTGCTTTCGACCCTTCTGTGAGAACAAACGGATTTGTTAAATCTCTTGCATGTAGTGCATGCACGGAATCGCATTATCCACCACTTCGAAAGCAGCTTGTGGCTAAAACGATGAGCGGGATTCTTTGGTGTCAAACTTACTCTGGTTCGGTGATATTCGTATCATTGACAAAATCCTCGTATGTGAGGTTCCAGTTGGCTGTGTTGCCTTTGACGAAGCCTGAGATGATGACGAAGCCCAGCACTATCAGGTTGATGCCAGTGAAGATCTTGTTCACCAGAGCAGACTCACTTACACCAAAAGCAAGCAGTCCTTAAGAGGAAATCACACATTTATTACATCAGTTTGTTTTTTTTATCAGAATTATAACAAATTCAGTTTGATTTTTACTTAAATATATAGAGACTACATTTGTACTGATTACAATATTGCAGCTTTATACTTAAGGATATATGTTCATAAGGTCACGTTTATTATTTTAGCATTTTTGTTAATTAATACATTTTTACTACATATATTTATTAGTTGATATGCACAATATATTGGTTCCACACTGTTTACCTGTAGATATTAGAGCTATTATTTTTTTAATCTGCATCAGCCAACATCCAATATTTAATTATGAATGCTCATTTCCTGTTTTTACATCTGGGTCATTTTTTTCATCCTCTAACTATCACTTAAAGTTAATATTTAACACTTAAATGATTAAATTACAGATTTAAAACGAATTAAGAATGCAAATGTAGCTTTAACCAATATCCAAACAAATTATGAATTCGAATACTGTTGTGCTGCCTGAATTTACTACATTGATTGATTTTTATTAATTAATTATTTATTTGCAGAAAATAATATAAAACTGTTTTTAAGTTGATTCAATTATAGTTATCAACTACAATACAGATAAAAATAATACTAATGTTTTTAAATTGATTAAATTTCAGTAATCGACTATAATAAAAATACAAATATTAATCGTAAAATCAGTTTAGGTAGATTTTTAATATCAGTGGATTCCTAATAATAATTATTTATAAAATATTTTTTACACAAACTACACAAAAAACATTTCAGTGTTTACCAAGTGGTTGTTCGGTTCATCTCTACGTTTCTGGTTATTAATAAAAAAAACTAAATCTTTAAATCTTTAGATACCATATTTAAAAAATAGTGTTTACATAATTTTGATGTGTACTGTGTATATTTATTATTTATATATAAATACAAACACATACAATTAGAAAATATGCATTTACAATTTGCGCGATTAATAGCGATTAATCATTTGACAGCACAAATTTTTATTTTTCTCACCAGTCAGAAGCAGGATGAGAATGAGGGCAAACAGGTCCGGATATTCTGCAAGAACTTTCCCAGGAACCTTCATGGCCATAGAGGCCCTGAAGAAGTTAGATATCTTCTGCTCAATCAGGTTATCGAATGTAGAGCTCCACGCTCTGGCCACACTAGCGGTACCTGAAAACAAGAACCAGCTTTTTAAATCGCAGTTATAACTACAACAGATTTCTTTCAAATCATTACCAACCGGTCCCGGACACACTTACCTATAACATAAGAGAGGATGAGGTTCCAACCAGTGATGAAGGCCCAGATTTCTCCCACAGTCACATAGCTGTACAAGTAAGCAGACCCAGTCTTAGGGACTCGAGCTCCGAACTCTGCATAGCACAGTCCGGCCAACATAGAGGAGAGTGCGGCCACGAGGAAGCATAAGACGATAGCAGGACCTGCCTTCTCTCTCGCAACTTCCCCAGCCAACACGTACACTCCAGCACCAAGCGTGGAGCCCACGCCAAGCGCCACCAGATCTAGAGTGGACAGACACCGAGCGAAGCGAGTTTCCTCCACAGAGCAGTCCAGCGCTCGCCGGCGCAGCAGCGCGTGTGCAAAAGAGGCCATTTTGTCCACCATGATTGAAGCTGAACGAGGTGACTGGTTCTTGGTTGTGCTTGTTTCTAGGAGCTCTCCGTTACTTATACGCCTAGAAGAGTAGAGCAGATAGAAGAGGAAGGAAGAATTATTTGGGTGTGACAGTCAGTTGCCCAAGGCAGTACGCCTAGGTTTGATCTAACTGGTTCAGTCAGGACACGTCTAATTTTTATTTTTTTTACATGGAACTTGTTTATCACACCTTGCTGCCAAATTTCTGTAAATGCATTATTTTGTGATTCTCAGAATTCCTAGGAATTACAAAGTTTTCCAAGAATACAAAAGGTTCTTTGGAAAAAGGATTTGTCCCAAATCTTCAGATCTTTGCCCTCTAATTAAATAGTCGGTTAGGGCCAGATATAAAAATGGAATCAATTACACGCCAATCCAGTAAAGTACAGAGGCAACAAACTTCATGACATGAATGTGGAACTTTAGTTTTGTGCCGTTCACAACCAAAACTACATCTGATCTGATTAAAATAATGGCAGTCAAATCAGTATCAAGTCCCAAAGGGAGTAAAGAGGACAATTCCCAATCATTTTTCTATAGATTTGATAACACACAAAAAAGTTTTACTGAGTCTGCATTTATTTAAACAAACAAAAAATGTATTTTCTTCATTAATTCAGAAACTATATCAATGTTGAAAACTATTTTTGTGGAAACCATGATAAGTATTTGTTTAGGAGTCTCTGATGAATAGATTTCGATTTTTTTCAATATAGAAATATCTTTACTGTTACTTTAATTAATACAACTTGCTAAGAGTATTTTTTATTTTTTTTTATTACGAAACCAAAACTTTTGAATGTTGAAGTATAAACTTGTCAAGACAGACTTACAATGAAATTTGAGATCATTATAATAGCTATAAAAGTCACAACGCAGGGTGAAAAAAAGAACAAGAATACATACAGTATTGAAATGCCTAGTATCTACCAATTAGATAGGCTGGTGTTACCATAGAAACAAGAACCACGAGCAGTGAACTCCCAATCACATGAAGATCTATGTACAGCTGTGATTTAGCTTAGAACTGTTTATCAAGAATACTTTTGAAATTCACAAAGAAAAAATGATTGCAAAAATCCGACAAAGGTTTGCTAACGTGACTGCAACTTTAACAATTTCATATTCAGAATTCTTAAAAACTACGATTTCTAAATCAAGATACTACACTTAAAAATGTCATCGTAAATTCTTTATCCTTTTAATATTAATACAAACATTGTCTCGAAGTGTTTACATGTCAGTCGAAATATATCTACGTAGCGCAGTTCTAGCTGCTAGATATGTAGCAGTTCTAGATATCGAAACGTTCACACAGAACACAGTGAAGAGTACAAACTCTCCACTGTGTTCTGTGTGAGCGTTTCGATATCTTATTGACCCGCGTGACTCCTTATCGGAGCCGCCTGATTCCAAAGCACTCTCTCTAGCTCATCGGGTTACACGCTCATGTTTATGTCTGAGCAAGCAGTAGTACACTGATGTTGACGTTTCATGCAGTTCTTTACCTAGGTCATCGTTCCTACTGGTGACGTTTACAGCGATGCCAAACAGAAGTGATTTGGCAACCTCTGCAAATGAGGACACGACAGAACCTTGAGTTGAAGCAACAGCTGTTAAAACCACACAAACACTGACGCAACGACGATGGAGCACTCAGTCCTCTTACATTTCTCACAAACCGCCATGACGATTCATCCTTCCTCTCCCACGATCAATTATTTAACCCTTATAAATAAAACTTACACAAAAATCAACAAAACTAGAACAATGAAATTGCTAAAATTGGCTTCATGAAAGTTGTGGAAATGCTCGCAAAGAACCCCATGTGCCGGATCAAAGTCAGGTTTGACAAAGAGGACAGAGGAGGGAGGGGGAAAAAAACAAAAACATCCCTGTAATTCACCGTACAATGGAGGGGCTGAAATAGACTCTTTTTATCTGTAAGGTGGTTTGTTTCACTTGGCACAGCAGCTGGCAGGATTCTGAGCGGTTTGAATCGAGCTCAGAACTTTAAGCCACTGTTGTGGTCTTACACAACGCATACAATAGCTGCTTTCTTTCACTACTCTGTGCTTTCTGTTACCGTGAAATGAATACGCATACTCAACATATTAAACGTGGCACTGATATATCTAGCGGTTGAGAAAGTCCGGAATCATGTCTTCCTTTTCACCAGGTTTGAGCCTCGGCCTGTCGTGGAGGTTATGGAGTTCACTCGTATCAGTTGCCTTGAAAATGTTCCCTAGCAGGGAAACACACATTTGTACAGTGCACACATCTATGATAGACCACAGCGAGGGCGGCAGCACTAATCTCTTTCTTGTGGTCTCCACGAGGATGGCTGGGTGACACGTAGGCGAAATTAAATCTGTAAGGCTTTTGATCTGGCCATGAGAAATTCATGAATGCCATGACGTCTGTTATCCTGTGGAAACTGGCACACCAACGAGACCTACACATTTTAGTGTATCTAAAACATGCGGCAAGAAATGTCATCTTTGTATTGGCATTGGTTTCATATGGTATTGGGAAACTTTTATGCCATTTTCAAGTACATTGTCAAGTGGTGCAACCATCAAGTAAAAAAAACAATTACTACTGTTATATTATTTTTATAGTTTTCGTTTTTGCAATTTAGTATCACGATCCTTTCCATTTATAAATACTAAGTTGCACCATTTGACAATAACTGCGCTTTTCAAATTTGAATAAGGCATTGTTTCTTCCATTTCTGAAAAACACTAAGATTACGCCAGTTAAATGATCCTTTTCAGAAATGTAATTTACGCAATATAAACTGAATTTTAAAGTATTTAAGATGATCAACAAATGCACAGGCTTAGAATAAAGGAAGTTTGAAGTACACACACACATGGGTTACAGTATCTCTTGCAGGACTCATCAAGGTTCAAGTAACCCGTACATGATTGTAAGATGTTAGTGTTTTGAAGTGACTCACTGGGCTTTTCTCAAAATAAATACCTCAATGGATTCTAAGAGGCTTACATAAAGACCCGCCAACAGGTTAACCTTCTTAAGGAGAGCGAGGACTGCATTGGTTTTCATTAGGTGTTGTTTTTGTTTTGGTTCGCTTCTCTGCATAACGGATTTTGTATTATTGCAACCCAGTAATGGTGTTAGTCCAACGTTTAAAATTTCAAAACAAACACCACAACCCCCCCAATCAATGTTTAAGAAGTACAATTTCCCTGGAACTATGGCTGATTACATAATGTAATAATCCATTTGTGACATATTTGAGAAACATTATAGGACTATTTATTAAAACTATTATAATAATAAAGTTACTCCTCTTGACAGGATCTGCTAGGAACAATCATTCCCAGGCTCTGCTTCTTAATAAATCAGGATCAGTATTACTCTTTGATAATTCCAATAAACCCTATTTACACACTGATAAAGCAATACAAGTATGAAATGATATCTGTGGGTAGATGGACATTTAATAGTCTACATGCAGGGCATATAAACACAGCACAGGAATTTACCAAACAAGGAGAAATGCCGTAGAGAAGGAGATACTCCAAAACTGTTTAGGAATCCACAGGTTCCACTGGCCACGGGTGCCACATTACAAGCAGAATCCAGCACGAGAGCTTCATTCCTCAAGAACTAAGCTATTCATGGTTATGAAACGGACTCATTCAGGCCTCAGGGTGGCACATACTGCTGTGAATGAACCTGGCAACCTCTCAAATAGCTGGCTTAATGCCATCACACAGCCCCCTTAACTGGGCTCCTGTGCAAAATACCAGCCAGAGATGCTTCAAACTGTATAAACTTTAGTGATTACCTGACAACTGTGTATTTGTTCAACCAATGCTATTGTATAAAGTATTCAAGTTTATATATTATGATAAACAAGTAAAAAGCTACATGTTCCTACAGCAAGCAAACAGTATCATCTACCACAATTTTCCTCTGAATGAAAAACTTGTAAAAACATTCAATGTGTAAGCTATGTATTGTCCTCACGCATGATGCGAGGCAATAATTTAGTTTATTTTATTAATAAAAGTAATCTAATAACAATAATAATAGGCCTAAAAATAAAAAGTATGTAACAGGTCTACATTAATTGGAAATGCTAAATCCTCTTAATATTGCATTTTTTTTTGCATATGCTAATTTCTGGCTATTATAACATAATACCATGCAAATCAGAAGGGAGGTTGCACCGTGGAAATAGTTTTATAAAATTGTAAGAAAAAAAATTAATTGAGAAAAAAAAAAGAACAAAACAACTTTCTCTCTTTTCTATACTTAAAAGTGTCATATTTAGCAGTTGGCATTAGTATATTAATAATAACAGCGGCATATGAAAAGCTTAATACCACAGAAAAAAGTAAAATATGCCTTTTTCGAAAGGCATACTGCTGTCTTTAAAAATTGACTGCTAACATTTAGGCGTTCGTTACTTCCTCTAAATTTAATCACTTTTTTTAGCATGCCCTCTGAACTGTTAAGCCATCCCTTTAGCACCCCCAACGAAAAAAATCTTGGAGCCGCCACTGAAATTAATCCTAAACCTGGTCAAAACACAGCAAATTCTCTTAAAAATTTGATCTTAAGAGGTCAAATATATGGCAACACAAACAAAACACAACGAACGTCACGGGATGAATCAGGTACCCATCTGACGTAATATTAAAACAGCGTCATATGTAACAGGGATATAGGTGTGATCCGGCCAGTCTAAACTGGCACCAATCAGCTCTGGGCTGATGCAACTGTTACAATAGACCCACTTCCGGTGCACGCTGTCCAAATGCGTCCGAGGAGCGGGAACTCGCCTCAATGAATGAAACGCGCTTAGACCTATATACGCCACGTTTTGTGAAACTCTTAAATATAATAGTCTACAGCAAATGTGAGGAACAAAGAGGCAGATGAGAAATGTAAACAGACACTTGAATTATGGCTTATTTGTAATCTCCGGTGTTCGTTCTCCATAGGACGCACATATGATTCATTTTACTGATAAACAATCCTCCAAAATGACAGAATAAGAGAAGGGCGAAAATGTTAACGTTAGTTTTGATGAAATCATGGAAGGTGTGTTATTTTATAATCATACATGTAACAAATTAACATAAGTAATATGCACGGGAGAGACGGATATTTGCAATTGTTGTAACGTTTACATTAACGTATGTGTAAACATAATGCCATCAATTTCGTAGGATGAAATGTCGGTTTATTTACTAATTTATTCATAACTGGTGGCATGCATATTATTGTTTGTCGACAAGAGTGCAGTAATCTAATGTAACGTTGTGTTTTTCGTTTCATTAATTTTAAATCATTGCACGGCTAACGCATGCATAAAAATATTATTTTATGTAATATAGTTAATGTCGTGAATGTAGGTTAATTTGACAAGATGATTGCATGCACGAGTTCGATTGCATCAGATACCCGTGTAGTAGTGTAATAATGGATTCAAGCAGGATCACACAGTCAAGATGCACTAGTATGAAGCTTTGTTCTTAATTATCAAAAAAAAATTGTGAAAAATTACCTCTTGGTTTCTGGTGTGAAGGCGCCGATATCTTGAGTCTGTTGTATTTATTCTGTCCTAGTCAGCCTGTGTGCGAGTAATCTGCATCGGCTCGTGCCTCGACGTTTGGACTCTGAAGCTCTAAGTGACGTAGTATAAACAAACCGTGACACACCCATTTCTCCACCCATCCGCTGGATTAAGCCAATCGGCTTCGAGGGTGTTTCAGCGATACTTCAACGTGAAAGGTGACGTCTATAGTATAGTATCTCGGTAAATTATTAATTTTCAAATCGAACAATCTACGCAAAACCATCTCAACGAATCTTACAGGTAAATAAAAAACAGAACCAGAGGTTTACAATTTGCAGAGATCTTGTGATTTTAAGGTTAGGCATTCAGCATTAATTATCACATAAATATCACATGGTCCTAAGATTTCAGACCCTTTGCTGTGACACTCATATATTTAACTCTGGTGCTGGTGGTGATGGTTCTACACCTTCATGTCAGAGAAAATGAGAATCATGAGGTCAAAGGAACTGCCTGAAGAGCTCAGAGACAGAATTGTGGCAAGGCTCGGATCTGGCCACGGTTACAAAAACAATTCTGCTGCACTTAAGGCTCCTAAGAGCACAGTGGCCTCCATATTCCTTAAATAGAAGATGTTTGGGATGACCAGAACTCTTCCTAGAGCTGGCCGTCTGGCCAAACTGAGCTATCGGGGGAGAAGAGCCTTGGTGAGAGAGGTAAAGAAGAACAAAAAGATCGCTGTGGCTGAGCTCCAGAGATGCAGTCGGGAGATGGGAGAAAGTTGTAGAAAGGCAACCATCGCTGCAGCCCTCCACCAGTCAGGGCTTTATGGCAGAGTGGCCTAACAAAAGCCTCTCCTCAGAGCAAGACACACAAAAGCCTGCATGGAGTTTGTTAAAAAACACCATAAGGACTCCAAGATGGTGAGAAATATTATTCTCTGGTCCAAGATTAGAGGCCTTAAATCTAAGTGGTATGTGTGGAAAAAAACAGGCACTGCTCATCACCTGTCCAATACAGTCCCAACAGTAAAGCATGGTGGTGGCAGCTTCATGCTGTGGGGGTGTTTTTCAGCTGCAGGGACAGGACGACTGGTTGTAATTGAGGGAATAAAAATGAGGGAAAGATTAATGCGGCCACGTACAGGGATATCCTGGACCAAAACCTTCTCCAGTGTGCTCAGGACCTCAGACTGGGCCAAAGGTTTACCTTCCAACAAGACAATGACCCTAAGCACACAGCTAAAATAACCAAAGAGTGGATTCACAACTCTGTGAAAGTTCTTGAACCGCCAGCCATAGCGTCAGCATCTCTAGAGAGAGACCTAAAACTGGCTGTCCACCAACGTTTACCATCCAACCTGACAGAACTGGAGAGGATCTGCAAGGAGGAATGGCAGAGGATCCCC
>JAUCNO010001253.1:1295468-1310096 GCA_032353835.1 Enteromius viviparus
TTAGATCTTTAAGTCCATCTCATGAAAAATCGGAGCAGAAACAAAGGTGTTGCGTTTATATTTTTGTTGAGTGTACACACACACAGTGGGTAAGGAAAGTATTCAGACCCCCTTACATTTTTCACTCTTTGTTATATTGTAGACATTTGCTAAAATCATTTGTTCTTTTTTCTCTCATTAATGTACACACAGTATCCCGTATTGAAAGAAAACACACAGAATTGTTGAAACTGAATTATCACATGGTTCTTAAGTATTGAGACCCTTTGTTGTGACACTCATATATTTAATTGTGATGTCCATTTCTTCTCATCATCCTGGAGATGGTTCTACACCTTCATTTGAGTCCAGTTGTGTTTGATTAAACTGATAGGTCTTGATTAGGAAAGCCATACACCTGTCTAAATACGACCTTACAGCTCACCATGCATGTCAGAGCGAATGAGAATCTTGAGGTCAAAGGAACTGATTGAAGAGCTAAGGGATGACCAGAACCCTTCCTAGAGCTGGCAGTCCAGCCAAACTGAGCTATCAGGGAAGAAGAACCTTGGTGAGAGAGGAAAAGAAGAACCCAAAGATCACTGTGGCTGAGCTTCAGAGATGCAGTTGGGAGACGGGAGAAAGTTTTAGAAGGTCAACTTTCACTGCAGCCCTCCACCAGGTGGGGGCCTTATGGCAGAGTGGCCTGAACCTTCTCCAAAGTGCTCAGGACCTCAGACTGGGTTTACCTCCCAACAAGACAATGACCCTAAACACACACAGCTAAAATAATGAAGGAGTGGCTTTACAACCACTCTGTGACTGTTCTTAAATGGCACAGCCAGAGCCCTGACTTAAACCCAATTGAGCATCTCTAGAGACCAAAATGTGGCAGTTTACCATCCAACTTGAGAGAACTGGAGAGGATCTGCAAGGAGGAATGGCAGAGGATCCCCAAATCCAGGTGTAAAAAACTTGTTGCATCTTTCCCAAAAAGACTCATGGTTGTATTCGATCAAAAGGGTGCTGCTACTAAATACTGAGCAAAGGGTCTGAATACTTAGGACCATGTTATATTACAGTTTTCCTTTTTTAATAAAGCTGCAAAAATGTCAACAATTCTGTGTTTTTCTGTTAATATGGGGTTCTGTTTGTACATTAATGAGAAAAAACAAGAACTTAAAATTATTTAACTAAATGTAAAAAATTTAAGTGGGTCTGAGTACTTTCTGTACCCACTGTATATATCTGTCTGTTATATATCTGGAGTTATTCTTATTTCTTATAAGTCACAGTGTCTTCTTTATGTTGGTAAAGGAGTATTGGGCAGAGATCCACAGGGGGAGAAAAGTGGCATATCAGTTTCATCAGTTATCAGTTTCAACATTTTGTTGATAATGTCCAAGCCCAGCAGGTTTAGTATGGTATCCGCTTCAGCTTTGCTGTGAAATAAAATAAACTTTAAACATGGGATTCGTACTCACTGGCTGGTGAGGTGCGAGGGAGAATCTGCTGTTGTTATAAAATAAATCTCCCGTCAGCATCAGTAAAGTTCAGATCACTCTCCCAAGCAGGGGGGCCATTATCCGCAGAACCTTAGACTTAATCTGAAAAGTTTCCAAGAAATGAACTTGGACGAGCATCAAAAAACTTAGGAGAAAATGTAATCTACTTAGTTTTCAATGTAACATCATACAGATTGGCAAGTTTAATACATTCTCTTTTAAAAATAAGTTTTAAAATCTATGGATTTAGATAAAAGGTTCTCTTCACACTAAGAAACTAATAACTGTTTATAGAAAGGTTCATCAAGGAATTAAAAATGGTTCTTCTTAGGCACCACTGCAAAACCCCCTTTTTTGGAACCAATACTTTTAAGAATGAAGAGATATTTTAGGATTTTCAAATAATGTTTAGGTAAACAGAACTTTTTCTTAGTGTAAAGAACACAATCAACCAAAGGAACTTGATGAAAAACCTTTGTTATTTCATTGTTATAGTGGTCCTCCACCATATGAAATAACATAAAGGTTTTTCATGGAACCATCAATGCCAAAGAAACTTCATTTTTAGAAGTGTACAGTTAGCTTTGTTGGTTCCTGTCCAGACAAACAGTCTGGTGCATATCCTCAATTCTTGTTTAATCTTTTTCCATCCCGTCAAGTTGACTGAAACATCATAAAACAATGGTAACCAGTGGAAACCAGGTCACAGCCTTGCATTCTGTGATCTCATCCACTGCAGTTTCAGTTAACAAAGCACGTGTAATCTCACATCGGTCCATTTGGCTGCTCCTTTTAGCATGTTTTCATAGGGAGGTTTAAAGTCTGTGCATCAAAGAAAGCCTTGTGGTCTTTGACACCGGTGGATATGTTGTGTCAGTTTGTGTAGGCATCAAAAATATCCCATTTAGCTTCCACTTCACAGCCTAATGTTGCAATCATGCGTTATGCACACACTCATTTACAATACTGCTGCTAGTCAGATGAAGTCTTTTAAAATGAATGGCAAGTGTTACTTATGAATATTTATCTCTATTCTTCTCTGTAATGTTTGTGAGAATGGGTGATTTGGGCAAGCCCTCTTTTTACACACTGTGAACAAAACGACTGCATTTGTGGAAACATATCAAAATAATCACATAAACAGTGAAAATAAAATCACATTTGAGCTTGTTTGTCCATGTGGCTCGCACAGTGCCGATTAGACTCGACTGTTAGCATATCCGGGATCTAAATGAGGAACATATTAATCCTCTTAACAGGTCTCTTCTTGCAGTTGTAAGAAGTAATGGTGTCAGTTTATCCACATTCAAGCAGCGCTTACACAGCTTACGCAACAGGCTCATTCAGGTAGACTTTACCTGCCCGCCGATGCCTTCCCTCCCCCATGTTTAATCCAGAGCAGTACACACAGGGGCAAGTGGCCTGAAAACACAGTTGTATTCAAGAAAATCTGGGACACTCAGATTTGTGATTTTGTGGTTCATTAGCACAATAATACACAATTTACACTACTAGTCAGAAGTTTGGATAATGGAAGATGTATTAGTTGAGGGAAAAATCTTACGCTTACAATTTTTTAAAATTAATTAAAAACTGTATGAAATAGTAAAATTGGGAAATGTTAAACCGATTTACAAGAACTGTTTTCTATTTTAAAATACCTGTGATGACAAAGCCATTACTCCCTGAAGTTTCGTTGTCATATGATCTTTTTTTTAGAAATCATTTCAATGAAATCAATGGTGCTTAATATTGTTTTGGAAATAAATTCTGCTTGAAACCTTTCCATTCATGAAAGTATCCTGAAATCCAAGACACTGAAGACTGGAGTTATGATGCTAAAAATACAGCTTTACCATCACAGAATAAATGACAATTTAACACATATAAGTACAAACCATAGAAAAAAACAGAAGAAGTCCTTTTTCACAGTATTTGATTACAGCTTTTACTGTAGCCCTTATAATGTAATATATAAAATATATACTATATTCTGTCATCATTTACTCACCCACAAAGGACAACGTTTTGAAAAAAATAAAAAATAGTAATGAGGCTGTTTTAGGTCACCATTGACTTCTTTAGTAAGAAAAAAATCCTATGGAAGTCAATGGTGAGCCAAAACCAGCCTGGTTACGATTTATTTTTTATTTTTACAAAATATCTTCCTTTCTTTTCGGCAGAACAAAGAAATTAATACAGGTTTGGAACTACATGAGGTGACTAAATGATGAGTTTTCCTTTTTGAGTGAACTGTTCCTTTAACTGGCACGTTTTCTTTTCTCTGCAGCGCTGCCACCTCGTGGCTACATTTAGCAAAACAGCTCTGTTTATCAGGGATTGATGAATTAAACCTACTTAGACTAATAAAATGGAAAATCGTTGACATGCGGACATATATTATTCCAAACCATATGATTTTCTCAACTATGTAATGTAATGGTCTCATAGAACAAAATAAAAAAATACATTGAAGGAGACAGAGAGGGTTTATTCATGGGTAGAAAGGATGGCTATCTGTTTAAAAATCAACGAGTGCCCTTTTCTTTACACACAGTCCTGAAAATAACCAGAATAGAAAGAGCCAGAAAAGAACAAAACTCATTTTAAGAGATGGCATATAGAAACATAACAGCAAACGTGACACATTTTGTCATAATGGAACAGTTTTTCACAGTGATTGAATATGTACATTCCCGAAGCTTTTTGCTCATACACGGACAGTAAACAAACCAAAATACATTTAAACATGGTTGCAAAAGCCTTGTTTTAACATGTTTAGTCAAAGTCAAATAGATACAAATGAAACACGGAATGTAAAGGAAGACGTTGTAGAGAGGCAATCCTAGTTTTAGCGTCTGAAGTGCTACATTTGGTGAGTCATCTTGATAAAAACGGTTCTCTGGTTTTGCTTTGACTTCATTTTTAAGATGATATCGCTTTTCTTGACCCTAGTAAAATGCATTGATTTCATACGAAGTATAGTTCAAATCTATTAACATATTTACTGACACACCGCTTAAGACGTACTTTATTTGGAGTATTAATTGTGGCGAACACATTTCATACTATTAAGCCGAAAATGCTTTATCGTCGCTATTAATTATGACTGTATAATCTATGAATAATATCGGTCTTTAAATCCAAAATAGTTTACCTAATTAAGTGTACCTAAAGTAAACTTGCAACAGTTCTACTTCAGCACAATCAAATATAGGCCTACTTCAGTGTGTCTTCATTTAGACTTCAGCACTACATCTACACAGTTAAAGTGCTTTAGTACAAAACTAGCCGTTTCAATTTAGCTGATCAGTTGCAACTGACAGGTATTTGTATTAAGTATATAAATATGTAAATGTATTTGTAGTATACTTAGCATGAAATACATTTATTTCAAATACATTCAAGTTTATTTATTATTTACTAGGGGAAGTATGTTGCTTTAAATCGAATTAATTTAAGACTTTTAATCAAGAATACACTGAGGAATGTCATATGGCCTAATCGAATTCACTTTAACATATATATAATATACTTAGAGAAAGATCTGTGGGTTGCCTGAAAGATTTAACCAGAATAAACAGAGAACACTATTTTTAGAGAAAGAAATATTTGCTTAAGATCAGCAAAAGAAAATGCAAATGTCTTTCCAAAAAAAGAGTGCATGAGGTATAAATACAGCATTTAACATGAGTTCATCCTCAGGGTGAAATAGGTGATATAGACTAGTTCTATTAGAGAATAGAAATATATACAGAATATGATGAACAGCAGCTGTGAAAGGCTTTGACTGATGTGCAGAAAAGAGCTGGTAGAGCAGA
This sequence comes from Enteromius viviparus, assembly GCA_032353835.1. NCBI lineage: Eukaryota > Metazoa > Chordata > Actinopteri > Cypriniformes > Cyprinidae > Enteromius > Enteromius viviparus. Next base: position 1,300,774 of record JAUCNO010001253.1, read on the forward strand.
TGGGTCCAGGACAAGTAGGGGGGGCTTACCAAAACCTTTGGATCACAGGCCAGGAGACATGAAGCAAAACGGTTAAAGATCTTGGCATTACTAATACACTCACGGCAAACTATGCTGCCTTCATTATTACAGTTTAGTTTAGGGGGGTGGGGGGAGCTTGATTGGATAGTGATAACAACAATCTGAGTATCATTTGAAATTAACTTTTCCATTAGATGAGTTGACCCAAAAATAAAAAGAGTTGTCATCCACAATGTAGGTGAGTTTATTTCTGAATCGTAACCGATTTGAAGAAATTCAGCATCACTTGCTCACCAATTGATCCTCTGCAGTGAATGGGTGCCGTCAGAATGAGTAAAACGATAAACAAGTAATCCACATGACACCAGTCCATCAACGAACATCTTGTGAAGTGAAAAGCAGTGATTTATCTGTAATTAATGTGTTTTACATTAAAATCACTGTTTCCTGGCAAATACAATTCCATAATAATTAATCCAGTGAAATAAAAAAAGTTGTTTAGAGCTATTTTGCCTAGTGAAATCACGTTTTCACTGGAGAAAGCAAGTCATGCTAGATTTGTTTCTCTCAGACACACAGCTTTTGGCTGTATAAGACATTAACTGATGTACTAGAGTCGTGTGGGCGACTTGTGGATTATTGTGATGTGTTTATCAGCGATTCTGACAGCACCCTTTCACTCCAGAGGATCTGCTGGTGAGAAAGTGATTTCATGTTAAGTTTCTCCAAAGAAAAAACAAACTCATCTACATCTTGGATAGCCGGAGGGAGAGCACATTTTCAGTAAAATTTCATTGTTGGGTGAACCATTCCTTAAAAATAAAAGATAACATGAAGCATGCAAATCAGGACATGCAGCTGGCAGTCTTTTTTTTTATGCATGTACACATCAACTGTAAAGGACATGGCAAGCAGATGCAAGAAAAAAATTAGCAAAGCAACAGGATGTAAGACAACATTAAAATGAGTTTTGTAAGTATGACCATGAGACGGCATTTCCCCCCATATAAGTGATTTGAATTAATAGCATTCATGCAGACGTTATTTCCCCACATCAGTTACAACATACTGAGAGTAAAAAAAACAAAACTTACTTCATTCACACCTAAAATGGAAGAGAGAATAAACAGAATAAGGGAAAAAGTTCTGATATTATAAAATCTCCAGCCGGTGCTCTATTTCGTTTTACTTTATTTACAGACAAACGTCACAGGCACAAATTGATGAACACAGGAGATAACATAAATATATTCATTCGGAGGAAAATGACTGAACTTTGGCAGGACAACCTTCACACAGTTGGCACATATTTTGTCCTCCTCGGGAGCTGATTTTGGATCTTTCACATGATCGACTCCTACGGTTTAACTTGGACTCGCTTCATACCAAAAATAGGTACATTTGTTTATTAACTACTCCACAGTGGCTGACTTCAACCCTAATATCAGTTCCTAGAACATACCTTTCAACTACTCAGTGCCTATTATTAAGTAATACATACTAAAGAGGCCTGATATATACACTATTTTTGAAAGTTGTTGGTTTGCTAACACAGATCTTCTAACATAATTTCAGAACCGTATCTTTCCATATAAAATTAGAATTAGTATGTGCATTACTCCGATTGAAACGCAAATGATATACTGGACAGTTAAGGACAATAAGGAAGCTTGTTTCTATCAGGAATAAAAATAAATAAATAAATACAAATAACTGACGTAACTAAATAAAAAAGGCAATTACAACTTTTCTCCCACCTCACAAATCCATTATTTCTCAGAAATGTAAAGTAACTTTTGAGTTTATCCCTCAAAAGTAATTATTTAATTTTCTCAGAATTACAAGAAAAGGCAGAATTATGATTTTAAAAAAAAAATCTGAATTGTATGCGGGAAAAAAAAAATCTGAATTATGAGATTAAAAAGTTTCAATTACCTTTTTTATTTCCAAGGAAACAAGCCTCAATAGTTAAGGGCACAACAGGCAACATTATATACAAGTGGAGTTTATGATTATGAATACTGGCTGGAATCGTACAGTTTTGCCTCTGGTCACGTGACTACAAAAACAAGTGCATTTTCCAAATAAATGCCTGAAACACAGCCCGGAATTTGTATTCACCTCGCTTCTTTGTCAGACCGTGTAACACTTTACATTTATGACCATGATTTCTAATCAGCTCTTTATTGCTCCCTTAATGTTTTGTTAAGAATTTGCGCTGCTTGGAATCACATGCAATACACCTTAACTCTTGAACTCGAAAAAGCACATGTTCTTTAAACAGACGCCAGAGAGGACAAAGATATGAGCCAACCCTCTTTGCTTTACGGTGCTACAGCTTAATGTATAGCTATATAATACACACACACACACTCACTAACAAGTACATTGTATAGATAATAAAGAAATACAATGTGTGTGTAAAGAGTAACTCTCAGACACGTACGAAACATGATCTGTTAAATAAAAGTCCTGCGCAGTTCATCAGGTATCTAGATTTTGCTCGGTGTAAAAATAAACGTTACTCTGCACTTTGTATGCAGACGAATGGGAATAGAAGCTGACAACCGAAGAAAGAAGACCCTCCCTTGTCCCAGTTTGGAAAACCCTACTGCCGTACTTTTCCAGGAATGTAGTTCCGGTCAATACTTTCATCCTGCAGGAACATGTGAAGACAGCGTTCGTTCTGAGCCAAAGGATGACCTGCGATTCTGTAATGGAAGATAAGAAACAATCCATGAAATATGGGCACACAATTCCCAATATATTTGTGGAATCATTTCAGGCCCTCAAACATTAACAATTCGCTTGATTGTCTTGCGCTTCGTATTTAATTTAGAAGTGTCCGTCAGGTATCAGTTCGAGGGCTAACCTGTTGATGAACTGTTCAAGCCCAGCTCGCCTCTCCTCAATGAAGGACTCCTCAAAAATGCCCTCATCTCCACGGAAAGGAAGCTGTCTCTTCAATGCCTTTCCAGGCAATGGAGGCACAACGATCTAAAAAATATTTGCACGTTTTAAAAACTATTTTAAATCTATAAAGGCATTCTGCATCACATTTGACAGGTGAATATCTAAGGCTTCTTAATGATCATACATGAACATGAAAAAAAAAAAAAACTTGAAAAACCTGTTGCGTACAATCTACTACTTGCCTTCTTTCACCCGACTGTTAAATTATACTTTCAGTATTTTTATTAGAATAATTCTAAACGGTAAATATAAAAAAAATGCACTAAGCTTTTAAGAAAAGTTTTTGTCAGTATATCTTTCAATTGCATTTGATTTGATATATATTACACCCACAATAAAAACTACATAGCTTTCAATTTGAGCTCAGTTTTTCCACATATATTATACTATAAAGGCCAAAAAGCCTGATTCAAATGTGATACAAAAATACAAGTTTCTGACTATTAGTTCACATGTCAGGCTTTCTTACAACCGATTTTAATTAGCAAAACACTCTTCTGCAAGGACATGTAAAGACAACCACATGTTTTTAACAAGTATTTTATGATGCAAGATGTTTCCTGCAGAGTCTCCAGGATGTGATACCTTGCTGTCTCTTTCCAACTCATTCTTCAGCCACTCGAAGTCGCTGTATCTTCGTCTAACACACGACTCCTTCAGTTTAAAAATGGGAAGATTTGTCTAGATTTCAACGGAGAAAGCAAAATAAGTCACATGATTATTAAATAATGTCTACATATCTCAGTCGTGTACTCGACGCATAAAGGTTCTCGAAATTCATCAAATACATATTGACAGATATTATTAAAACTACAACATGATACATTTTAAACATCATGTTTATTTTAATATCTTAGATGTAACTGGCTTGAGGTAGTTGATGGTTGACAGAGTAACAACAACAGCTAAATTAGCTCATTCTTCTTCCGCAAACACTGCTTAAATCCAACTTGCTCGCATAGGAAACCAATTGTAGACCGAAACCTATCGGTTCATACTATAAAGTCCCGATTTTAGAAGCTTTGCGAAGATTGAGATTCGTTTACGTTGAGTGAGGTGTTAGTTAGCATTAGCGCGCAGGCTAATGTTAGCTAGGCCGAACCGAGCCGCAGCCTCTGTCACAAACACACAACCACATTCATTCACTGGGCCAACCTACCCTCATCCGGACTTCGTAAGTGGTAAAGCGATTGCGGCCGACTCCTATAGTCTGCGGGTCGTACACGTCGATTTCCAGAAAGTTGCTGGGAGGGCCGTAGGCGTCCGTCAGGTCCTGCGGTTTAGAGTTTAACCGGCGAGTATCGGCCACTGTGGCTTCGGACATCTTTGATGACTTACTTCAGACTAACTACGGGGAGGTGTAGTCTAGGGCACGTACAGATGAGAAGGTTTTGATTAAGACATTAAATCGACGGAGGTTAAAATGAGCTAGGTACTTCTGCGAATCTAAAACTTGGATGTGTCCACTTCAGCAACACCACAGGAAATCCTGCGCTTCCCGCACCCCCGATGCGATGATATGCAGCAGTATGGGAAACCTATTTTATGAACCACCTATTTTCTTTTTCCCAGCTAGCCAATAGGCGTTCTGTTTTATGACGACTGACAAGCGATTGACCTATAAGGTTTTAGAAGACCGCGAAAGGGGTGGGATTTTTGGGGTTCCATAAAATTTGGAACCCTGCAAAAGAGACTGGAAAGGTGGTGATTGGAAAAACCAGATAAGTCTTTTTTTTAATCTGATTTCTTAGATTGAGATTAAAAAGACAAAAACAAAACAACAACAACAAAAAATTAAACATTATTAGCACAATTTACCGTGTTCTGTTCTTGTATATTTGTTGATTTTAGTGTTGTGGCAAGCATAATCGTGATAAACAGAAAACGTTTTTTTAATCCCGACCAGCTATAAAACATGCAAACGTACCAAAATAATGCACACAAGAACATAAACCAGTGCTTTTTTATCGTTTACTATAGCTAAGCCTACTCTTTTGAATTAGTTTTTTACCTTATTTTCTGTTTTATTTTAATTTTAGTTAACGTTTTAATAATGTTGTTAATTATGTTTTGACATTTTAATAGCCTGTTTTATTTTTTAATATAACTTTTATTTATTTTTAATAGTTATATTTTTCTCAATATAGTTTTCATTTTACTTTAAGCTTTAGTTACAGTACAACGGATTACAAATATTAGCTAAAATAAAATATATAAAATATTAAAATATTTTTATTTTATTTTATGTATTATTTTATTTATTAAAAGTAGCAAAAAAAGTAGTGGTTGTAGTTTTAGTGTTAATTAACTATAAAAACCATGCCATAAAACCTTCAGAAACTTTCATTTTAACACACACACACAAACAGCTAAAGCCAAAAGCATACTTTTACAAAACCTTCCACTATTGTAAATTAGATAGGCCTTGGGCAGATATCACTATCTGCGCTGCAATTTTCTTTTTATGAAAAGATGATTCAAATATTTGTTTCACTATGTATCTAGGGCCAATTACTTGATTTGATATTTCATAACTGTATAAAGACCTTGCCATTCCTCTACCTCTGGAGGGTGCCAAACATTAGCATCAAAACCAATGTTGAAGTTTAATCATAGACTGTGTTAAACCAAACCATCTTTAATAATTACCGTTGACTCAGACCCATAAGTGTGACTGCCTCACTTATGTGTGGCCTGTATCTTCTTTTATGTTTGTTTGTTTTGTTTTGTTTTTTCGAATGACAAGTTCAATTCATAATGCTGCAAATGTTAATACACAAGTGTGGTCCTATCTACTGCACTCTTGCTGTGGACAGATGAGTAACTCTAACCAAATAGTCTACACTGTTGGAATGAATCATAATTCACGCATCAGAAGGTTAAACTGACCAGTTCTACTACCTGACGAGCACTAGGACCCGGATGAGCAGAAGCGTGAAGTGGTCCGCACGCGCCCCTGTCAAAAGTGTAGTGTTGGCCACACGCGCGCAGCACAAGATGCTGGAGTACATTACAGTGAGGGGCTGCTGAAGTCTGTAACGGAGTACTCAAGAAATCTATTCTCTTCGACATGGACTTCACCGATTCCACCTGTAAGTATGATTTGTTTTTCATAGACGAGAGTAGCCTTAAAAATATCATCTTCGAAATAAGTAAAAATCTCAGATTTTAGTAGGCTAAGTTACCTTTTCTTTGTACCTGTGCTAGAAGGTAAATGTGGTGTTATTACACAATAATATTTTTTGGGGATAAACAGAAAACACTATCAACACAGTTGCATAGGTGAGTAGGTTAGTGATGCAATGTATGGTTAATATCTTAATGAATTAATGAAATAATGTCACCTGTGTCAGACAAAATAATTTCACGAAAATTATGGCTTTTTGTTTCCCTTATTAACATACGTTTAAATAATTATTTCGTTTATTACTATACCTTATAAGCTTTTACAATATAACTACACACACACACACACACACACACACACATATATAATATTGCTACAATTGTACATTTTATAATTGTACATTTTGTTAGCATCATAACTCCCTCTTATGGCAAAAAAATGCAATTCCTTAAAAAACAATGACATCATCATTACATCATCACCCTTTCAGCATGTTGTGATCCCTTCAAGTAGAGGACAATCTGAATAGTCAAGCCTGTTGTCAGGTTTTTCTACAGCAAATAAATCTAAAATTAATCATTTGTAACATTTATTTTTTCTTAAATGCATACAATGTATTAAAGCTTTGATAAAAAGACTTAAATGCTGCTTAAACTGCCTTAATATCGTTCTTCTCGTTACTTTTGTTTACCTCATAATGATTGTTTAAGGCCCAAATGAATAATGTAAAGAAAACATTTATCAAGAATAATAACAGTAAACTCCTGTTATATAATAATACACCTCATTATATCGAAAAAAGCAAGACCTTTCTCTACTATACTGGCAAATTGTGCATTACTGCTATATAATATACAAAAATATATCACATCCTGTATTATTCATGTCCCTCGTTTTCCACTGAGCCACCTATCAGATCCCTCATCCTGCTGTTCAGAGCTGGTTGAAGGCCAGTTCAGCATGATGGCTATTCATGATCTGAAAGAAGACTTCCTTGCCCCTCATGCAGGAAATCCGCTAGAGAATGTGTTCAACTCTGAGTTTGTTTGCATAGATGCCAGGAAAAAACAGCCCATCAGCTACTTGTTGCTGTTTTTAGTTTTTATATGATACTGCTCAAAAGTTTTGGGGTCAGGAATGTTTACATTTTAAATTCAAATCTTAAATTCAAATTCAAAATTCAAAATTTTTAATTTTTGTATTTGATGTAATATTCCCCCTGGTTTCACAGACAAGGCTTAAGACTATTCCTAGACAAAAATGTAAATCTGAGCTGTTTCAACCAAACAAAAACTTGCACTGACTGATCTTAAAACATCTTAAGATGTACACCAGTAATGCTTTTTTCTGGCATGTTTATAAAAACGTATTTACTCAAATGTCCTAATTGAAGTATTGCCTAATCCTGGCTTAGGCTAAGCCCTGTCTGTGAAACCAGACCTTAATGTGTCATTTATTCCTGTAAAGCAAAGCTGAAATTTCAGCATCCTTACTCCAGTCATCAGTGTCACATGATCTTTCAGAATCATTCTAATAGTCTGACTTGCTTCTCAAGAAACATTTGTTAAAAGCCGTTGTGCTGATTGATATGTTTATGGAAACGTTACTGTTGCTTGATCAATTTAAATGCATTTTTGTTAAGTATTCTTTTTCTTAAAGATATTGAACTATATTCAACAATATTCAGTCCCCCCCTCCCCAATTCACTGATTAATTAATCAACAGCAATTCTAGTCATGACAATATGCTTAATTCCTTTGATGCACGATTTCATGCATTCTGTGAAAGGTGGGAGTCGGGGGGGGGGGGGTCTGAATTGCACTGATTCCTCCAGCTCCTTGTGCATATGGCTTACATCTATAAATACCCATGGCCAAAGAGACAAAGGCTTCTCTCTTCTGCAGCTTGTGAGCCTGATGGGTCCACACAGGCCTGACACTGTCTCTCACTCCAGCATTCCTCGGCCCAAGCGCAGCCGTCAAGGGCGGCTCTTGTCTGTAGAGAAATCACACAGAGTTATTACGATACACAGGGGCCGGAAAGGTCCTTGTGTGCGACCCTGTAAGCCCTTCCACACTCACGTCCTCAAAGAGTGGAAATCAAAGGCAGTCATCACAGGGACTTGCTGTGGATGACCAATGTATTAACCCCTTAATGAAAGAAGGTCAGATGCTGTAGCCTGGGATTAAGCTGGAAGAGCTTTTCCTAATCAACCTTCTTCAATCCTATTAATCATGCAAAGTAGCAGCCACTATATGGAGCAGTAATTATAACTTATGTCTTTCTTAAGGTGTCTCAGCTGTTTTTGTCTTTACATTGAAAGTCCAAAACAACATCAGACTACACCGACTTTGAGTGTGGGGCCATAAAAACACTTTTTCACAATGATTTATCGTGTGTTCCACAGCATAAAGAAAGACATACAGGTTTGGAGCAACATGATGGACAAAAATAAGGAGAGTGTTTACTTACATTTATTTAGGTGAACTATCCCTTTAAAAAAAGTCACAATCAGTTCAAACTATCCAACCTTGTTGTCTTTATACAAAATGTAAAAATAAAAAAGTTGTACACTGAAATAAAAATAAAATAGATGGAAAAACCTTTTGATGGAAATGACAGCATTTAAATAAATAAGTATAATCTGATGTACTTAAAAAATAGCTTTAATAGAAAAATGCACATAAAAAAATTACTAACACTGAAATGAGAATAGAAGATTTTACAGCCGGGGTTGTTATTGTGTAGAATGTACAAATGCAATTCTCATGACTGCGTGCCTGAAGTCTTATGACTGCAGTTCAGAAACAGAGAAGATGGGAAAAGATGTAGCAAAAGGCTGCTCTGCTCCTTCACTATAAATCCCACCTGATAATGTACTGGCACGTCTCTTGTTTTGGGATTCTCATATTCATTTTGGTGTACTTTGTGCTGATGAGCAGGTTAGTGTTAAACCTGGAATACATTATGGAACTAGTTGACGCTAATTACAGAAAGTCAGAGCCAGTCTGCAGATTAAAGCTGACGATTCCACAATAAATCAGGTTTTAAAACACATTTGTGACCCTGGACCACAAAACCAGTCTTAAGTCGCTGGGGTATATTTGTAGCAATTGCCAAAAATACATTGGGTCCCACTTTATATTAAGTGTCCCTAATACCTGTGTACTTACATAGTAACTAGATGTGTATCTAGTATGTA
>JAUCNO010001253.1:1314025-1328050 GCA_032353835.1 Enteromius viviparus
TTTTGTGGACGTTGCCATCTTTGATATTAATATTACTATTTTTAACGGGTCACAGGCGCTATCCTTTGAATTCAATTGTCATTTAAAATAATGTTGTCAGTTAACCGGTTAATAATCGGTTAATGAGCGTCGGTTGTCGGTTATGAGAAATAACCGAAATGAGCATCCCTAGTTTGAGCCCATGACGTAGATGCAGGGTTTTTTTTTTACGCTCATTCGCTGCGTGGCTTGTATAGTACCTATCTACGTCATCGGCTTGACTGCACTATTAATGCATTATTAATGAGCAGTGTAACATTATACATGGCAAAGGACTCGTCTAATCCAATCACCGTGCTGTGCATGGGCTATCGCAGTATTTATGCATTGGAAATTAGCACTTGTTTACGTTGGCTGGCTTGCTGTTTTTGAGACATGGTTCATGTCTGTGCCTTTCTTTATTGTAACAAAACAAAAGAGTTGTTGAAATGAGCTCGCGGCTCCCGTTTCTTTGCGTGTAGATCAGTGCGCGCTGATGCTGGCGCAGATGGATGTTAATACCAGATGTAAACATGTAATCAGAATTAACAGCACTGAGGTGTATGACAGTGTGTAACGGACATTTTTTAGGCTCCTAACTTACCTCAAGCTCCTTGATCTTCTCATCCGCCGTCTTCTGCTTTTCCAAAAGCTGATTTGCAATTTCATCTTTTGACTGTAAAACGAACCTGGAAAAAAAGTGAGAAGAAGGTCAAACCAAATAACAGAGTAGAAAATTCTCATTCAGAGCAGACTTTACACCCAAAACAATTGTACACACATGCGTCCCGCTCCCTCAAACATGCGGGTGCTGTTAGGTAGTGACGTGATCTCTGCGTGCGTGAGGTTGGAGTGCTTCTTCATGCGGCTCAGCTGTTCGATCTGCAGGTCAGACAGCTTCACCTTTTGCTGGGTGTCAATCATTTTCGCCTGCAGCTCTGCAAAGGCCTGTGGAATACAGAGGTTTGAGTTAAATGAGATTTTAAATGCAATATCATCAACATTTCTCGTGTCTTTAAACACTTGTTTGTATTGGATATGAAAGAGAAAGTTTTTAAAGAGAAAGCCTGAGATATAAACCAGAGAAAGGGAATTACTCTGCTGAAAAAAACAGCCTCAGCTAGTTGCTTAAAGCTGGTCATTAAGCTGGTTTTAGGGGGTTTTTGGCCACTTAGAAGCTGGCCAGGCTGGGAGACCAGCTGGAGTGATCAGCTAAAACCAGCCTGACCAGCCTAGCAATACTGGAAGACCAGCTGACACCAGCTAGATCCAGCCTAAAACAGCGAAGACCAGCCAAGGCTGGTTTTAACTGTTTTTCTGCTCATAAATTATACGGACAAAAATGCAGCAATGACAGAAACTTTATACCAGTCTTTCTATTTTTTTTTTTTTTTGCAATTTATTGTGGTAACCATAGATTGCATAAAAAATTACGAATAACCAGCAACAGAGTTGACGTCAAACAAACAATTATACACATATGCGTATTTTGTAAGCTATTTAATGTATGTAGACATATTATTTATTACATGTAACAGTAGTAAAAAGTCTTTGTCGTAGTAAAAGTATATTGTCTGTGATATTTAGATTTTTGATTTTTATTTAGGTTTCTAATGCACCGAGGTTGCATGTCGTTAAATTACTTTGCTTTAAGCGTTTTATACCATAATTCTAATCTAGCTGAGTTTAAAACGCCCTTTACTTGATAAATATATAATGGCGAAGCGATAAACCCGTTCAGCGTCTTTGAATAAATCTGTAAACCCCTTTTTACCTTCTTTAACTCGAGGTCTACGGGAGCCGCCATGACAGTCAGAGTAGAAAGAGTCACTGCGCATGCGCGAGCTTGTCGCAAACCCTAGTGAGCACCCTGACTAGACAGCATGTTCGGTTTCGAATACACAGCTGGTTCTCAAAGATTCTCTCTACATAGGCAGCACGGTAAGTTTATAGACACAGACTCGGTCTCAAGGTATCGCACAGCATACAAGTGACAAGGCAGGCTATTAAACTGTGTGTAAAACTTAAGGTTTTTAAGGTTATGCTAGTGTAAGTGTAAATATGGAATGCTGTTATTGTGGCAATGCCACAAATGTTTCAAAAGCATATGATTTGTGCTGCCCTTTCTATTTTTAGTCAATTTCGCACTAAGTTACATCTGGAATTTTTCACCTCAATGAGGCATTGCTTAAGAATGGTTTTGCAATTATCAACATGTATACAAATGTATACGAGACATCACAACATACCATTTTTATATCCATACTTACCCCTAGTGACCTCTCAAAAGTTCAAACCTTCCAACATATCTCGACTTCAATCTAGAAAAAAAGTGAAAAATATTCTACCTGACTTGTATCTTTCTTATTAATATAAGCAACGAAAACAAGATCACAGAAGTCAAAATGTTTATTACATAATTGTTTATTAAAGTAAAACAACAGTTGAAAATATTTGGTTATCATTGCTTACAATTAGTAAATGAAATCATGCTATTTCTACACATACAGTAGCACTTAAAATACTTTGATAAACGTATTCCATTTTAATTCACTTAATTTAAGCTACACTTTCTCAGTAGACCTACAAAGCCCTGCGTCTGACGTTCCTCCACAGTACATGTGTTTTTAATCGATTGCATTTTTAGAGCTCCGCAAATCTGTTCATTTCACAGTTTGGCTAAAATATTATCATACCTTTACTGAAGGGTCTTCCGTATGTGATTGCAAAGTCTTTCATGCAACTTCAGTCCTATTAGAACATTATGTGATTTTATCTATCAATAATAAATATCTACATATACAATAAAAACACATATACAAAACTTACAGTGCATTCAGTACACAAAATTGTTACATATCAAAATAAATAACCAATACATTATAAATAAATAATTACAAGTGCTTTGCAGGGTTTCCGACAGTACTATAGATGTAGAAACCAGAAACACCCTTTTTTAGAAAAAATAAATAAGCAACGAATAAAAAAGCAACTTGATTAAAGTTGCCTGACATTCATCCGGTTCAGTCCTCTCTGTATGCTCTCCACAAAGAGAATAGGTTGAAAAGGACATTGTACTGCACATGGAAACAGCGTTCAAAACATCCCTAATGCCAGTATAGACAGCCGCCATGACTGCAAGACACCAGGGCTGTAGGATCGCTTTAATGGGGGGGTGAGGATTTTTGCAAAGTAATGATCTAGAATTGTGCCCCTGCTTACTCCTCAATCCTCAATGCCATCTATCCATGGGTCACATGTCCTTTAGGGTTTCTTCTTTCAGTAAAACAATAATAAATATAATATTACATTCATTTTAATACTTAAACTTGACAAACAAAACCTGGTCATTCATTGAGAACTATTTACCTTTCCTCCCTTATCACTTCTGCACCGACGTTGCCTCGAGTTTGACCTTTTCTTCACTTTCTACATCAGCGTCATCTTTTTTGTGGTACCTGTAAGAAAAACATGCTGAATATCTAAGGAATTTTGTAAATGGTTTAATGAAGAACAATATAATGCTGATTCATGGTAACCTACCTTAGTGCCAGCAGAATAGCGATGATTGCGAGACACATGAGGGACAGGACCACCGCTATTACCGCCAGAGCTGTGGTCCGGCTGTAACGCTGTTTCTCTTTACTAACCGGTAACGTGAATATATGGCATCTCTCTCCTGAGTATCCTGTTGTACATCTGTAAGAAACACCAGCCAAAAGATTCAAATTAGTGCACGACAGAAGAATCATACCGAAATGAATTAATTTAGATTCAACTTTAATAATATTGCTTTACTTCTTTGTGATAATTCAATTTTGTGCTGTACTATTCAAGCTGTATATTGTAATATTCCTAATATTGGGGGGCTTTATATAATCAACTGCTTGGTTTCCTCACTTGTCGCATTTGATACAAAGATTCATAAAATAAATGGTTACGCCTAGAAAAAAACGAGATGAAACTCACACACAAGAATGAGAGTTCAACTCCTTCAGATGCTGACACACTCCATGAATGCAGAAATCTTTGTATTCCTCCAGGCAGGGGTTCTTCTTTCTTCTCTTGCCTTTTCCTTTGCCCTTCCTTTTTCCCTTTTTTGTCTTCTTCTCCGTAGTGGGAATAGCCGACGGATGTTTGGCTTTGGTGGAATATGCCACTGTTGAGCAAGAAAGAGCGGTGATGTCAGTCTGTGATGGTCTAACATCGTACAATAGTCTAACACACTCATATATTCACATGCTCGCTAGCATTTCCTGTCAAAGTATACAACACTTAATTTGAGTATTTTTAATGATATAAAAAGTGGTTTGATGCAAGTAGTCATTCCATAGTGTGATTTCAAAATGTGCAATAATTTGATTAAAATATTATATTTCTGGAGTAACTGTGTAAAATGTGCGCTTATTCAAATTGCATTCACAGAAATTAACCTCTACCTCTTGGCTCGTTTGAGTCATAATCCACAGATAGATCATAATCTTCATCATAATCTTCATCTTCATACACATCCGGTCCTCTGTCCAGCTGGTGCCCTGTTGTGTTTGTTATCCCTAGGGTGTGAAAGAGGTTGCCCACTGTTGTTTTGGGTTTGGCACTCTCATACCTGTCCACAGAGGCGCCACTGCACACCTTGAGTAACACTGGAACAGAACGAGACACTTTACAGATATATAGAAAACACTTAATATGTCAATTTTGCATAGTGTCAGTACGTAAAGAAAGAAAATAACTATGAACTGAAAGCTCGTGCTGTTTATAGATAAGCGTAGTGTAAAATGTTCAAATAAACTGTGAATAAAATGCGTAATCACTCAAAACTGGTTAAAAAAGCAACTAACATAAACTAACTACGTAACTTTATTTAAATTAAAAAAGGTAGCTCGAAAGAACCTCGTGTATAAATTTCCGCCACTTACAGGGCAGGTCCAATGCAAGTTATAGCAGTACATTTTATTTAGAAGCCAGGGTTTAAAACACTTACCGAGACAATAGACGAGAAAGATCGCAGTTCGTAACGTCTTCATATTCCTTGTAGTATAATCCGAGATTTTACAGGATACGAAATTGATGCCTCCAGCACCGTCCGCGATCTGGACGCAATGCGCGTGCTGGGGACTGTGTCAAAAGTCTCAGGCGGAGAGCGCGCGCCGGTGCACTTATATAGCACGCACTTCCCCGTTCATGAAACATTGGCCACACCTCAATCATCCCGTAACGTTAAATTAATATATTGTAATATTTTGGCATAATTTGACATGTCAATAATTTGAGGGGAGAGTTGTGTCACGGCATATTACTGTCTAGGTAATAATAATAAATCCAATTTTGTATGGTAACTAGTTTTTAGGTCTAAACTTGTTGACCAACTACTGTGTTTCAAAAACAGATTAAAGTTAAAACTGGTGTGAGCAACTCATAGCTGGTTTAGTAAATATCTACAAGTTTGGACCTGCTGAACTTTATGAGCTTATCTTTTCAGCAGTGAACCAATATATAGCAGAGATTTAGTCAAGATGCTCTAAATATTTTGTAATTGTAGCATTTTGTCCAACTTCTGTATGGATTTGGGAGGATACCGAACAGACATAAGTTTGTACCTAAGTTAAAACGTTAATTACTTTTAAGTACATGCATTTTAATGTATTATTTCAGGACACACATTTAATTTATAGTCAGATTATACGCAGTTGGATCACTGGCACCACCTTGTGCTTAATATTATTTCACAACATGTAGACAAACTTAAATCCTTTTCATAAACATGAGAAAAACTAGCGAAAAGAAAGCCATTTTTAAGCTAGATGTAGTTTGTTGTTTGACCTGTTTTGACTAAATGATTTCTGTAACCAAACAAAGACAAAATGTGCGTAAAGCAGAGACGAAACATTTGTGTTTATTAGCCATGAGAACTCAAAGACAAATCATCAGAGGGGATTGTAACATCTACAATAATGTAAATTAAAATATGCATCTTGTGAAGCAGCCGGACAAGAAAACAAAAACATATTCCAGTTTATTTTTAAAAATCAATTTCAACAAAAGTTCTTTCATCATTATAAAAAGTGGAGATGCAGCACTTCGTGCCATGCGAGGCCAGTGTTCTACAGTCTCTGAATGATATATCAGGAGGATATTTACAAGCATGACTAGTGGGGTAGAAGACAAATCGCCATGACTTGGGCTCCACAGCTGACCCTTCACCTCAGGAATTGCAGGAAATATAATACGGATTCCAACGCTGAGGTTTGGAGTACAGGTGGGCAAGGAGTGAATCTGATTCTTCCCATAGCCATTGTCACAAAGAACAAAAACCAAAAGGCCTCAGCAAAATCGAGACGACCCAAACACTCAAATTCCTTTTGGAGCATCTACATGCCCCAGCCCCCTCCCATGCCATTCATGCCGACTGATCCACGGCTGCCACCATAATAACTGTTGTTCATTCCACCCTGGCTATCTGTAGAAGTACAGAAATAAATGTGAGGAAAAATTCATACACTAAATATACACTAAATTCATCAAAAATATACACTAAGAAAGTGAACAAAGTTAAAACGCACTGTAGTCATTGTAGCCTCCCATGCTGGACTGGTTACTGTATCCTCCAGTGTACCCTCCACCCATCTGCTGCCCTCCATGTCCATAAGATGACTGGTTTCCTAAGAGACAGAAAAAAACATACAAATACATAAACCTGCAGAAAGTTGATATATCAACTTTATATACAGTGACAATATGTATACTTTTGACTTACCCATTCCCCCCATCATCTGCCCTCCATAGCCCCCATTACTGCCACCTGCTGTTGAGTTTAAGAACAACTCAACATAGCGGTGTTCTGAAAAGACAAAAAAAATGTAAAAAAGTGTTTTCAAATCTGTGAAATATATCAATAACACAAAACCAATTCCTTCTAGTTAGGCTACTCTGGACTTACGCATATTTGCTTTGTCCTTTGACATTGCAGCCACTGCATCTTCATGTGTCGCAAATTCCACATCAGCCTCACCAGTTACTCGGCCATCTGGACCAATCTCAATGTGCACACGCACCGGGTTCAGAGGAGAGAAAAACTGAACACAAATGGTTTAACTTCATTTAAATATATGCTTTTGATTTCCAAATGTAATGTTTTTCAAAATGACTACAACTTTCACATATTCATGTATATCAAACACCCCCAACTCACATTGTAGATGTCCGGTTCTGTTGCCCGGTAAGGCAGTCCCCTCATATGAACACAATGACCTGTGGTACTCTGAAAATTACCACCATCACCATAACGTCCATCTGACACTCCTATTTAAAGAAAAACACAAGTAACTTGTAAAAAAAAAAAAACCTTCTTTCTGCACATGCAGGATGGCTAAAGTGCAAAAATGTGCATAAAGAAGCTGGTCTCACCACCACGTCGCATCCGATCAAAGGATCCCCCACGACTCATGCCATTGTAGCCCCGGCCTCCTCCGCTGGGTCGGTCGTAAGGCCCAGGTCTCTGCATGCCCATGCCTTTACGTGGGGGTTCATAATGTGTCCTCACTTCAGCTCGGCTGCTCTTAAAGATCTCAATATACCTACAATCATACAAATGAGAATTAAGGGGCAATGCAAGAACTTTACAAAACAAACCTGTTCAGAAGTAAATCAGAAGAAAAAAATAAATAAGGTACGATACTGTGAACATTCCCCTGTGCTACATGTACAATATACATGCATTTGAGAGTTTGACATTAGTACATTTTTGACTATCTTATTGTATACATCTCCATTCTAAAGCTTTATAAAAGAACATCTGGCTGGTTTTAATAAAAATCAATAAACATATACCTTTAATAGTTGACCCAAAAATGAAAATGAAATATTTCTTTACTGATTGAGATGACTTTACAGGAGAAAGCAATCTTATAGATAGATGAATGGTTTAAAGTTAAAAACACTGTAACAATGGATTTAGAAAAAAAAAAAAAAACGGGCAGCTTTATACTTCAGTAGATGTTAGTTGATGATTTACTGGCATTTTTATTCATCTCTTTGGACTCTCATTCAGGCGGCACCCATTCACTGCAGAGGAATTTCTACAAATCTATTCAGATCAAGAAACAAACTCGTCTACACCCTGGGCACCCTGAAGGTGAATAAACGTTAGGGCTGGGCGATTTAATTATCGATTAATTCATGCGTATTTCGTCAGTAAAGCCGGTTCTTTGACTAGCTGCAAATCCCAATCAGATGTTTTTAAAATGCATAGCAGTTAATACACAGAGCCGTAGATCACTGACGAGCTACGCAATTTCACATTCACAATCGAAAATCAATCACTTCTGATTCTGAAGACGATATTGTGATCTACGGCTCGGTTTACTAACTGCAGCTAGATTTACTGCTAATCAAAGAATAGGCTTTACTGACAAAATGCGCATTAATTTAATCAACGATTAAATCGCCCAGCCCAAAAAAACGTTTAGCAAATATTCATTTTTGGGTGAACTTTTCCTTTAATAATATCTTTGCTAGATCCGATTGCTATGGCTTCCATGCATTAAACTCTAACGTTTACTTCAGTTTGACCGTAGATACCGACCCGTTACACAGTCCACTCTAAATTGGAATTCAAACTGGCTGCTTGCAAGGCACTTGTTTGCATGCGTAAGAATTAGGAATCCCAAGATGCCCAAATGCACCATTGCTACGCCCTAAATATGCATTCAGCCTTTTGAATCCATGACAAATTAAAAAAAAACAAAAAACATAAGAAAACAGTAGGATTCCATCAAGGCCCTGGGAGCCCTCTGGTAAAGACATGTGCGTGTCCGTGTGTAAGTTCATTGCATACCACTTTGAAAGTTTACTGTAGTAGGTGTTTTACCACATGAAAAGCAGCTTAACCATCCAACCCCACCTGTGCCCTATTCTTTCCTTGTGTTTCTTTAGAGCCTTTTCAGCTATTTCCTGTGAAGCAAACTGCACGAAGGCCTCCCCCGTACTCCTCCCCTGGAAGTCCACCGGCAATGTTATCCCATTTGGCACGATTTCCAACCCTTCAACCCAAGGACAGATAACCCCAACGGGGACATATTAAATAAATCACATTCCCATTTACAAAGTTTGTTTTGTTCTTTTCTTGAATGAAAATCAGAAAATAAAACCAAACCAAAAAAAAAAAGCATGTTGCAATGAATCCTACTGGGAGAGTGCCACCACTTGGGAAAATGGCCTACAAGTGGGCAAGCATTCCACTAACTTGGCCTAGAGTTGATGATAAAGTGGCCATCCCAAAAGTTGGTGGCTAATAAAGTAATATTCCTAATGTAGTAGAATAATTAAGGCTAGGTTAGAATAATAAGTGCTGGATTAACTGCTGAATTAATGTGTCAAATTACTTATCCTAGCAAACATGGGAATGGTCAAATTCACCTCAATGAGGACTACGCTTGGCCATTACTTCTCCTGATGACTAGGTGAAAGCCTACAGGGAAGAGTTTGAAAATACCTGAGAAAAACTGCACGATTTCTTCCTTGCTACATCCAAAAGGAAGGCCGCGCAATCTGACCAGTCCGTCTCCTTCGGTCTCTGGACAGTTTGGGCCTGTGTGCTTCATAACCCAGTCCATTTCCACATTGTTTGATTTGAATACTGAGAAGAACAACAGAAAGAGGACAATTCAGATTGTGCGGTAGTGCTGCAATTTGTTTTTTAAGGCGGCTTTTATACTTGAGGCTGCATTTAGTCGATCAAAAAATAAATACATACAATAAAACTGTAGTGTTATGAAATATTAGTAGCGTTACATTTATTAATATTTGAATGTTAACAGCCAATACTCCAGTCTTTAGTATCACATGATCCTTCAGAAACCATTCTAATGGTCAAGAAACATTTTCTCTTATCATCATTGAACACAGTCCATCCATACTCTTGTTGGGGAAACAGTAATGCTTTAGTTCCAGGATTCTTTTACCAATAAACAGCTCAGAAAAACAACAACATTAGGTTTATTTAGATAAATATAATGCATCCAAGCTGAATAAAAGCATTGATTTCTTGATCGCCAAATTTGTGATTGGTAGCGTACATAAAAACTTCATACCTTCCACATATCTATGCCCCATTGTTTCTCTGTCTTTTTTGACAGCAATTTTCAGGTCGTCTTCTGACTCCAATTCCACAAACGCTTCTCCACTTGGTCTCCCTTCTCGTGTGTATGTAAAGTGGATAGCTGTTCCATTGTTGCCAATTTTGCATCCTGAAAAGAGAAATTTCAACGTTTTTGTTAACTTTAAAGCTAAAAATACTCAAGCGCATCGGCATGTAGACTTCACAGTTACCTGAAAAAAACCTGGACACTTCTTCTACAGAGCACGACCACGGCAAACCCCGAACACGGACGACGAATCCTTCATCATCAGCCATTATAACACAACGATTCTGCTTTCTTTCAAGCTAGAGAGAAAACGGATAAGAAAAAGAGCTCACATAACGCCAATGCTTTACCGATGAAGAAAACAAATAATGAGAGAACAAAACAGAAGTCAGTCATTAGAGCGGTCACCGCAAACAGTCGGATTATTTACAGTCTTTATAAGTGGTGTCCACTTTACTGGTAACGTTAACGTTAGCTGGCGTAGCAACCGCTTTAAATATATAACATTATTAAACTAACTGACCACTAATGTTTACTATGGATTAAACCAGCATCTACCAAGTCTCTAATGAAAGCGCATTCTGAAACAAAGAGCGCAAGCAGGCCTCCGAAGGCCAGTAGCTTCACAACAAATACTGCTTTAACGCAAACAGGAATTGAGCCTGTAAAACCGATTAAACTATACATTACAAATAATAATCGTTTGTAAACGAATAACATAAATGATACCTTGATATAATTGGTATTTTCTGTACTCGGCGTGGTCACGTTTGAACGTTTCTCTGCTTCTCATTCAGCGCAGAACATGACAACTTCCTGTGAGTTTCCACGCCCACTTCCGCATTTGGAAGCGCTTCTGAAATTAACTATAATTTATTTTACCTCAATTTTATTGTTGTTGAGTTATCACTGTCTATATGTATGTGTATTACTTCACATTACTGTATTTGATATGCTTTTATACATTACTAAAAGTTTCACACCAAGACAACGTAACGTTACGTCACACAAAAGGGCACCTAAAGCAGTGCATGTTTAAATTAAGTGAAGACACGTGCTTTAAAAGACATATACAATTGCATAGTAGTTGTTTTATTCGTGGGGTATTAACTATTATTTTTATTGTAACCAATAACAGTAGGGTTTTATCATGCACCGAAATTTTGCAGAATGGTGAAAAGATTGGAGGATGCGGGCATCGATCCCGCTACCTCTCGCATGCTAAGCGAGCGCTCTACCATTTGAGCTAATCCCCCACTGAAGTACACTACGGAGCTGTTCAGTATACACATGATTAAATATTAGTGTTCGATAAAACGATAAATTCGCGACCAAAAACAACCCGTAATAAATAATTTGGCAGTTCAAAACAGCTAAGAGAGAACAAATATATTTTATTCTTTTCACTTCCGGTATGGATCAGCTAGTCAAAATAAAAGCTATTATAAAATAAGTTACTCGTTTCTGAATCAACTCATTACTTCTTTTATTACTTACTAATAGTTTTAGTTTATGAGAGTATCTTCGCTGCGGTCGCTTTTCATAGCATATAATACCTTTATAATAATTTTAAATTTAGTTATAATTAAATTTAGTATAATATAAAATTAGTAAATTAAACGATAAAAGTAAAACATTTTCTTTACCTAGTGTTTCCAAAATAGTTCTTCTATTTTTTCTTTTTTACATTTCTTTTTAATTTACAGCCCATGGAACGTTTTCTAACCAGTGTCATAGGAAAAGAGCCATTATTATTTTCTTAACATTATTAGCTGTTTTAAAAAGATAAATATTTAGTAATGTTATCATTTTCTCGCACTTGTTTTTTAAGGTGTTAAAAGTTTATATGTATTATTTAAGCAACTTATAAAATGAAAGAATTTAGTTTTGGAAAGTGTCCGCTTGTTTTATATACATTATATTTTCTAAATAAAACAAATAACTGTATAATTGTTTTTTTCTTACGTTTCAAAAATTGCATTACATGGGATTGCATAGGCACCAAGAAGAAACTTTTATTTAGAACTGAATTTTATAAGCAGACGAAATAACATGTTAATACGAAATATTATTTTTATTATTAATATAATCTTATATATAGTATTAAATTACAAACAGCACGCAATTCTGTGATATTTATGTACCTTCCAGTTCCTAAGTCTTTAGTAAATGTATATATATCTTAAAATTTAGGTCAAAATTACAGACTTTTATAAATGCAGCAAACGTGACATAACTACATTGTGGATACGCAGACCTTTACAGCAAAATGATTGTTGGAAAATTCACACCGGATATGCACATTTACATTTGATAGCCAGACACTTGTCATGCCAAAGGAGCAATAGAAAACAGTCCAGTCATGACAAAATGGCGAGCGGAGTTGGAAGTGAGTATTGCTCTCTATATTTTCATCACACGCATGCATGTACGGCGAATGTCCTGTGCGGGGCGGAGGGCAGATTATAATTGATGCATGTCAAGCGCGTGCATAATGGATTCAGTGGTGCGCGTGCATAGGCGTTACGGGATTTGACACGCAGAAGTCATTGATA
Source organism: Enteromius viviparus (assembly GCA_032353835.1). NCBI lineage: Eukaryota > Metazoa > Chordata > Actinopteri > Cypriniformes > Cyprinidae > Enteromius > Enteromius viviparus. The sequence goes on from JAUCNO010001253.1 coordinate 1,326,744, forward strand.
AAATGACGCTCATTGGCCGTATCGCTGGACACAGTACAAATATGACACATTTATGGCTAGCTTTTGTGAGCGCATCATATTACCCATCTGTTAGAGGAATGTGAGATGCCGATGCGTCGACTGTCTAAAATGGCCCCGTTATTAGCTGTCAAACTGCCCACCCACTCTTGGTTAATGCGTCGCGCAGCGCATCGCATACAGACGTGCTTGAATGGCGTTTACACTTGAAATGCATCCTTCTCTTCATATTCTGCCTTTTTATTCTTTGAACAGAACATAAATTGCTGTTGGGCCCAACAGAGCCATGGTCAATTAGAGAAAAGCTGTGCCTCGCCTCCTCTGTCATGAAGAGTGGAGACCAAAACTGGTGATTGTTATATATATATTTACATTTACATATATGTCATCGCTTTCAGTGGTTGTTATCCTTTTTTGACTCCAGGGCTCCCAGTATCCACAACAATATTCAAGGTCCCCTTGAAGTTACCAGTTGTTTGTGGTTTACAGTATACAGATTTAGTAGAATTTTAAAAATACTATATTTTTGGGGATTTTATAGATATTCTATATATATCAGTGCAGGACATGAATGCATTAAACCTGCAAATACAAATGCATAAATAATGTTTTGATATAATAAACATAAAACGTTGAATACAGATCTTTGAAAAAAATGTAAACAATAAAAGGTACTGTAAATGTGAAATTAAAACCGCCAGTAGGTGGCAGCAAGTCACCGCTAATAAGTGACACGAATCACTTAAATGCATTGGTCTCAGACTCTATTCCTAGAGGGCCGGTTTTCTGCACAGTTTTGATCCAAACCTGATCCAGCTAATCAATGTTTTTTGGATCACTAGAAACTTCAGAGCAAGTGTGATTTGGAGCTGGTTGGAGCTAAACTGTGCAAAGCCAGGAATTGAGTTTGAGAGGAATGTTTAAACAGGTCATTCATTCAGGAACGAACCATCAGGTTGCTCAGAGATACTAAACCAGGACTGTCTGGACTCGTTCCTGGAGGCACAGTGTCCAACTTGCCTCAACACACCTGCACGGAAGTTTCTAACATGCCTAAGAGCTTGATTAGCTGCCTCAGGTCTGTTTAATTTGGGTTGGAGCAAAACTCTGCAGGACACCGGTCCTCCAGCACCGGTCCTCCAGCCCTGCACTAAACAGTGTTGAGGCTGTGTGTAGGATTTTTTTTTTGTGGAAGAGCAAAAATAGGCAATATAGGCCCGGTTTCACAAACAGGGCTTAGCTTAAGCCAGGACTAGGCATTACTTCAATTAAGATATTTAAGCAATTTT
>JAUCNO010001253.1:1352012-1377483 GCA_032353835.1 Enteromius viviparus
ATGTAAACATTACTTTGTTGTAAAGCTGCTTTGCAATGATATGTATCATGAAAAGCGCTATACAAATAAATTTGAATGTATTTTTAGGAGTATTTTTTTTATCCATATTGGGCCTTAAATGTAAAAATTTGATTACTTGATGCAAACTGAATTTTCAGCAGCCATTACTCTTCAGTATGAATCTTCAGTAATTATATTGTTATATTAATTAATGATATTTCTTTGTGCATTATGTTCAGAACCGACGAAAAAAATAAAAATGTATATTGATTCCTATTTCAAATAAGTGTTTTTACTAAAAATTGTTAAATCAGGAAATCTTTGCTACATCAAAGTATGCAGTGTAATATTTCATTTCTTAAAAAAAACTAAATCCACATCATCTACTCACAACAGCTGGTAAATCTACATTTCTCCCTTTTTCTTTCGTTCTTTTATTTTATTTTTTGAGCATCTGCATTTCCTGTAAACTTCCTGCTTTGTTGGCAGTTATCTGTATGAGGGAATGGAACTTGGCCTGGCTGACATTTCCTTTCTTGCTTTCAAAACTGGGTCAGTAACAGAAGTGTTTCCTCTGCCTTGTGTAGCCCGCTCACTGCAAGGGTCAGGATGTCTCCAGAGACTCCCCTGATTGTGTTATTTTATTATGCCATTGTATTTTTTTGTGACAGATCCTTGAATGACTTACTGAAATTGTATCCACTTTGCTAACAGACACCATGGTCAACAGGACAAGCTCGCACAGTAGCAGTCAAAACCTTGTGTCAGTATGTCTTGGGGAAAACCACTGACCTGCAAGAACAGCTGCCGTTGTCTCAAAGAGATAAAGGACTCGCTGTTCTCCTCTGAGGTCTGAAACTCAGGGACCTGATAATAACTGCTTTGTTATTGAGCAAAGACGACTTCCTCCTGGACTGATGCATGTCAACCTAAATTATTGCATTGTTGCAACTTCCTAATAAACCCAAAGGGAATGGCAATCCATTGGCCCCAAATTATTTTGGACACTTAAAACTTTCATTGCATTGCAATTACTTCGTTGACTAATCCAGTTTAAGATGATCAGTCAAAGTTCTGGCTCTTCCAGTAACAAAGCCGATATGCCAGATTCCAGAAGCCCTCTTTACGTCCAACCAGTTTAAACGGGTGTAACTTAGGCTACGCAACGTAAAGTTTCATTTTTTGTTCTTTTTTTTTTTTTTTTTCATGGCTCTCTGTCTTTTTTGCTGTTTTACAGATACCCTCTATCTCTCAGAAGCATTCCTCTCATATCTCAGCCGTTTGCTCCTCCCTTGTATCAGCTGTCCTCCTCAGGTCTGTGACGTCTCTAACCTTCAGCGTTAAAAAAAAAAGTGATGAAACTGAGGGAAAAACCCTCAAGTTGTATGTAGTTCTAGTTTAAGGTGTTTCGGTGTCACACTGAAAAGATCCTTTTACTAATATGAGATTCGGTTAATACTGGTCATGACAATTGCCTATTGATGCCTGGACACGTCCTTCTTAGTCAAAAGTCTGTAAACTTGTCTGGTCTTGCGTTTTGTTCCCAGTGGCAGCATCAATCACAGTAGCTCTCAAATATAATTACTCTTGTGTTTCAGAACACTTGTCAAAACATCTGTGTCCAACCTATTCTGACGTCACAAGATGTTTTTCTGTGGCTTTCAAGCTCAGCTACTCGGTCCTGGCTGAGTCATGTCCCACATTAAGATTCTGACCATATTAAGTCATTTAAAGCCAGCAATAAAAAGCCAGAGCGTTTTTTTGTGGCTTACAGATGTGGGAATGGTAAATGCACTGAGGAAAGATTTGCATTAGTAATTCAAATATCCCACATTCAAACCTCAAGATGTTGTAGTACTTTAATCTAGACGGATCCTGATGAGTTGCATTATGATTATGGTGCAAAAGATCTTAACGTCAGGACAACATTTATTCTACTGTGTTAAAGGCTGTTGAAGAACTCACTTCAATAAGATGCATAGGTCACATGACATTTTTAGATTTGTATGGTGCGATATAAACCCAGTGCGCACCTGTCTTTGGTTTGGGTGGCTCCCTCTCCAGCTTCTCCTCTCGCTCCTTCCAGCGTCGCACCTGCTCCTCGCGCATCTTCAGGAAGAGCGTCTTCTTCTGCTCGTCGTTCAGAGCGTCCAGCACATCCGGGTCGATGTACATGTCGTTCAAGATCTGCTGCAGCATGGCCGTGTGTGTGGTTCACCTGATTATATTCTGAGATTCAGCAACAGTCCTTCAGAATGAGGATGATGGTGGTAAAGACGATGAAGCCCAGCTCGGTCCGTTCACCACACACAAGCTCTCATTACTAATTAGCAGCCATAAACTGGACACGCTGTCAGAAGAAATTACAGATTACAACATCTGGAAGCAATTTGATCTCTTTAATAGTCTGTTTGCTCTTTCTCTTCCTGTGCAGCTTCAGACATTTTCAGGTATGTATAATAAGTCGTCAAAAAAAAAAAAAGAAGTTTTTTTTTTGATAAGCTTGAAAACTGCTTTGAGGGTTTCATTCTGTTTCGTCGTTCATCGTAAAATTTTAATGACCATTTATTTACAAAAATAAGCTTTTCTAGTGTTGCCATATATGTTACACTGCACCATAAAAAAAGTTGTTGTTTTTTAAATTAATACATCACATAAAAGCTAAATAATATGTGGTTTGCTAGAATGTGACAATTAATTTGGAATCAGAGGGTGAATGAAAAATAAAAATAAATAAAAATCGCCTTTAAAAAAAATTGTAAAAATGACATTCTTAGCCATGCACATTACTAAATGGTCCAGGGTCCCATATATTATATAACAGAGATATATAATATTGTTTCTTTCTGATTAAAATGTATAAATAAATAACTAACAATAAATTAATAATAAATGTAAATAAATAAAAATAACAACAATCAAGGGATTAATTGTGGTTATTATTTGATAAATGTGTTATATGGTCATAGATGTTAAAATAAATCATAAAACCAAATCTGTTTATTACTAGAAAAAATATCATGACAATTTCATACAAAGTAATTTGTAATTAATAAACAATATTTAAAATCAAATCTGATTGCACTTTATTTTATGTATAAAGATTTACTACTTTCAACAGTTTTATTTTAATTTTTTTAAATATGTTTTAAATTATTTTAATAGATTTTAAATGTTTTGTTTTATGCGGTTTTATTGCAATTACCATTGTGCATGAAATGTGCTATATAAATAAACTTGCCTATAACTAAATTATAAAATTACATATGATGTCTTTATAATCCACACTTTTTTCAAACTCACAGAGTATAAAAGTTTTTTTACACATTCAAATATGCAGCTGTCTTTGCATTTCTGCAAGGGGGCTAATCATATTTGGTGGTCAAAAGTTAAGAAACATCTGCTGAAGAGCATATTTTAACTCAAACACATGGTCTCCCAGCTCATTTTAGGCCTGACTCAGAAGACTTCTCAGGAACGGGGGTTCGCTGCTTCTGTCATCAGCAGATCCCCCTCCTTTCACAAGACACTTCTGCTCTATTTAAACATTGTCTTATTTTGGCCACAACCGAGTTTGCATGCTCCGACCTCTTTAAGAGAAACAGCAGGCGTCCACAACTAAAAAAGCCTGAGATCACATCATACCCAAAATGAACCGCAACAACAGCAGTTGTGACTAAAACAAAAAAAAAATGGATGTCTGCCTGCCCACACATACAACAATCTGCAGTTAACATGTAGATATGGCGGCAAACAGAAACAAAGTTGGAAAGAGAATAAAAAAATTAAAAAAAACTTGTGAGAAGGAAAATGTACTCACAGCTGGGTGCTGACGCTCCACGGCAGACTTTACCAAAAGAGAGAGTGAGTGCTTGTGTGTCCTTCTTGCCTTTGTGTTTGACTTAGCTGGTGACATCACAGCATTCCATAGTCTCTCTCTCTCGCGCACGCTCTCTCTTTTCTTTTGCTCTCTCTAATAAACGTACATTACACACTGTCCCTTGCCTTCACACAAACACACACTTCCTTTCTGTTCCTGTAACTCTCTCAGGCTGGAGGGAAACTCAGGAAGCAGATCTCAGCTGTTGGCACTGCAAACGAAGTAGCAGCATCCTGTTTAACAGAGAGAGTTTGGGAGAGAGGAGGAGGGGCGGCTGAAGGAGAAGAAGAAAATGACACAGAACTTCATCATTCAAGCAAAGGAATTTACAGAAAAACACCCAAGAGGATGAGTCAATCTTGACATTACTCAGTGCATTTTCAGTGCCAATAATAAAATACAACTGTACATAATGTGTCAAGTAATGAGGCACTTCCTCTCAGACTGAAATTTTCCCATGACCACCACAAAACTCCCCTATGGTATTTTCTTATAACCCTTTGTTTACTGTAAATGAACATACAGGAAGGACACTGATTTACAAGCTTAAAGATCTTGTTAAAACACCCTTCAAGTAAAAAGACTAAACTACTTTGTTTTCAAACACGCATTGCTGTTATCTAAACTCACACTAGAGGGCGCGCGAGCGTAAAAAAAACTTTTTTTTTTTATCGGCACATTTATCAGAAATAGTTTGAAGGCTGTAATGACTGCAGAGATGCTTCAGTTTAATTATTAAATAAGTGATTCTTTGTTTTGGGCGCACACATTAATTGTCGGTTTTTAATTTGCAAATGCGTACTGAAATGATTTTTTTTTTATCTGTATATGGAAATGTAGGCTGCATTTGCTTCGGTACGGTTTAAATACTGAAGCTTAATCAACAGCGCCATCTACTGGTTTTCGAGAACAGGTGTTCTAACATTTTTTCCTACCCGTCAGTTTCCTACCCGGGCTTACTGCGCATGCGCACGTCAATATTGCATTCTATTTTCTCACCCTGAACAACATTTAATGTATGTTAATTACTGTAAGGGTAGGTTTAGGTTTGGTGTAGGTGTAGACATTAATAAAACAAAACATAAAAATAGGTAGAAAATATTTATTGTTTCCAGTAGCTGTATACATTATAGTAAAAACCGCGAATATAACTCATAATTACTATATTTGCATTACTGTAAGGGTAGTTTTAGTGCTGCTAAACTTAACTTTGTCAATGTACTAACCCTCATGTTGCTTTAAACTTCTATGACTTACTTCTGTTGAACATAATTCTAAAGAATCATTACACAGCAATATTCAAAACAACCACATTGTTGTGCCATTTGCATTTGACTACTTTATTTTCTACTTCTACTTTTCCCACTGCTGATGTGCATAGTTTAATTAACAATAATTTCCAGATACAAGAAGACTTTGATTTGCAGCATCAAATTTAAGGTCAATGAGACACACACACACACAAATAATATATTGGAAGGAGAACAGGATTCCAGAAATGCAACATTTAGAGGGGAGAAAAGAAATTTAAAGGGACAGCCACTACCTAAAAGTTCACCAAACAGCTGATCCCCATTAACTTCCACAGTATGGAAAAAACAGTTGGTTACTCAAATTAAAAATCTTTTATTTTATTTTGCGTTCAGCAGTCAAAAGAGGATCAAAACATGAGGAATTTTCATTTTTGGGTGAACTATTCCTTTACATATTTGATTGATGAACAGGTATAAAGTACTTCATTTGTCCTGTTGGAGCTTAGCTGTGTCAGCCTCTGGTTATATCAACTAATGTTCATACTCACATTTGTCAAAAATGTACTTTATATTAAAAAATATTTATACAAATTAAAAATAACAAAAACAACAATAATAATAAATGAAACAAGATTAATACGTAATTATATATATTTAAAAATCATAATAGGTTCCTAAAAAGCTGCAAAGATTTTCTTTAATAAAACAAATAACTTCTTTAATAAAAAAACAACAAAACTTAATATTACAAATATATATATATATATATATATTTTTTTTTTTTTGTGCTTTGTTAAGATTATTGCTTATTACTAAAACATTACCCATCTTACATTTATATAGTCATATATACCATAACAAAAAATTTCAGCTCACATCTTTTGCTCAGTGACCATTACATCATTAGTGCTGTTGTGTATCAGCTTAGACATAAATGTTTTAGACTTTTGGACTGTTATTTTCAACCTCAATCATCTCCTTTTGCTCACAGTGACAGAATAAAAATCAAGTGTTTCATGCTGAATGGAAATAGAGATCTGAAATCATATCACGAGAACGTCTAAATGAATATTAAACAGCTACTAAAACATAGACTACTAACTATGGGTCGTGCTATGCATGCCTGTTATTTTTTTACCAATATAACAAGTAAATAACATTACTTATCTAGTGCTTTGGATAATGTGGCTAACTTTTGGTTAGTTATAATTCCTAATTCAGCCACGAGATGGCGCACCTCTCAACAGAGCAGATAAAACTGAACGCCTAAAAGAGACATTCAAGCAGTGCATTCAAACGTTCACAGCTTGGCAAAACTAGTTTATGCTTGTCTCATTGTTGATCTGACACTAAAGACTTAAGCACACTATCTGTTATGTCCAATAAGTACAGATGTTCAGAAAGGAGCCGCTGTAGATTCTTTAATAAAGTTAACATAGGACTACTGTTTAAACTAGTTCACACAGAATTGGCATGCAGGTTAAATAGACCTACTACAAACGTAAGAGACTGAACAGAAACTACAGCTTGGCTCAATGCGGATAAGCAGATAACTGAACCAAACTAAACCAGACAAGGTTTGTGCTAAGGACAGATAACCCAAAACTGGCCACACCCACCAACACTTCACACACAAATATTCAATATTATTCATACTACTATAGTATTCATTGATATCATGAATTCTGGTGTATTTTTCACTATTCCTGCTTTAATTTTAATATCATTACTTTTATTGTGCTTTTTCTTTCTATTTAGCTTTACTGTATTTCAGTTGTCTGTTAATTGCATCATTAATCCTTTTGATAATTTTTTTTTTTTAATGTACAAAAATCTTACCTTTCACTGGAGAATAAGAATTCAAAATGGGAAAGTTATTATATTATAAAATAAATGTTTTTCTCTCACACAACGGCCACAATTAATTAAACCTTTTTATTCAGTACTTTTGCAACCTCCTTTTGCCAAAATAAGAGATCTGACTTTTTTTCTATAATGCCTGATAAGTTTGGAGAAAATCGGACAAGAGATCAAAGACCATTCCTTCATCCAGAATCACTCCAGACCCTTCAGATTCACAGCTCCATGATGGTGCTGCTTCTCTTCAGTTCACCGCACTCCTTTTCTATGGGTTCAGGTCAGGGAACTGGAATGGCCATAACAGGTTGGTTTTGTGCCCATTGACCCATTTTTTGTTTTGGTTTTGATCTTTGTTTGTGGATCATTATCCTGTTGGAAATCCAAGCATGACCCATTGTAACATTTCTAGCATGGACAGTCAGTTTTTAATTTGTTATGTTGGTATTTAACAAACCATGATGCCGTGCATCTAAACAAGATGTCCAGGACCTCTGGTAGTAAAATAGGCTCCCAACATTAAAGATGGAGATGAGCGGGTGAATGAAAGGATGAGGAGAATTTTTCTTGAAACCCTCCCGAACTACACGTGGTGATGTGGGTGCTGCTTCATTTTTTAAAATGCTTTCTGACCCCAAGACTCAAGTAATCTCTGCAATTCTCCAGCTGTGGCACTTGGAGAGTCTTTGGCAGATTTGTTATAGCTTTAGTTGATTGGAACTTCTTAATTGAAAATTGGGATTTTTAACGCACATTTCTTACAGCCCTTTTCGAAATTTTATAATCCTGTGAAACAGGAACCCAATGATGGACGTTTTAATGTCACCCTGGTTAAAAAAAAAACCCAAACAAACAAAAAAAGTAAACACGAATGGGACTATATTTCAATCATACAAATTAGGCGTACAAATATACGTATAGGCGTATAACATTATACTTGAGAAAAATATTTTACTAATGTGATTTTTTTTTAAAAAAGGTTAGAGTTTTTTAAATGAAAGATCAAATGGATAAACAATGCAAAATTATTTAATCACATTTACCAAGGGTATGAATAATAACCATAAACTAAATTGGTCTGCAGTTGCGGTATCTAAGTCAAAAGATGGCGCCAATTAGTTACTCCAACACGACTATGATAAAATGTTGCTGTTATCTAGCTAACGTAACAACAAGACAATATCTTGACGTCATCCTCATAGCGGTGTCTGTGCAGCGTTAAAACCCAAACGTTTACGTTTTAAACCAACTACACAGCGGTATAATAAGATTATCACGAATATCTGAATATTAAATTACTCAAAATGTCTATTTGATTATACATCAATCGCCACTGAGCACCAGGAAACTAGTAAATTGAAAACAATTTCAAATTTCCATCTGCCACCGTGCTCAACAAACGTTAAACTTACAAGACACCTAGACTAAGTTAAATAAACCTTGAAAATAAACATTAGATGGTAACCGACGCTTTTTGCGATTAATCGCAGCAGCAGTTTGCCATCTAAAAATGTCTACGAATTGCGTAGCTCTAGAAATATGACTCAAACATTACCTGATACCTCGGACGTCCCCATTCATCTCAGCCACATTTGCTCAACAAGTGCAGGATCGCGCGATCTAAACGCCGAGTTCTGCAGCCCGTTTTTTTAGCCAATCACCTGAACCCAAATGCCATGTGACCAATGACTCTTTCGCTGATTGGCTGATGGCGTCACAACAGCGCGCAAACCACATAGGTTAGCTGAAATTGCAAAACGCTGAAAAAAATAGTTTTAATTATTAACTGCGTCACATCTTTAATCTAGGGTAGGGAACGAAAAAGCAGACAAATAGCATTAAATTAACGGGTACGTGTCTTTAGAATGTTTAAACATTGATCTGGGAGTTCCTGTTTTACAAGAGAAATCAAGGGCAACTTTGCTTTAGGTAAGTTCGTTTTGTAGCATTACATATTTTGTTTTCTTTGGTGCTTTGTCTTCAAACAAACAGAAAATATTAACGTAGCATTCCCCTTAATCCCCCATAACTTTCCCCTTACCATCCGCGGAAAGAACTATTTTGCATGACAGACAAGTAGTTGGCGATGTCACCTCGTGAAGAAACACAATGTGCGTCCCAATGTGCATAGTACTATCCGTCTAAAAGTATATGTAATTTTCAGTACTATTTAGGGTGGATAGTATGTACATTGGGATGCAGGGTTAGAAACACTTAACTTAGAGGTGTAGTAAATGTGAAGTGGCCTGGCTAGATTGTAATTGGCTAAATAAATGAAATACATTTCGCTGTTTTATTGTACCCTTATTGTTTTGGCGTATTAATGCTTAACCTATGGTTTTCTTCCAAAAATATAAAATAAAAATATTACAAACAAGCTAACAAACAATTAAACGAATTAATGGGCAAGTAGGTATGTACTAGATAACATTAAATGTATTAAAATGAAATAATTTAAATGTTAATTGCAAATTATTTAGTCATAATACACATATTTTTAAATGTCTTGTCAAAGTAGAAAGATGCTTTTTGTACCTAAATGGTATAAATAAGTATCTTGTATTTCTTGGTATGTTGATGTAGCCTATTACAGTAAAATATACACTTTAGTGATCATTAGGCTAAAACACTTGACCGCTCAATGTTGCGATTAACCAATCAGAATCAAATAATCCGGAGGGTTACAGAAAAATTATATTACAATGAAAACAGTTTTATCTGGTACAAACCATGAAAGCTTTCTTTTAGTTTGTGCAAAAAAATTGTATTTTTATTAATCGCAGTAACCCCTTTTCACCAACGCCTCAAATTTATTTCAGAATTTAAAACTAGAAACAATTGCTACACGGGCACTTCAGATCAAGATATCAGATGAGTTGTTGAAGTCAATAGTGTCACCACTTATACTAGTACTATATAATAAGTTATAGAACTAAACTATAAATACTCTAACATATTTTACTAAAATGTAAAAAAGATGCTAGGTGTAAATGTGATTTGTGTTTAATTAAAACCATTATTTTTAGTGTGACAGAGCGTTTGCATGGTGTTCAGGAAACCCCTTGTTATATTTGCATTTCAATTCGTTGGCGCAAGTAGCACAGAAATCACATTTTACCTTGAATGTATCAATGCGATAAAAGAAAAACTACTTTGTTCTTGAAAGGTCAGAGGAAGACACTGATTGGTTCATTAAGTAGTGAACGCCAGCTGCTCCTTTTTAGAGGGAAGAGAAATGCTACAATTAAACGGTTTGAATGATTAATAATCTTAACTGGAATCTTAATGCACATCTTCTTCTGCATTTATATTCCTTATTACGTACTTGCTCCTTGGAAATCCTAAAGAAAAAGTGTGCAACTCATATTAAGAATGGGAAAATTGCCTGTTTTTATTTCTAAATAGCTATACCACATTACATTCTCCAAAAAGAAAAAAGATGAGTTGCTTACTATTATATCAGTTTGACAATATGGGAATCCAAGATTAAAACAGTAAATACATGTCATACAAACGTCATGGCAGTTTTGCTGTTAGATCTTATGTGATGTGTTGTTGTTTCTTGTATATCCAGTATCGTAGAAAGCATTGTAGAGTAGAAAAATCAACGATGAATAATAAATGAAGGGTATAAAATAGAAATGTCAGGATGTTAATTGTTAACAGGATGAGAGACTGATCAGTTTATAGTGACAGGATGCACTAAACAAATAAGTGGCATCAAGACAATTCTATGACATGTTCTATTACCTGCATACTCTTGCAGTACATTTAAAGTACTGTATGTACTTTTCTAAAGAGAAAAAAAAGTATGTGCATTTAATGCATTGTTTAAATGGGATGCATCATTGCTTTAGGTCAGGGGTCATCAAACATGATTCTGAAAGGCCCGTGCTGCGTCTGAAATTGCATACTTCCCTACTATATAGTAAGTTAGTAACAGTATGTGAGGCAAGTAGTATGTCCGAATTCATAGCATTTGAAATATAGTAGGTGAGAAGTACCCGGATGACCTACTTCTTCCGCTCGAATTCTGTAGTAAGCATACCATGGACACTTTCCTTTCCCATGAGGCTCTGGGAGAGGAGGAGTCATATTCGAAAAAATGACGGAAAGTCATTTCAAATGTAAGTACCTCAGGGAACACTTTGTTAATTGTGATTAAAGTACACTTGTTTTAACACAATCACGCTGTTGTGAAGACGCACGACACGTGACATCAATATGGAGGATGTAATGCGTCCGAAGTCTATTCATACTACCTACATTCATACTATATAGAACATACTGTTTAACGGTTGAGTAGTACGTTCAATTTTAAAGGAAGTACTTACTTTAGCAGTATGCAATTTCAGATGCAGCACTGGTGTTTCAAGTATACCTAGTAAGAGCTTGATTAGCTGCTTCAGGTGTGTTTGATTAGGGTTGGAGCTAAACTCAGCCGGACACACCTGCCCTCCAGGACCCCTGCTTTAAGTCATTGCCATCATACCTTGATTGCAGATTATCGGTTGATAAAAGCACCACCTATGGGTAAGAAAGTCATTTTAAACGCTCTAATACAGTAAGATAGTAATTGTTCTTTTTTTTTTTTTTATCCAGTCTTCATCTGTTTGCATAGTTGTCTTCCCCTAATTGAAAAAACAATCTGCTGGTGAAGATGGCAAGCTAGCATTGAGATTTTCGTGAACCGACTAACTTTTCATGTATCATTGTCATAAAGAGAATATGAAATAAATTAGGCTAAAAGGTCAAAAAAGGGGATGTTAATTACCATGTCTTTTTCTTCATTTACTGCTCAGCTATGATTATATAAAGTTCCCTCTAATTGCATTTTGTAATTAGCAAGTTTATATTTTATTTTCCCATTTAGACCTGTCATGATTAGTGATTGTAAACAAAAGCAGTTGTTTTTTATATATTCGTAACATGTTCTTGACATTGAAACTTACTTATTGCAGGGGAATGCAATGAGAAGTTTGCAATAAGAAAAACTGTCAAATATCAAATTTTCAATTTTAGAATAAATTACGGAAAATGTACACATAAAAGTTAGATCACATGGACAATTGGACGGATGGTAAGGGGAATGTTATGGGGGATTAAGGGGAATGCTACGTTAATATTTTCTGTTTGTTTAATGCCCTTAAGCCTATGCAGTATAGTAGTTTCAAAACCAGTCTACACTGGGGCATGTTTTAAGTTAAAAGTTTTAAAAGACGTTGCTGCAGCACAATACATGCTATCCAATAATACTAATAATGAAACATAAATAAACCTGAATCTTTGGGATGTTTTGCAGCAAGAACATCATAAATCTGTTATACCAAACAGAGATCAGACAGTTATTATTATTATTATTATTATTATTATTATTTTAACAAAATATGACACATGAAGAGAGCAAGAGATCCAGTTCAAATGAAATCCCGAGAATCAAAGCAGCAATATTTTGTGAACATGTATGAAGGTTTAGTATAAGGCACAATTAAGACATAAAATAAGACTCATTCTTCAACTGACAAATGTATATGCCTTTTCATGATACATTCAACAGAATGGCCGTTGAACTGCAGCTCAAACAGTATTAATAAAAAAACAAACAAACAAAAGAAACGAATGTTATTATGGTTGTTATTCTGAGGAAGACCCCTTCGGTCATACTGTATATATGTCCTAATATTATCAACAGTTCTATTCTGAAAATTATATGATGATAAAAGACTGATATGATTACACATTCCTTAGAAAATGTAGTGGTATTGTTGGTGCACATTATTACATTGGTTAACCACTGAAACCAATCAACAGTACCGATACAGGAAAAGGAGAATGCATCAGAATGACATTATGACATGTGTTATTACAGATTGGTTAGTGGGCATGGTCCAGGTCATAATTCTGTTCCTTCGAAACTGCTACATCAACTGTGTGTACACAGAGAAACTTCATTGAAGTCAGAGCCACAACATCAACCACTACCTGAAATGTTGCACATGAGAAAAAAAAAACACAGAAACATTGATATTGAACATTCTTTTCGTGAGAGGTGGGTAAATTAACATTTTTTTATTTTTTTTTAATTTGTAAAATGTACATAAATTATATTTGACGCATAACCGCCGAGTAATTCATGAACCTCTTTGCAAAGGGAAGGAACATAAGTTAAGAGATAAAGGGAAAAAATAATAATAACTGCACAAGGCATTCCTTGTTGAGATAATTTTCAAACAAACATTGGTCAGACATTTTATTTTTTTTCTCCAGCTGGGAAAGCAATGTGCTACTGAAGAGAGAAGAGGTCATCACACACCTTCATCATTAGAATCATCCCATGTATGTATTTGTAGGGAAATTAAGGATATATATTCATTGCCCCTTACCCAAAGGCCTTCACACCCCCATCGTTTCATTCCAACCCTCCCACGTCAAGAGGAACAGAGACGAAACAGGCGCGTTTATGACATGAACGTTCACAAAAAGTGCAGACAGGATAGATAACTGCTATGTGTCCGCTTCACCTGGGTGAAACTTCGGTTTCTTTTCCAGATACAGACCTTTTTTTTTTTAAGTGCAGATAAAGGCTTTAAAGAAATAAACGTGGAATTCAGCCACATGCTTTTCAAATATTAATCATATATTTAATTGATATACATATATTGCCAACATTGGCACGTTCAATATTGCACACAGTAATAAAATATAGCACTGGGAAGAGAAAGGAAAAAAAACAACAACTAAACTTTGTGAAGCAAAGTTTCCAAAATGACAAATTATGTGAAGCAACACTGAAAAGTTAAAGGAAAAGGGGGGATCCTGGCCACACCCCTCGACTTAGCTTTTGATTTGTGACAGTGACGCACTACTGCCAGAGAGAGGCTTCCGTACAGAAGTTTACCTCACATTAGAGGAGTATGTTTAGAAGCATTAAACATCCTTTTGTCTGGCAAGTAGCATCTAATAAGTTTTCGATAAATGCCTAGGTGATTTCTGAGTCCCTCGTTGGGATCAGAATGATTTGCTTTTGGGCCGAACAGACCAGGAGTTATGCAATAGCGTAGGGGAGGGCCAGGGCCAAACGAAACCAGACGAGAAAAAGAAAAGCGAAAAAGAAAAATGAACAAGAACCCAAACTTAGATCCAAAGCACCAGCCAGTGTATAAGCATGCAGAGTCTGTAAGGCACCAGGTTGTTTAATGCTGAAGAGTATGCTCCCCAACAAGTTTCATTAAAGTCAGGCTCTCCCAATACAGGTCCTCAAGGGCCCTTATGGAAAAGGGCTTTCGTTTCAAAAGACTTGTCATTGATGTCTGATCAAACAGTCAAAAGTTGATATATTATCTTAGTATGTACACGTAGTTCTCTGACAACTCGTTCCTTACAAGAGAAAACAAGTTTTGATTCAACTGCCTGACCAAACATTACTGACGTTATGGACATTGAAACCATTACAGAGATGAGTCCTTGAGGACGAACATTGAGAAATCCACCTCAATGTGGCTGTGTACAGGTTAACATGCAACTACAGCATTCCTTGGCGCCACTCATCCTCTCATTGGTAGACTGATAATATATCTCTATATATATCTATATATTTCTTTTTAAACCCTTTAACAGATTGTTTGTCAAATCCCCCACTAAAAACGTGGGTTGTTTTCTTCTCCACTGAAATACATCTGATTCACAAAATCATACTTTGTATGTTTTTCTACATGAGCGTTTTCATACGTTTCTTTGTATGTTTGTATCGAGGGGTCCGGTTTCGTTACAAAAAGGTTTTTAAGAGCTCTTTCCTCTTCTGTTGTCATTGCTCTTACTTATTAAGTACCTTTTTTTTAATACACTGTGCATGACAACGAGACACAAGTACATAGCATATCATCTGCATGACAAGAACTTCAATTTAAAAAAATACACTGGTAATACTCCTCAGAATGTTTGTGAAGAGGTCGCCCCCCCCCCGCCTCTGGACGCTTGTACACAGCGACCACTGGCTCTGCTGACCCCTGTACCCTCTGTCAATCAACAGGTTGATATTTTTCCCTCCCATCAGGGTTCCTATCTAGCCCTCAGGTGATGCTTGGAATATCTAGTGGCATGGCTACCATGACAACCTCTTCAGATGATTCGAAAATTTGGATAAAAAAAACTAAAACATCTGATTTGTGCTGAAGTCATTAGCTCACACGTAAAGGAACCGATTCCTCGTAATCTCGGCAATAACTCCATTGCAAACACTTTTTTTATAATATCTTGGAACGTGTAAAAAAGTTCTCGGTTAATAAGGGAAAAAGAAACACGCAGTTCTGTTGTCGTCAAGTAGGAAACACAGTTCATATATAATGTTATTACTTGGTTTAGCAGCCGCTTACTGTATTAATGGTGGGTAAGTGGATGACATCCAGCGATGGGTGGACTGTCAGTTTGTGGAGGTTTGTATTTTTTGTGGGTAGTGCTCCCTTGGAGTTAAACAGTTACGTATCTTTTATGTATCTCTCTCTCTTTTTTTCTTTTTTCTTTTTTACAGCAAAGTACGTAGAATTTCTCTTTAGGTTATTCGGATTATTTTTTTTTTTGCATGTTTCTCTCCACTATCAATCCTCGTCCCCGTCGTCTCCTTGCATCTCCTCTTGTTGCTGCTGCTGAAGCTCGCATGCCCTTTTTTCCCGCTGTTTCTCTTGAATCTTTTTCATTTCGTCTGCGTATTTACAGAAAGTGCTGCCGAATTTCGACCACACTTTGTAGGGCACTGTGATAGAGTTGCGATAGGTGGGCTTGACTTCGCTTACCCTCATGAACACCCCGTACTTATTGGAGCCCACGTCAAAGAAAAAGCGCTTGTTGTCCACAGTTAACGAGGTTCCCTCGGGCAGCTCCGCCGGCTCGTCCTCCACTCCGTAGTCGTCGATGAGTTTGGCGAGCGCGTCGCGAAACTCGATAAGTCCCTGGGCTGGAAGAGCGATGGTCTGGCCTTGCGTGGATCCCAAGCCGGGCCCCCGGTTGACTGTCTGCCGGATCCTCAGAAAGCGGCCCCTCTGGTTCTCCTTCAGATCCATGTAGTACTTCCGATTCTCCCGCACCAGAAACTCACTCTTCAGCGCCCGCCGCGGCTCGTCCTGCGCTATGTCCGGATTGCTCGGCCCCAACTGGGCATAGTGCTCGATGAAGTCCCCCAGGTAGTCGCGGAACTCGACAGCCACAGACATGGAGAGAGTGAGGCGGCTCTTGTTTCCCCCGGCCCCGACTTCTGCTATCTTCAAGAAGCGGCCTTTCGCGTTCTGCTTTACGTCTAGATAAAAGCGCTTGTTCTGGATGTCAACCCGCTTCGAGGCGAGCTCCTGCGTCTCGTGCTGCAGCCCGGAAGCCGAGCCCGCCCCTCCTGTCACTGGGTGCATAGAACCGACGCCCGGGCCAGTGGCTGCTCCTCCCTGCTCGCTTCCACTGTCTCTGTCCGCCATGATGCTGCCTGCCTTCTCCCTCTATCTAACTGCAAGCCTACTGCCAAGCAGCCACGCCACCGCTCTCGCGAGATCTCTGTGAGGAGAGAAGACGAGCGCTGTTTAAACCTGTGCAGAATCCGAATAAATTCATACTAAAGAAGGTCTAACGCCGCAACTGCACTCTCTGATCATACATTATGTCTTTTCTGGAAGATGACGATACATTCAATTCAAAGCGAAAGTAAAAAGAACAAAACAAAACAAAAATCTACTCGTTGCGTACTGAGTGTGTGCTGCCTTCAGCGCGTATCTTAACATAGAATATTTTTCACTGCTGTCAATGTAATTTAGTCTAGGCTGTATGCAGTCATCACAAAAGCCATTTGCTTAGGTTTCGTTGTCCTTTAAGCTTTTATTCACGTTTAAAGCTTATAAAACTATTTTCTGAACTGTGGCTCAAATTTTACGGGAGATTATATGTTGCTAAAAACGAAAAAAAAAATGCACAAGTCTTCCATATGCGAGGTGACAGAAATATATAATCTTAATGATATCGCTCACGCATCTCGCTGGTATTTAGCCTACAAATAAGTAATGACACATTTAGCAAAAAAATAAATAAACGTTTAGGAGCAAACCGGTTGTGTTTATGCTTTCATTTAGTCTATCCTTCAATTCGGCTTTTATTTCATGGCAAAAATAGAAATAGTTTATTGAAAATACATTTTTCAGACGCATTCGTATTGGTGCACTGATGCAAATGCCTTAAATGGCTATGACTTTGAGCTATAATAAATGGCTTAATTCAGTATTTTATTTCTTCAGTTTTTAATGGTTGAATTTTATTCGGTTATAGAGTTATTTATTACATTATCTGTATGTTTATGTTACGCACTTATCTAATGCGAGTTATTTTCATCCAGTGGTCTATTTTTTGACATACATTGCTCTATGCAATCATACCAGATGCAAATTATTCATTATAATCAACTACATAGCCTACTCACATATTTGTTTAGTTGTTTACCTTTTACCATCGAAAAAAAACCTACCTGTAGAATATATAAGCAATTAACGAAGGTTTCTAATTAAATCAAGCCTCAGCGTCGCCTGCATGTAAGAATGAAGCAAGATTGCGTGTCTGAAAAGGCTTTTGTGATCTTGTATTCAAGGCATGTTTGATGAAAATAATGTAGGCCTTAACAGTTGAGTTTTAGGATTAAATTATATGTTTTCAAACTTACATTGATATGTAAGATATGTGTGATTATTTTTTACCAAAGAGGTTAGAAGTAATGTGTGTTGTATGACCGTTACATACAAGCAGAATATATCTCGAAGTACTAAAACTTAACATCTCGTGAACACTAACACAGTTCATACAGTTCATCTCAATACAGCTGTAGCGTTTCTCAGATACTATATAATATTTATTTCGTAAGCACAGGCAAATGAGTAATGGGTTTCTGGCATTTGTATATATATTTTTAAAGAAAATACTAGATTCAACGAGCAAAATAGATTAATATAATTTACTAAAATATGTAAAATGCATAGCCATAATATTATGGCTTACATTACATTAATCAAATATAAATGCTTTGTTTCTTACAGTTTTCTTTCTCAATCCACACAAAACTCATGATTAATTTACTGTTCCATGATTTATGCTTAGCAATGTGATACAAAATAAAATATATAATAGTATTGGTTTCTAAACATGCTTTTTAAAGCAAACAGTTTAATAAATGTAGAAATGCCTCATTTTGATTTGGATTTTAGTAGTTATTAGATTATTTGCGTGTTTTCCTGTAGCTGTAACAATTATTGTCCATATTTAAAATACCCATATGTATTTTTACAAAAACATTCATCAAAAATGTATTGGATAATTGCATAAATGTTTTGAATTAATTTTCTTTTACTTTATTGAACTGCTCTGTGATTTAATTCAAATTGAAAGCATATAAAATACCCTGGAAAATAAACGTTATTTATTTTTTCACGCAGCCAAGAATTAATTCTTTCTAATCATTTAGTTTAGAAAACATTTAAAAAAATTAGCAGCGTGTTCGTTAACAATTTTCTATTTTCATAGACGTATCGAGTTTGACAAGCAAAACGCATTTTTCAGAGGCACTCTGAAATATTCTGATGCGCCTAATCGTACCTTTTTACTTTCATAAAAGAGCTGTGAAAAAACATCACATCGTCATTAACAAACAATTTTCTTGACCATTAGTGATATTTTAATCTAAAAGTTTCAACACCAATGCAAGCTATAAAAGGAAGAACAACAAAAATATAAAATATAAGATCTCCATGCAGTCTGCAGTAAAGTGGACAAAAATTACACGTACAGAATTTATCTCCTTTTAAATACGTATAATTTAGATAAATATGTTCACTGAATTATGCCTTGCAAAATGTATATTCAACATCCATATTATTACAACAGTGGGCTACTATAACAATAAAAGTTATAAAAATGCATTTTCCAGGCATTTGTGTTTGTATATTTGTGCGTAATAAACAGGAAAAAAACGCATATGCATGCAATTTTACTTAGTCCTCAAATAAAGCAATAAAGAACATGCAGAAATGTATGCACGCCCTTGAAAATGACTGAAATTCAGAAATGCAATAATAAGAGGAAATAAACATGTGCATTACCAGACCATTTATTTGTTGAGTGTTTACTGTTTCTCTATAGACCGAGCAGACGTCGAAACAGCATTTATAAACTTGATACCCTGTTCTGAAAAAGTTCTACAATGTATTCAATTGCTCGCATATGTGAAGTCTATTCAAGTAATAAATACACATTTATTAAAGTCCAGTCTAATCTAGCATATGTTTTAATAAATCAAGTGCATGTCTTTAATTGAAGAGATTTTAATATATAATAAATGAAATATATAATAAATAAATGCATTTAAACAATGTTTGCATTCCATGCAAATAAGTGTCTAAGATAAGTGATTTTCTTCCTAATAAAAAAAAAATATATAATATTACCTCGGACTAAACATAAAAGTTAGTGGTCCCTAACTTTGTGTGGCCTGTTGCTTGCTAGAATTAAGCATTTCTGAACTAGTTATTCTTCATTTTTACTTAATATTTTGTCAATTGAAACATCTAATGTACTTGTAAACTCCGTGACATGGGCCTAACACATAATAGTGCGTAAAATCAGACATTGAGTAAAGGAAAAAGGGACCGTCGACTCCATTTCATTTCAGCGTCACTTAATGGAGTGCTTGTTTGGTTTTGTTTTTTTGGTCTAAGGTGAACTTGAACTCATAACGGTATGTCACACTGGATTTGCCGCAACAGACAGAGTCAGACAGCCTCGCTATCTGTCAGCACTGTAAACAGTTAACGAGTTTGATCAAGCAGTCTGTGATATCTGCCCACGGCTGCTAACGTTAATTTCGTGGTTGTTATACTGACAAAAAGCACGTATACCGCGAAAAACCATGACATATGATCGTAAAGTGCAGTGCTGTTGCCAAAGTCGCAGACCTGATAACGAGCGACGTGGTTCGGCATATCTTACCCCGCTCAGTCTGCAGGCAGAGCGTTAGCTCCTGTGCAAGCCCTTCGCAGTTGAACACTGTCAGAAACAAAGATGAAAACCTGTAAGCCCCGAAGGCCTACTGCAAACACTGTCGCGGTGCTGCTTCACCGATGCGCCGTTCACAAGATGGAACGAAAGAGCGAGTCGTGGCATGGAGACGGACGCACGCACGAGCTCAACGCTGTGCGCGTGGAGTCTGATGTCAGCACGCTCTGCTTGGGAAAAGCAAAGCTCTTGCGCCTCACTCTGTTCTTTCGGGCTATTGCAGCTGGATTTGCTGTTTGTAGCTGTTTCTATTTTGGAAAATAGCCTACTTCACATATGTCTCATATAAAATTTAGTTCGAGAGTAGAAGTTGCAGATAGAATAGAATCGAAAACTAGAGTCACGATCGCCTTTTTACTGGGTTGAGTGTATGCGAAAGTAATATGCATGTGTGTTTTATTAACTTCCTTATGTCACAGTGGTTGTAAAAACAATAAATAAATAATCAAATAATAATAAGACAAATCTATAACGTAACTATATCATGTGGGGGGAGATAAGATAAAAATGCTTTGTTGACCTTTTCGGTGCTTCAGTAAACCTTTAAATACTTTTCTTTTTCAAGGGTGTAAGAAAATGCAGTGGAGACTAGCTTATTAAAACATAATAAAGAGTGTAGTGTTTAGAAAACCGTAAATGAGCTATTTATCGTATCTGATCTGATCAAATGTTTTATAGAGATAGGATGACGTATAGCCTGAAGGTGTCACGTGTACACGTGGACTGTGTTATGGCTCAATTTTCAGATTAAAGTGGTTGTAGCGTATAAAGAAACTTTTCGTTAAACTCATATTTTATTTTGTTGTTCAGTGTAGTTTGGTCGGTGGGAGGTCGAGGGCAGCGCTGTTTCAGAACCATGGACAGTAACCGCCACTGCGTTTCTAATAGTCGATCAGTTTTGCTTTTAGCGAGTTAGTGTTTTGTGCCTCTGTAAATAATAAAGAAACTTGTAATCCACCTCTATATTTCTGAACCACTAGAATGAAGATAAAGAAGTGCTTAGGCATTGATTTCCCTACACAAAAAAGGGTGCGTTTATGTCGAACTTTTGTAATGTTGAGCTTTTAATCGATATTGCCTAGGCTGCATATTTTTTAACATATCAACTAAAAGTACATTTTTCGTAATCTTTCGCCGTTTTTTAATAGGCTGAAAAAATAGCAATAAAGGCATTTTTATATATTTAAATTTTTTTACATTTATTATATATTTTATACATTAGTACATTTTATTAAAATATTGTAGGCTAATAAATGTATTGAAAATACGAAATGCTTTCTTTCGGGGAAAAGCGTTTCCTCTTTAAATGCCTTTATGTTCAACACATTCGTAATAGTCAACCTTTTTGCAGTTATTTTTATAGCAATTATATGATTATTAATGTGTAGATGTAGAAACAGACATTAAACCCTTGTGTAGTGTTGGCCTACACACGCTAAATGAGCAGTAAAACTGTTTATTTTATACACCACAACGTTAAAATTAAGCCTACCACTTGCAATGGCACAATGTACCATTTCAACAATTAAAGACGTTCTTTCTGATAGAAAGTGTAAAATAAATATTTACATTTCATGTATCTCTGAAATCACGTTTCTTTTATTTAGGCTATATAGGTTAGGTCATAAACACTATAGCTTGGTTTGTTTGTTTGTTTATTTACTTAATGAAAGCAACCTACACATATGCAGTGAAATCTCAGTTAGGGTGAATTTTTAGGGAACTATCATCACCACTGTGCTTTGTGCAAGACTCTAACCCCAAGTTACCCCAATTTAGGCCCACTAGTCCTGGACTACTGTTTTGTACTGTGTACTGTTCATTCATTTAAAACTGAATAAATTAAACTACAACTTGAGCAATTTATTTCCCATGATTTCCCACATTCATCTTCCAAGTTTGAAAGGTGTTCCTCAGTGTGCGCACAGAACAGCAGATGTCGCCCTACGTGAAGTTGTAGCTGCGCTCCTTTGCAGATCCACAGGTTCAGCCTTCGTTTAGTACATGATTTAGGTTATTTTATTTATCGTTCCTAACCGGTTAAAGTCTAATACTGATATTTATAATCTCCTTATAAACGTTTCCTGTGTCTATAAATGCTTTACCATCTTGTGCACATATTTTGCGTTTGATGCAGTCTGCTGCTACATTCGTGATGTTCCTTCGTTACATTTGTTAAAAATGTTCTCATTCGTCCAGCCATCAGCAATGCAACGGATACCAGACGTAGCCTATGCATTTGATGCAACGCCTCACTATCATTTTTTTTTCTCTGAGGCAGAACGGCGAATGTGACCTGAATGCAGGGTATGATTTAGTAATGGAATGAGACGCAAAACTCATTCAAAGCTCATTCATTCGCACTGTTAGCCATCGCGCTCAAAGCAGCGCAAACCTCTGCGGTGCTCTAACGATTTACAGGGAGATTTGAGGCGGGCACTTCTCTGCACCATACATTTTGGTGTGTTTTTTTTTCTTTCTTTTCTTTTTTTTTTTTTTTTTTTATAAATTCGATGAAGATTGGCGATGGGAGAGATCATGGATTGAACATTTTTCTCAGGGTGTAGGAGACTAAAGACGCACACGCCGGCGCATGGGCGTTTGTTTCAGCACCCCAGCCGTGAATCTGCCGCTTGCACGGGGAATCTTGCCCTGGTAGATCGGGGTGGCGGATAGAGAGAGACGGGACGCGAGGGATACGGCAACAGCGTTTTGTCGCTACGAAAGTGGATTCTTACAACGTTTGTGCTGAGGGGATATCGAAAGTAGCCCTAATAGTTTACTGCAGCATTTCACATTCGACTGCAGTGGAAGATACACAGCAGCCAGTGGCGAGTAGGGCGCGCTCACCACTGCAATTTCGGGGCAAAGATTGACTGGCGGCGTCTTGCGGATACCTGGTCGTGTCTTCGAAGGAGGCAGCATCCACGACTTTCCCTGCATTTTACGATGCGCTTCGGGAGAATGCAGTTGAGGGATTTGTATTAACCCAGCAGCATTACGCCGTTTCCGGTTCCTAGCTGGTGTTTCCCGATTGCAAATCTATCGGAAAAAAGCAGCGGATCCCGATGGCATGGACACTTACGCAAGGTCTGCCGCGCCGCCGTGCTACTGGAGCCTATTCGCAGTCTCTTCAGCCTTTAACCCAGCTCCACTACCATCGCCCCGCAGCCCTGCCGCAACGCGACCACCGACCACCGAGCCAAAGCAGGCGGCATGAGGAGGCTTGATTCGGTACACTTATCCATGCTGCTCATCGGGGTCTCCTTCGCCTGCTACTCCCCGAGTCTGAATTCCCTGCAGGACCAGGCTTACAGATCCGCCGTGGTGATTGAGGGCAAGGTGCAGTCCGCGCCTCAGAACGTCTCAGCGGAGCCGTACAGTGTGAATGTCAAAGTCCTGGACGTGTGGCCGCGAAACAGCGGGGGTCTGGAGCGGGAGCAGCTCGTCACCGTGGGGGAATTTGGCTCGGAGGCTCCGTGCGCCAAAGTGAACAAGAATCACAAGTATATATTTTTCATGGACCCAACTGATGAACCCTTGGTTTTTAAAGCGTCCTTTGCGCCCTTAGATACAAGTGGAAAAAACCTGAAAAAAGATGTTGGGAGGATCTTGTGTGAAGACTGCGGTAAGTTTATACCCACAAAATGCTTGTGCAGGGACCCGCAAATTGACGTTGGCCGTCGGCATCGGTTGTATGCTTATGTGTGGTGCGGATGACATCCAAATGTTTGGTGTAAGTAACAGATGGGGGCTTGTGGGGGCGTCTCTGCAGCAATATTGGGCAGGAATAAAACGCTTTTTCGTGGTATCGTCAGACATATGCAAAGACATATGCTTAGACACACGCGCGCTCGCTGCTCATTTGTAGGAAAGCAAATTCTTTCCTCAAGACAATTGTGATAAACTGAGCAGTGTTCATGGCGGAGCCGTCAGACAGGGCCCATAGCTCGTGTGTTCGGATCAAAAAAGGTATAGAAGGTCAGAATGACTCAGAATATCTTCAGCCGTGGCCGTCAGGACCTAAAGCTCATTGCTCTGTTGGGAATAGAAAGTTGCTGGTCTGCGCTTGTGTAATGGGTCTTCAGAACAACTGCACTGGGAGTGGAGTCTTTATAACTCCACTCAGGACGCGGGGAATATCTCCCAGCCAACAGTTGTGTGTCACCTGTTTGCACGCGGCATTTTTATGACCTTTGCATAATGGATTGGATGGATCCCAACGTTTTTTTTTAATGACGACATGTTCCTCGAAAGCACATTTTAACCTTCAATTATTGGCTATTTTTCATTCAAAGCGGCAACTGAAATCCCACTCTCGCAATTACATAGAAACAAAATGACACTGCATCTTTTTTCTTAGTTTTGTGATATAACTAGAAATTGGTACCATTCTGTCAGTTGTCCACAGGCCTAAACTGTCAGGGGGCTTTTACTTGTAACGCGTTTAGACTGTCGCTGTCCAGGGTGCTGTACCATCCTCAAGCGCTCTTCTTATGAATGAGTGCGCGAGAAACAACTAGTTATGTAACTATTGCATACGTTAATGTTTTCTTTACCATGAGTAACTTTTTTATTAGAGACTTTGCTACTCACTTATTCAAGTAGCATATTATGAGCACAAACTAGCATCTACTTATTACAGTATTAGTGCCTATTCCATTTTTTTTTCTAAATTGGTGTTAGTAGGATTTAAAAATTTTCTATTTCTGTTCATTGGAATATGTAGTTAAATATACAATATATAGGCTTAGTCCAAGTAAAATTAACTTTAATTAATATCTTTTTACACAACTTTTTAAGGCAGCTCTGGGACTGCTCAAAATTTTGAATAAAAGTGCACAACCGCATGAAAGGCAGACTAAGTTATGCCTTTCCAGACCCACATCAGCTCTTAGTTTCAAAATATACATTTGTTATGGTAATGAATTTATGCCACCTCTGAGCAGTATTAAACAGTAAAGACACCTAAATGCCACATTGGAAGCCCTTCTGTGGCACATTTGCGGTTTAAATTTGGCACTATAGAGAGCTAATGAATCCAACTTTTTTCATTAATTGCCACTGGTATCTAAAAAGCACCATTCAGGAAATCTTTAAACTGTTAAAGGAATAGTCTGTAACAGGCAGTTTTGGGTTACCATTGACTTACAAAAAAATACAATGGAAATCAGTGGTGACCCAAAACAGCCTGGTTGCAAACTTTTTTCAAAATATCTTTCTTTGTGTTTGGCAGAACAAAGAAATTGATACAGGTACACATGGTGACCGAATTTTCATTTTTTTCCCCGTAAACTATTTCTTGACGGCTGCTCTGTGCCTACCCAAGATTTGTAAAGACTTTATGGCCTGGTTTCACAAACAGGGCTTAGCTTAAGCCAGGACTAGGCATTAGTTAAATTAAGATATTTAAGCA
>JAUCNO010001253.1:1423512-1440762 GCA_032353835.1 Enteromius viviparus
ACACATAAACCTGTTTTAAGACACTCATAAAACAATTTTAGCCACCTTTAAAATGGCATAATAGGGGCACTTTAATACAAAGTACTTCTTGTATACTTCTTGTAAAAAAATGTATTAAAACTAAATTGAATATATTTTGAATGCACTTTAAATAAGCATGTTGGAAACACAAATGTATTATAAACATACTAGTTGGATTTCAAGTATATTTTTAATACTTCGTCTTTTTCACCTGGGTGTGCTGAGATGAGAAAACACTTTAACACTTATGAAGTGTCTTTGAAAAAGCAACACACTTCGACCATCTTCCACTGTATAAACCTGTTGTCCAAGAAAACTAATATTACAACATGTTTTTACTCCACAACATCAGTCGAATGTTTGAAATAGCTTTCTTTTGTGATCTGAAGTGGGGGTTTTTAATCATAGAATGAGGCAGAAAATATATTCTATATTGTAATAAAGGCTATGTCAATTAGCAATTGACTGAATGCATAATTAATATGAAAATACCTGATATGGCTTGAAGAACACAGATAAACCATGTTGTAGTCCATTCCTTGTTTTATCATTCAAATAGTTTTTGTCTTAAACTACAGCGATAGCCAGATGTTTTCCTTTCGTATTAGGGGTTTCCTTAAGTTTTATATATTACTTCCGTGATGCATATGTGGACTTTCTGCTCAAGGGCGCCCTCTGGAAACCAGTATGAATGAAATTATGACATATTTTGGGTGAAGATAGGAAAAATAATTACATTTTAAATAGACATATAATAAACCATGTCTTTCTGGAGTTTTTTGTTGGTAATTTGATTTAAAAATCACGTTTTAACCACAACTTATGTTTGTATGTATCGAACCGTGGGGTAACTTATTGCATCCCTAGTAGCTACAGATAATTTATTCTCTATTGTGACATACTTAACATCCTGCTGAAAGGGAATCGAACAACCAAAAAAATATATATATATAGGGCAGGGACTTTTGTCCTTCAGTTGTCATTAAATGGAGGTATTTCTGAGTGTGAGCTTGCAGTCAATTGTAAGAAAGCAGTGTGTTTTAAGTAGATAAAATCTTTAGAGAAGCATATTCCTAGTAGAGAAAAAAAATATGCATGTATTGTATGAATTGTTCACAATAAGATTCATTATATGCTTTTCGAAAATACATGTCAAATAAGAGAAAGTATTTTGGCATAAAAATGGCACACTGCAGCTTTAAGTAAACGCATGACAGAATTTGAACCATTAGACTCTAAATTTAGATTATTTGATACGATAGAGGGATTTTAAGCTCTTTTCATTTTGTCAAATTACCCAATGTTTAAAAAGTCCCCTGAGAGAACAATGGCACTTGTCTCTTTAAGCCTATCTCTGTCCTCCGACTGACTGTGAAGGTCATGCTCAGTGACTCCCATTAGCCCGCAGTGTGTGTGAGTAAACAGACAGGTGAGCCCATGCGTTAGAGCAGCACAGCCAAAGGTCATGATCACTGGCCCTCGCTCAATGCTCCCTGCCCATCCTCCGCACACCGATCAGGAAGGCATGTTTACCTTTAATTAGTGTTATCGGTAATATGCAGAGCAGCCTGTCTCTTATCAGATAGACTCTGCACTGGCAGAACAAAAGCCTGTGGTTAAATTTGCCTCAAGGGTTTACAGACTCTCTTATTCAAAATTAGCTTCCTTAATAGTCATTGTCTCCTCTGCTTTACCTCGCCTTTGCTCCTCCGGAAAGTAGGGCAGGCGCTTTCAAAGCACTCATGCAAATGAAAAGAGGGCTATTCCAATTTAGAGGGAGACAACGTAAACACATCGCCACAAAACAAGGTTGTCTGCCTCAATTCGGAGCAGAGATGTTGAAGTTGAATCGCTGCAGGTTGTCTTTTTAGCATGATTTTCAGCCATAGTCTCAGGATGCAGAGTGGAATAGTGGTCATAGGCTCTTTGGGAAGGTAAATGCTGACAGGTAATGAATCTTTCCCGGCTGGTTTATTTTTCCTCTGGGTGGTTTTGAAGCAGCCATCATTCTGTGTCACAAATGTTAACCTCTCGGAGTCTCGAGCCCAGCAAGAATTCCTTAAACAGTCATTTTAAACCTTCAAAAGAATTGCATCTTCATTATGAAGTGTGTTTGATGCTTACAGGGTAAGTGTAGGTTTTGATGAGGCATGCTGGTTGAAATTGCATTTTGATTGCTTGTTTTCAATCTGTAGAAACTATATGTAAGTGTATCCAGCAGTTTTTTAATCTAAGAACTGACTTTACTTTCCACACACGCTGTCTTTTAAATCTTTAATTTAGAGGGCCGTGTAAATAAACGGGAATTGGAGGAAAAGAACCAGGTTGGATTCAGACTCATATCTGAATTATTGGCAAGATATTCAAACATAACCAACCCAGGGTTATGTGAAATACTAAATGCATTTCTGCATCAACGTTCAGAATTCAGGAGGAGTGCCACTAAAAGTTAATGCTCTATTGTGTTGGAAATATCCTCTACTTCAGCGGTTCTCAATCCTAGTCCTCGCATTTGAGATTGAGAACTGCTGCTACATCGCTACACCAAACCCCCCGTAAACCTCCCCTATAGTGCTAACAAATGCAAAAGTTATATAATAACGTATTTATTGATGCAGCCATGCTATTGTAACTTCCTTACGCAAATCTAAGCTTTTTTGTTGAACTATCTATTCGTGGGGTTCTAAGTGCAACGCCATGTAGCGTGAGCTACCGAGCAAACCTATTGCACATGAAGCTAATATGTAATGCTAACCTTCAAATATATATGTTTTCAAATGTCACAGCATGTCAAA
Source organism: Enteromius viviparus (assembly GCA_032353835.1). Taxonomy (NCBI): domain Eukaryota; kingdom Metazoa; phylum Chordata; class Actinopteri; order Cypriniformes; family Cyprinidae; genus Enteromius; species Enteromius viviparus. The sequence goes on from JAUCNO010001253.1 coordinate 1,426,329, forward strand.
ATTGGTTTGTATTTACAACATAATATTAAAATATTAATATTGAAATATTGCATAAAGTGATTATGCAGAATAGGCTTTATTAATCGAACTGTGGACCTGCAAATCATACTTTATGTGAAAAGGAATAAAAGTTTTGCTGCCTCTAGTGTTCATTTCAACTGGACACTGCAGTAATACGTATGTACAAGTACTTTCTAGGATTTTTTGCAGAAATGTAGGTAGAGGAACGTATTTCCAAGAGTCTAGGTTGAACATAGCACCATCTTAGAATCTATGTTTGGTTAGAAGTGTGGCTTAGTCCCTTAATGGGGAAAATTCTGAAAGTCTCAAAACTGTTTCAAGATATTACGTTTCAAATCAGTAATAACACCTGTCAGCAGATATATAATGGATTTAGTTTCATGAGCTCAAATCCTGCTAAAAACATATTTGCATTTTAGGCAGTTCTAAATAGTAACCTCTACTTGACTGAAAGGCAAGGCTTCCATTCCTATAGTTCTGAGGGTAACAATATCTCCTATACATCTAAGCAATACTGCAATGCACTGTCTCCATTTCCCCATCTCTCCTCACTACCTGCAGTATCTGTGCTACAGTAACTAAGCAGCGAGCAGATGTCTGCGTCTGGGCTGCACTGTCTCTTCTTGCAGCTCTACGGCCGCGATAAATCATATCCTGCTGGGCTGTAGTAGTACAAAAGGTGTTGAGTATCCCCATGTTGTATGGCACTCATGCTACAATATCCTTTATAATAGGGTGTAAAAAAAAATGATTAAGTGATGAGAAAGAGATTGTAGCTGATCATGGTTAAGTTTGGGCCAGCGTGAGGTGATAGTGGGAGAAACATGAATTTTGGTGATGTAATGTCTTTAAAACCAGGAGCTTTCACTTACAAACTCTCATTTAGCCGACATGCAATGACAGGACAGCAACAGCAGGCAGAGCTAGGGGTGGGGTCACAGGAGAATTGGCCCCTTTCTAGAAGATTATAGGCTTTGTAGGAAGCCAAACACTTTGAAGCAGAAAAAAACTGTCCGTTCTCTGTTATTTGGCACCCTGATGAAGACCTGTTTGGGCTGATACACGTTCACAATATGTAGCTTTAAAAATAAAAGCTTTTTTAAAACTAAAATCTGTGTGAGTGCCTGGATCTGGAATTTAGTTTCTCTCGTAAAGAAGGAGCCACTTAATTGTTTGCATTTTTAGCCCTTCTCCCATTTACAAGTGGGAAGTTATGTGACCAATTTGAATTCCTGTCAGAATTATCTACTACAAAGACCATTTAGATGGCAGACACCACATGTTTCTAGTTGTTTAGCTAAATTAAGTGTTTTAAATTTAAAATTTAAACAGCTTTTACTGAGGGTGGTTGCATATTGCATTTTTAACATGAATGAAAATGATATTGTGAAGCGTAGAAATACAATACAAGTACAAAACACAGACTGTTTAACTACACTTTTTCGAAAAATACCTTTCAGCAGACAAAAACTGCATAAAATAGGAAAATTACATTATATAAGACCGTAATACAGTGAAAGCCATTGTAAAGATTGCAAGTTTATCCCTCACAGACTCTATTGTTGGTAACCAAAATTAACTTTGTGTTTGACATTAGATAGACACTTATAAAGCTTTGAACCAACATGAAGATGAGTAAATTCTGTAATAATAAAACATAATGACAGAATTTGAATATTTTGTTACATTTTCCCTTTAACAGATATTAATATTTTACATTAATGGTACCTTATATGGTAAATCTAATGAAAATTGGGATACGTTTACTTGCCCCAAGTAAAGGGCCAAGCCTTTTTCATAGCTTTTAAATGTATGCTATGCTTTAGTAAAGGTTTGATTTTATTTTGATAGTCCACATTTGACTTTCTACTGTGTATAAGTAACTTTTTAACTACACTCTCAGAAATAAAGATACAAAAGCTGTCACTGGGGCGGTTTTCAAAACTTTTGTATCTATTAGGTTCAAATATGTACACTATCAGTACCTTTAAGGTACCAAAATCAATCATTTAGGTGCAAATATGTACCTTTTGAAAAGGTACCACTCCAGTAGTAATATGTCTAAAGTGGACTTTCGAAAAAACGTGTTACCTTAGTAAATGCTTTAATAATATACTAAATGCTGCATCATCATCCTGTACATTCTGAAGTCCCCAATTCCCTTAACACTTTTTTATTTATCTAACAGATTTTAGCTCAATTAACGCTTTATGTAGAACTAAGTTAAAATATTCAGACCGTGGATACTCATTTGGGACTCCTTAGAAGATAAAGTTTTCCTATTGAGCCGCTTGAAAAGAAGATAAGTGTGATGCCTTGAATCTATATTTCAAAACATGGAATCAAATTGACACAAATTATTATGTCTGACCCCTCTTGTCTATTTGAGCCCCTCTGAGTCTCCCCTCTTTTAAAAAATTCTTCAAATCGCCACTGGCGTCCATTCGCTCTCTCACCTTGTGTGGAGGACATCATCCATTTTAAAGCAGCACTAGGGTTACCCACAGGGCATGGGGGCAGGGAAAGAGTGAAGCGGGATGATTGTGTCCTCTCCTTCAACTTCTGCCCTCATCAGCTTTCATTCCATAATGCTCCAGCTCCTTCCTAGACACTATAAACTCTCCCAGCTTCAGCAGGAGCCACACTCGATGTGGCAGCTCAATGTCTGTGTGGCCAGACGGGGTCAGTGGGAGCAATGGGATGATGTGCTTCAGAGGCCATACGAGGGAGAGAAAAGAGCTTTATTACAGTACAAGGGCAAATTAGAGTGCAGCTCGACAGTTTGACTGTTGTGGTGTGTGTATGTGTGGGGGGAAGATTATGTTCACAAAAAGGGTTTCATGTGCTCTGTTTATGACTCACCTGAACTGTAATTATGTTTTCTCAGTATATATTAGTTCAGGGGGGTTAGCTCACTTGCAAAATAAAAATCTAATGATAATTTACACACCCCCGTGTCATCCAAGATTTTTTATGTCTTTCTTTATTCAGAAGACAATGAAGAAATAGTGTATTTCAGTGGCAAACAAAGGCTGAAGGTCCAAATTGCAGATTCAGTGCAGCTTCAAAGGGTTCCGTGTGATTCCGACAGGGGAATAAGGGCCTTAAAATAATAATAATTACATTTATATACTTATACTGTATATTTATAAACACAAATGCTTTTCTTGGTTGTCCACTGTATAGAGAAAAATCCTGGAATGTTTTCCTCAACAACCTTAATTTCTTTTGAACTGAACAGAAGAAGGAATTTTTTATTCTGGAAGTGAACTAATCTTTTAATGCTTGGACCCCCAAGTGTGATGTCCTGGCATTTTTTAAGCCAGTAAAATATTTACGGGAACGAAGACAAAACATCTATCTGAAAATGTATTATTTACTCTGTCCTGCAATGTTAAGTTGAAACTACTTTTTAATAATTCCTTATGAACACTTTTACAGTTGCTTTAAAAAGTTTTGCAAGAGAATAAAAAAATGAATTGTGCAGATTTTGCTCATTATAATTGGTCACAAAAATGTGCTACTCTGACCGATGCGCTTGGTTTGAAAATGACTTCTGTGTGAATTTTGCCCATGTGCAAAATTTCACCCATATTTTATGAATGCGACTGCATTAATATGCTCAAAAAACATTATTACCAATTTAATTGAAATATTTTTTATGGAAACCAGGATACAGTATATTTTCAGGATTCTTTTATTAAAAAAACTGCATTCATTTGAAACAGAAATCTTTGAAATTCTTACTCACTTTTGATCAATGCAATGCATTCTTGACGATATCTTTATCTGATTCTTTAAAATCGTTACTCCCTGGGGGCAGCAAAGGAAGTGGTTTGGGGGTCTGCAGAAAAGAAGAGTAGTGTAAAACAGTTTTAAAACCCCACACCAGTTCTGATTCTGAGAGAATAATTTAGTAAAAAATGATGCATATTTTATCACACAGGTCAGTTCTGAGTGTTAGGATGCAATAAAATGCTCCACTACTACTAAACCTATGTGCATTTGGTTAAACCAGGTTGCACATGTGATTGAGACGCAGGTTTCTGTGGTAAATTCACCATTGAGCTTGTGTCATTCATTGCCCTTGTGTATCTGGCCATTTTATTCACATTATCTTCTGCCCTTTATAAAATTTGCTTTGTCAGTTTTGTTTTATTTTGTTTTGTTTGACATCTGGCCATTAAAGCCAGGTGTTTTGCACTTTAGCCAGCAGGGACAGCCTGTTGACAGGTGATTGTGTCCTGCCTCTGTAACGGCATGCTCTAGAGAGATTAGTCACCCACAATGCCCTTCACTCATATGCATCATCAGTATTGCATCAAACACAGAGGCTCTGGAACATAAATCATTGTCATTTCTTTTTCTATTCATGAATGATAGTTTACGTTAGCCTGTTGCTGGCCGTCTGTTACGGTCATGAGATCAGGATGTCATTGTGCACTTAGGGGACCGACGGACCCCTTACTTGGGACCACGGATTGTGCAGTTTGGAATAAATGATCCATTATTCATCTCTTGATTCTGTCCTTCAATATCTGTGCTTCATCTTCCAAGAGAGTCCTCGAGCTACATCGTACAGCCAAGTTTAACAAACAACACTGTCTCTAATTCCTGCTGAGGACTGAGGCTTTTGGGCTAAAGTTCTTTAGAGGACACTTCAACACCTGCTGAAGTGTGACTCACAAGTTTGGTTTTTTTTTTATTAGTGTGAATAGAGATGTTCTTTGAATAAATACTTTACAAGGAGTGAAATGTGCGGGCTCAGCAGGACAGAAAAGTGTAGCAGCATTAAGATGAGGCAGGACTATGAACATTATCTGTCTGTAATGTCCCGACCACTGTACTAGAAGATGAAAATGTCTATTGCATTTTTTGAGTATGTGAACTTCAATAAGACAAAGCCATTTCAGAACAATTGAGGGAGAATGCACTGAGAATGAATTGCTTTGTTTACCTTCATGCTCTGTTTTCATAGAAAGATTTATGCAGAGCAGGATTTCAGCTTGAAAATGATTGATTTTTGTATAGTTCGTTAGTAGGATTTGTTTTTGGGTAAAGTCTCATTTTTTATGATAAGTATCAGTATATAGCAGTTATTATTCAGTCTGTCCATGCAACAGTAAAATGCTTCATTTCCTGTCAATTGGCTGCTTCAGACAGTAAGTCATGTCCTTGTCCTTGTGATCAAGTCAGCCATATTTGTATCCACATTCTGCTGCTTTCCATACCCTGTGAATCATTTCTGGTCCCGGTATCATTCATACTTGATAGGAATATCTCAAACCAAATGAAAAACAGAGTAAAATTGAGAGCGAGGAGACTGAAGAAGTGGTTCCATCCGAGCAACTGAAGCTTAAAACTCTGTGTTAAAAACCTTCTTCCTTCCTGTCATTCTTGTACCTGAATTTACTTAAACAAAATGGATTGTGATGGTACAATGAATCTCTAACAGCAGAGTGTGTTTGAACTGAAGTGACATTTAAATTGAATTATTTCTTTTTTTGGAGAACTTCAGTTATTCATCATAGCAGTATTAGATGCCGGTGTGAATTTTAACTAGCTTAACAAGTAAGACTCAATCAGCATCTCAAGAAAGCTAGGCTAGGCTAGCATGTAAATGTTTCTTTTTCTTTCTATGAAAACATAACCTTTCATATTCTCTTCTAAAGTTCTGTTTTTTGTTGTTATTTTTGGCTTTAGTGTAGTTTAACACTTGGGTAAAATCCTCTTGTGTATTCATTCAGTAGCCTAGATTTGCCCTCATTTGTATGATGAGGAAACGTTGATATCAGACTAGCATTAGCACACACTCGCTAGTTTTTTTTTTTTATCTCCGCCCTTTAGATTCCAGAACACACTCTGCATTCACCTCATGCTCTGTTTGATATTTGTCAGACATCAGCATCTCAATGAGAACCTGTCAGTTGAGGTCAGAGGAAGGAAGGATGGAATATATCCAAACTCCAAACGTGTGTGGAAGTTTTATCAATCTGTGGCTTTGTGTCAGAAAACACAAAGCACTTTTTAGTGTGGTTGTTTTGGCTCTTTCCAGTGACTGACACTGGACGATGCTAAAGCTGTGAAATGGTAAGATGTTATACGCTAGCAATGTGAACGAGGTAGTGTTTCTGAGATGTCAACTGTTACTCGCTCAAGTTTGCCCCCCAGAGGCGGCTAGTGGCGGGTGGAAGTGTTCTTGGGAGGGAATGAATCACTGTTAAAATAAAAACAGCAGGAAACTGTCAGTAGTTATACATGTCAGGATGTCAGTAGCTGGCGAGCCACTGTGTGCGTGCCTTTGTGAGAAGGAGCAGTGATGAATGCAAAACATGGAGCCACACTCCATTTCCCCTCCTGCATTACAAAGGACACTGCTGAGCTCCTCTCCCAAGGGTGAGCCACTGTAGCATGACCAGATGTTTCTTTTTGCTCACAAGGTATTACCCATCGTCCTTGCCATCATTCATTTGGTTTTATTGTCACATGCAATACTCTTACATATCGCTGTTTTAAAGTTACTTCATGATCCAGAGATTTTTCTGGATGTTTAGGTCATGTGATGGTCTGTGTTGTCTATATTGGTTATACCGCAAAAATGTACTTAGAGGTGGGTTGCCTGAACTAGACAACTAATTGGTCTTGAAGAAAGCCCTGTGTAATTACAGGGCTTTGTTGTTTCAGGTTCACCTGAACCCAATCAGACATGTTTTGTAGGGGCGTTAACAAACTGTGTAGCTGTCAGCACACTAATTAAAATGTCTCTTAAATATTAAAAATACATGTGTTGGGAGGTTTATTCAACTTAGGGCACTTTTTGTCACAGTGGTTTATGTTTATTTAAACTATCAAGTGTACCTTCTTTCTTTTAACATCTTTAATATCTTTAGGGTTACTTTTCAACATTTATTTGAAAGTTTTATATCCTTTTTTTAATTAATTGTCATGGTTTTATGACTTTTCATAATAAAATATTTTCTGTATAGACTTTTTAATCTGTTTATATGTTACATATTTAGTTTTATATACATTTTTATTTCAGTCTTGCAAAGTAAAAAATAATTCTAACATTTTTCATGAAAATAAATCATCAATATTATTTTTATATTAAATAAAAACACAATTAAAATATTAATTGTAAATGTATGCCTTTCAAACACATTTATTGTGTTAAATATATTTATATTTTTTTTTTTGTGCTTCCACAACAAAACGCTGATTTCCAGTTACGCTGCATTTTGTTAAGTTATGTCATATATGTGTGAAAATATAATTGCATTATAATAATAATAATGCTAGTTATTTTTGAGCAGAATTGTGATGTGATTGCACTTTTTTGATATTGTTATTAAACAAATTAAATTAGTTAAAGTGCCTCTTATCTGAGTTTGTTTGAAATACAAATCCACAGAGCCAAAAAGTGCCCACAATCTACAAACTAGTTGAACTCTCTAATCGGTTTGCTGTAACCGTGATGTCTCATCCCTATTGTCTAGCTCTAAACAAACTGTCCATTCTTACACAGGAACAAGGGAAGGTGGGTGTGATCTTCAATGTGGGCACAGACGACATCACCATAGATGAGCCTGCGGTCACCGTGAACGATGGCAAGTACCACGTGGTTCGCTTTACGCGTAGCGGTGGCAACGCCACCCTCCAAGTGGACAACCAGCCGGTCATCGAGCGCTTCCCATCAGGTAGGACCCTGCAGAGGACGAGGAAAGCCATTTTGGGGGGATTGGGGAATTCCATTACACTTGTGGTTGGTAGAAATAATAGGGGCAACTTCCCTTGGGAATGGACACATGGGGTCAGAGAGAGACACTGTATATTTCGCACATCAGAGGGACGTTGTTTGAAGCCTACGGCCTGGATTTGGATGCATGTTTAAGGCATGCCTTATTGAAGGGTACAAATAGATTTATAATTTCAAATGTGAATTATTTGGGTTTGAAGTGCGCTGTTTTTACCCTCAAACTCTTCCCAGATAGTTTATGAGTCACCACATGCAGTGCCCAGATAACCACCGCATGCACAATCTAATAACAATTGCAAATTGACACATTTCCCCCCAAGCTGCCTTGCCTAATACATTCAGCCCGAGATGGATTTGGATCCTTTACAGTTCTCAACTTCAGCCAGCTTTGCTCTAGGCGGGCTGAGGAAGGTGTCTCTGCGCCTGTGAAGATCCACCATCCCTGAACCACATGCAAACTTTGAACCACAAAGCGCGCTTTGGTTTTTTTAAGCGTTAGCCAAAATGCCTCTTGCAGGTTGCTCTTTGAACCCCGGTGCTCTGGAGTTTCAGTGTAGTCGGCGCCTTAAACTGATATTGCACGTCCTTAAACTTTTGCTACAAGCTTTGATTGATGATCCCAACCCTGCAGTAGTCGTCCCGTGAACCGTCCCCGTCCTATACAAACATCTCGCTCTGAGGTCCCTTGGCCTTGTGTGCTTTCCAATTAAACTTGAGCAAACTCTCTCTCTCCCCACTGTGTGCTTAGGGAGCTGCCTTCCTCTCATAGCTGCTGTTCCACAGGAAGACATTTTCTCTGTCTCTAATAGCAATCCTGCCTTTCCCGTCCTCGTTTTTCATTCGGCTTCTCCGATGTGCTGCTTCACGGCAGGTTAGTGCAGCGTCAAGGAGTCCTTAGCAAAAATACAGCTCTAGCCAAATAAAGCGGCGCCTCGGCTCACCTGCTACGCTCCTTCCACCCCCGCGTGTGGGGTCTTGTCTCGAAATTGCCAGAGGTTGAATGGCACTGCGTCCCTGCTGCTCAGGCTTGAGATTTCGTCTGATTTCTGAAAGGGAAAATTGGTTTTCTACTGCTGCGACATAGGCTTCCTATCCGCCAGGGCTCCCCTAAGCCCCCTCAGGTGGCGAGAATCAGATGGGGCAGCCTTTCCGAAGCACGGGGATAAAGCCGGGCCTCAAAGTCGTCACAGTCGTGTCATGCTTCCTTTAAAACTGAGTTATGCGCATTTAAATGGAATGGCACGGCTTTTATGTGGCACCTGTCATGCTGGGGATTTAAAAAAACGATGATATAGGTCTTGCGTGTCATCCAACAGCTCACGTGTGTAAACGAAGCCGGCTGTGTATCGCTTAGATTAACGGCTTCGGTTAATTCAGTTAATTAAAACTGAGGATTAGATGACTGGATATGTTCCCCGATGGCAGATTTGCTGCTCCCTGCGGACGCGGTTGCAACTGACCGCTCGCCTCGGTATTTTGCTCAACGCACCATTACATTGCCCCATAAATAAGAATCTAGTGGAAGCCTATGAATAGCAATGCATCAGAGCAGACTTTATTGGATGGATCGGTTTGTTTTCGCCGCTTACTCACGGACAAGACCTATTTCAAGTTTTCTTTGAAGGTTCAGTGCAGAATTTCCCACACATGAGCTCTTTTAACAGGCTTATGGGAGTGGGAGGTTTGGCCCTCGTTCAGGTTGCAGGGTGGGTAGGACGAACGGAAGGCTTGTATCTCACACGGCTGTCACAGAACGAACATGACACAGTATGTGGTATGTCAAATAAAATGCAGTTAACACTCGGCATACCAAAATCTTCCTTCAAGAAAGAATACTTTTAACTGCAAAAAAACCCTGTAATTTCACAGTATGTGGGTCAATGGCATGTTTGTTTTTTTACGCTCTTGTGGTAGCTTCTGCCATGGTTCTGAAGAATCAAACTCAGTTTGGGATTTTTGTTGCTATAAGCTGCTGCAGTCAACTCTCCTCCTGAGTCCTGAGTGTCTTTTTACAGTGTCTTTTATACAGTTTTTAAGGTGTGTTTAATACATTTACTACAAACTTATTACAGGATCACGAGGCAGTCATGAGGTCATAATTTTATGGTCAGTAAATGTAAGTCCCTTCATATACATTTTTTGCCTGAAGCTACAACAATGCAGCTTTGTCACTTGTTATCACATTTCATTTAGGCAGGCCTTTTCAAACACAGACACACAGACCGAGGCATGTTTATAATAGTAGAACAACTTGATACATAACTGGCTATAGCTGGCCATAACTGGCCACACATAAATCTTGGTTAATAAAAATCTTCTTCACTCTTCATACATATGATCATATGATGAAGAACACACCTCTTTTATAAATAAAATGATTTTTAATTTATTAATTAAATGTATTTTTTTTGTGTTAAAGTAAAACATTTCAGAATGAAGCAACTACCAAAAAAAAATCTTGGTATATTAATATTTCTATTTATTTTTAGATTATTAGTTATATATACTTTTTATACACTTGTTATCTGATGTCTACTATATATATATGTATATATATAAACAGCATTTTTTAATTTATTTTTTTCGGTAAGTTTCCACCAAAATCAGGATTAAATCTGGTCAGAACTGAAAAGTCAATTTTTAATGTTATACAAAATGCGATATGAGTCATGTTTTTCTGTCATGTTTTCTCCCTTTTTTCCAAACCGCAAAAAAAACACCAGACTCTCTCTTTTCTGCAGAATGTGATATATCTGCCTAACCAATCACAGTGCACCATTCCACGCACTGTTAACAGTAACTGGTAATGGGGGCACTTTGAATTGTTGTTCTCAGAATATTTATTAGATATTGTGTTTTCCACAGCTTTTTAGTTTTCATATTTTATGTTAACTCAGTTATTTAAATGCACATATATTAAAGTTGTAAAGAAAAGATGAGATGATTACATATCATTGCTTTTTACATATTGATTACATCACACTACATGTTTGCAGTTTATACATTTACATTTAGAAAACTGTATAAAGGTTTTTAAAACCATAATGTATGAAAGCAGAAATACAACAAATCAGCATGTTTTCATTTAGACTTTTATCATATGTTGTTGACCCATTTACTAGATTCGATGAAGGACTTTGGGATATGTCTTAGCCAGTGTAAAGTTGTATACGTGATGTCTGAGAAGAATTAACATCACTGTGTAGCAAACAACCCTGACCAAACTGGTATAAAGGAGGATTAGGAGGACTTGTGGATTTTGACGAGATGGTGGTTGAAAGCGGGGAAGAGAAAACAGTGATATGAGGAGATTGTTCTTTTGAGTGAGTAACAGGACCCGAGAGCTCATTTTAGCTCTAGTGAAGGGATCTGTCAGAAAACGGGAAACTGTAGACTGTAGATACACACTGTTTCTTATCTGGCAGCCATGACACCGAGTCAATTACATCTTTTGTGTCTTTTTATAATTACACGTGTCCTAATTTATGCAGGTACCTCGAGATTTTGATACTAGATGCAGCCCTGATTGCATTGTTCTCACTCTGATTTCTTGCAGAGACCAGAAAATGTCTTCCGGAGCAGCTTTGACACTACCATTGTATAACTGCACATTACAATATGTGACATTATCACTGATATCGTTGTTGTCTTATTGATTGTATGAAATTGCCCTCAAGTATTATTCGCTACAATGACATCACAATCAACCAGACCAAAATTAGAAGATAAACGATCACTAAATATGTCCTCAAAGCTTTCTAAACAGATTTAAACATGCTCTAATTAGTCTCAAGCTTCTAAACTGTCTAATAACTAAGAATCCACCTTAAAAAAAAACATAACTACCAGCATAAAGCTCGTTTAGACTTCCTAACTTGCTAAACTTGATAGTCTTGTTGCTATGTTTTTAACCATGTGACGCTTGAACTTCCAGATATTAACCTCTTATCTGTCTCTCTAAATTCTTTGAAGGGAACATTGATAATGAACGGCTTGCTATAGCCAGGCAAAGAATTCCATACAGACTTGGTCGGGTAGTTGACGAGTGGCTACTCGACAAAGGTAATAAAAATGAATTAATTAAACAATGACTTAATGACTTATTAAGGCTCTGTAAGAGGTGCAGTTCCCATAAAACCTCAAAGCTTCAAGCCATTTTGCATGAAACTTCCTAAAACCAAAGCCTTTGCATTGACTTATAGTGGGCCAAAGCAAACTGTGAACTGTGGCTGCCCACTTACAATGTAAATCTGATCGGCCCTCTCCGTGTGGCTTGTGCTTTTCAGATCATGTCCTTCCCAATGTTAGAACTGCACCGCTTCAGAGATTAAGGTTTAATCTTAAACATAACCCTGACTAACCCTCTAACAACGCTCCATAACTGCAACAACTGTCTGTAAATAGTTTCTTTATTTTTCTTTTTTGCTGTCTTATGTTTTCCTTCTGTGATCCCCTCTGACTTCGCTAATTTTGAAGCAAGGGTGTTTAAAACCACTTTAACTATAAAATCTAGATTTATATTTTCCAATCCCAAGCAGTTAAAGGGACTATTGCTTCTTATAACACTAAAATCAGAATAATGTTTCAGAATCCCCTTTAACCCTTTGAGTGTAAAGAATAAAAAAATAAATTAAGTTATAGATGATATTTTTCAGACCGTGTTGAAAATGAACCGTGTTGTCATCTTTGGACCCGTGAGACATCTGTAAACAGATGAATCCTGCATGGTATTCAATTTTCCCCAAGGAGCTCTTTCGGTTGTTAAAGTGCAGAAACAATGTCAGACGCCTGCATCAGCACATTATTAAAGAAAATTGGCCATTAATGCTCTACTGTATGTGTAAGTTATCAGACTTTTTGGTTGGTTGCGCCTTTTTCATCTATATGCAAACTCCCTTTTCTGTGCTGAGCTAACATCACATCTAAATGTTAAGTGTAAAACAAATACTCTTGCACTGTTTTTTTTCTTTTTTAAAGAAAACTGACCTTTCTAAGTCTGCGTATCTTCGATGATTGAACTCAATAACATGCAGAGTATAACGTGATCCAAAGTTCAGTTCTACATTTGTCTAAAAGTCAGACATTTAGCTCTCCCTTGCGTATTCAACTAGCATCCTTTATCGATATGTAATTTTATATATATATATATATATATGCAATGAGTCAATCCTCATAGTCTGATTTGATTTGCTTTTTTACATAAATAGGGCGTTAAACTAAAGCTAATTCCATCTTAAACCCCCCTAAATCGAACTAACTCAGAGGGTTAAACAGTCTAAATATTAACAAAAGACATTTTCGAAACTAAATGAGAGGAAAATTGATGTCAGCCTTTGCAGATGTGATTAACAATGTCCCTTTAACATGTGTAATTATTGATCTGTTCTAATCTAGAAGTAATGATAATGACACTAAGCCCCTATACATCAGGTCTGTGTCCTGTATGATTGGTACATTTTACTGAGTGACTGGTCTTTTGTGTGAGGAATTTGTCTGTGCCTTGTGTTCTCTGTCTCAAAGGCTCTTTGGTCTCCTCATTCTCCTCCATTAAATCTTCTAACCTCTGTCACTGGGTCTCACATTTAGACACGAAGAAGAGATCTGTCCAACCTTGAATTAATCACAGGAGAACCTTGGCATGCCTGACATGCGAGGAAATTTAATCTCATTGCACATTTTTAAATAGCAGGAGTAATCCACCTAAATGTGAATATTCTGTCGTTATTTATACAAATGTCTCATGCTGTTCCAAACATCCACAGGACACAATAGGAGAAATTTTAGATACTGTCCCCATCGCTTTATTTCAGTGACTGAATTCAAAGTAAAAGAAAAGAAAATGAATCATTTTGCATTATGTGTAATTTACTACCTTGTTTCATAAACGCATAAACGTACCTTGGTGCACTTTTTTAGGGAGACACAAAATATGTACCAACAAGTACATATCACTGCAGTTTCCAAACAAAATGAACACTAGTGGGAGTTAAACTCTAACACCTTTTATTTATTTTCACACAAATTTCGATTATTACAGTATAATTTTCCCACAATTACTTGAAGAGTAACATGTTATGACTTCAAAACAATATAAATATGCTGGGAGATTTGAAAATTGATGCTTTTGAATGTTAGCATCACACATATCCAGCTTCATATCTATGGGTTATCATAGATGTTTGTTCAGAATCTCACTGAGTACAGAGATGTACTAGAGAGGCCTAACTTCCTAACAAAACAGTTCAAACCTGTGTAAAAGGAAGTTGAAATGGCACGGTTGCAACAACAAATGTGTTTTTTTTATATTAGTTTTGCCTTTGTTAACATTATCGGATAAAGTAGGTTTAGAGTTGGATTTGGTGTAGGGCATATTTCCAAAAGGATAGAGCATTAACTTTTAGCAGCAGTCCATGGATATTTCAATTTTGAACCGCCGCAATACGTGCCTATAGCAGCATAATAAAAACGCACCAGTGTTCATATTGAACCTGTGTTTTAGCTCCACTCAGTGGACATTTTCTTTGAAATTGCAATAAACGTAAAACTGTAAAAAATTTGCTGTAGTTATGAAATTGTTTGCCAGTAACTTACTGTAGATTTAAATTTATGTTATTTACTGGCAACAGTTTGTTCAAAGTTAAATAAACATTAAACATT
>JAUCNO010001253.1:1461621-1490887 GCA_032353835.1 Enteromius viviparus
CACTATGAAATCTTCTGTAGATTTTGTGGATGTGGTTGATGTGACTGGTTCATTTGTGACTTTTAACTCCACATTTTCTGAAATTAAAGGAACAGACTCTGAATGTTTTTCTTCATATCTGGTGGCTGTTGTCATCGCAGATATTTTATCTTCTGGTGTTTGTAGCTCAATTTCTGATGTACATTCTGTTTCAGGACTCTGTGTTGTTGTTATCTTCTCATGTTCAGTCCTAGTTGCATCTTCTGCATATTGTGTTGCTGTAACTAATCCATTTATACCTTCAGTTGCAAGGTGTTCCTGCTTTGAATCACCTATTTTCATCATCTTTTCTTGGCATCTTTTTAACCCAGAGTTGGTGCGATGAATTAGTCCTGTGCAACCATCTTCATCTGTATGCCATGTTTCTGTTTCTGTGCTTGATGGTGATTGAGTCTCCACCCCAGGCACTGCTGTTATTGGTTTCACTTCTTCAGGTTTTTCTGTTGCGCTTTTTGAGTCTGTTGAACATCCTGCATCAGGAAGCACTAATGTTATTTCATGTTCTGTTGGTGTTACATCATGTTCTGAGTGTCTTTCTGTGGTTTCTGTTCTCTCCACAGGTGTTTTATTTTCAGGTGTCTGTAATGCAATTTCTGTTGTACATTCTGTTTCAGGAAGCTCTGATGTCATTTTTATCTCATGTTCTTTCAGTGTATTGATGGTGGGTGTTGCTGGTTCACTTGTACTTTTTGTTTCTTCATGTGTGGTATCTGTTGTCATCACAGGTGTTCCTGGTGTTTGCAGCATGATTTCTGTTGTACACTCAGTTTCCAGAGCCTCTGTTGTCATTAATGTCTCTTGTCGGGTCACTATGAAATCTTCTGTAGATTTTGTGGATGTGGTTGATGTGACTGGTTCATTTGTGACTTTTAACTCAACATTTTCTGAAATGAAAGGAACAGGTGCTGAATGTTTTTCTTCATATCTGGTGGCTGTTGTCATCACAGGTGTTTTATCTTCTGGTGTTTGCAACTCAATGTCTGTTGTATATTCGGTTACAGGAAGCTCTGTTGTCATTTTTATCTCATGTTCTTCCAATGCATTCATGGTTGGCGTTGTTGGTTCATTTGTACCTTTTGACTCAGTATTTTCTGAAATGAAATCAACAGGTTCTGTCTCTTTTTCTTCATATATTTTAGCTGTTGTCATCACAGGTGTTTCTGGTGTTTGCAGCATGATTTCTGTTGTACATTCAGTTTCCAGAGTCTCTGTTGTCATTAATGTCTCTTGTCGGGTCACTATGAAATCTTCGGTAGATTTTGTGGATGTGGTTGGTGCCACTGGTTCATTTGTAACTTTTGTCTCAATACTGTTTGTAATTAAATCAACAGGTTCGGACAGTCTTTCTTCATATGTTTTAGCTGTTGTCATCACAGGTGTTTCTGGTGTTTGCAGCATGATTTCTGTTGTACATTCAGTTTCAAGAGCCTCTGTTGTCATCAAGGTCTCTTGTCTGGTTGAAATTAAGTCTTCTGCATATTTTACGGAAGTTGTTGGTGTCACTGGTTCATTTGTACCTTTTGACTCAGTATTTTCTGAAATGAAATCAACAGGTTCTGTCTCTTTTTCTTTATATGTTTTAGCTGTTGTCATCACAGGTGTTTTATCTTCTGGTGTTTGTAGCTCAATTTCTGTTGTACATTCGGTTACAGGAAGCTCTGTTGTCATTTTTATCTCATGTTCTTTCAATGCATTCATGGTTGGCATTGCTGGTTCATTTGTACCTTTTGACTCAGTATTTTCTGAAATGAAATTAACAGGTTCTGTCTCTTTTTCTTCATATATTTTAGCTGTTGTCATCACAGGTGTTTCTGGTGTTTGTAGCTCAATTTCTGTTGTACACTCAGTTTTAGGAAGCTCTGTTGTCATTACAGTCTCTTCTCTGGATGTGGTTGTTGTCACTGGTTTATTTGTTCTGGATTCTTTAGTCATTAAAATGTCAGGTTGACTTGTTACCAAAATAACCTTCTCCATTGCTGTCCAGTCCTCTCTTTGTGCAGAGTTTTCTTTCTCAAGCTTGTGATTTATATCAGATACACTGTTTCCTTTTTCCAGTGTTTCCTTCGTTAATCTGTTTCCACTGAAGCTTGTCTGGTGTTTTTGACCAAATGCTGTGGTTTTCTGAACTGCTTCCATCGTTGGCCTGATTTCTTTGCCCCCTGAAGATATTTTCTTATAACTTCCTTCCTTTTCTGCTGACGGTCTCTCCAGTTTTGTTGTACAATCTGTTTCAGTCAGCACTTTTGTAATTCCCATCTGTTGTTTTGTAAGTGTGACAGTATTTGCATATTTTCTGGATGTGGCCGGATTTTCAAACTCACTTGTATTCATTTCAAGGTGTTCTGTACTCAACAGAAGATCTTTAGTGCTTTCTGTCTCGAAGCTTACTGTTACACTTGATTCCTTTATATTATCTTCTGCATTATGTGGTTTTAAAACCGTTTGCCTAAATGACATGGTTGAAGTAATCTTGTCATCACCTTTGGATTCCTCACCTGCTAAGACAGTTGTTGGCCTTGGCTTCCGTATGCTTCTTTTTTTTAGTGGAACTTGGTTTCTGTGTATTGAGGTGTTTGTATGTATCTTATCTGTCGCTAACGTCTCAGTCTCTGCTGTAGTTATTCTCTCCTTTGCTGTTGATTGTAAAACTCTCATTCCTAATAACACCAGTATTTTTTCCATGTAGACGACAGCATCATTAGTAGAATTGGACTCAAATTTCAAGTCATTTATTTCGATTTCTACTCCTTGGTGCGGTTGTGAATATCTTGTAGCCTGGTTTATGGGACAGATGGTTGAACCCTTTTGATTAATAAATATTCTCAGCCGTGTGGCAGATGGGAAAGTATTCTGGAGCATCTCAGCTAGATCTAACACCTGTTTCCATAAACTTCTTTCAGGTGTGTTTTCAAAAGCATCTCCTAGACCTCCATCTGCGGTTTGACTAAAGTGATGGTCAATAGTGCAGCAAGAGGATTTATCTTTCGGTGGCTTATCCAGTTTTCTGAGTGTTTTTTTTTTAACATGGAAAACGCCAATTATAAGACATGTTTTTGAAGTGATTCCTTGTTTTGATGAATGCGTCTTCCCTCTTAGCAAGCTCCTACTAAGCTGTAAAGAAAATACAGTAAGAGTTTGGGACTTTTTTTCTTTTTTAGTATTAGTGCAGCGCTGAAAAATGTAAGCACAAAACAAATTCAGATCTCTTATTAATAGACGGTGTTTCATTACTGGGCTTTTCTTCTATACTGCTTATGTGATCTCAGTTGAATTCTCATTATGTTTAGAATAACATAATATTGCATGTAATATATACAATAATCTGTATTTCAACTAATTGTTGAATCTTACTGTTTTCAAAGAAATAAAAAATGATGAATATTTATTCGTCCCAGTCCATAAAATAAATACTATACTAAATAGCAATTTTAAATCTTGTAAACCATCATAGCTTACCTTTGGTGGTAAAACTGCAGTCTGTATTTTCTCTTTAGGATGTCCTCTGTACAAAATGCATGGCATATGATTGATCCTGCGCACTTTTGCAATGTAGACACACTTTACTATGCAGCATCTGCACATGTAGCCTTGTTTTCTGAGAACAGACTGAAGTAGAGTCCAATCCTGGCGAAGTATTTCTTGACATGGAGTCCTATCTGGAGTTCTAAGTGTTGCAGTCTGCAGGTGCAAATGCATAGTAACTACAGTAAGGAGAGACAAAGACAACCACCATAACCTCATCACACCATAGGATCCAGCAACATTTCGTTTGCTGCTAAAGACGTTAGACAGGAAGGTAACAGCATGTCATTATCTTTGTTTTATTGGAGCCTCTGGGTTTTACTATATACATATGATAAGACTTGAGACATTCACCTCGCTGCAGCTGGTGGCTATTGTTTTACCCTTATCAACACACACATCAGAATTACAGTTACAGCTTATTTTAATGTGGACGCTTATTTTAGATCATGCAAACTAAGCACAGAATAAGAACCCAGTGAGGAGCACATCCATAATTCATTCAAATTAACTAAAAGGAGCATCATTATCAATATAACTGCTGTAAAATGCTGTGAAAATGACCCTTAATCACTATTAAATGTAAAAATGAAACGGCAAAAGCAACACATTTGAATTTTGTAATTTTTATTAGAATAACTAGTTGTGATTGACAAAATAATTATTTAAAGAGAACAACCTGCTTCTTAAGTTGTGTTTTAAGGAGGTTTAGATACAATTATTTACAAGGCATTAAACACTGCTGTATAAACAAGGCAAAAATTAAAAACATTTACCAAATGGCTTTCATATAAGTGATTGATCAAATAAATAATATACTGCAAATTGGTAGTTGACAAATAAAAATTGGACTGTGTCCTGGTGTTGACATAGCAAAAATGCAAAAAAATGAATACATTTAAAAAATGTCTTCATTCTTTATAAGTTATAAATAGCATTTTTCATTTTTTTTGACACATTAATACATCAACTACCTAAATAAATACAGAACTGAACATGTATTTTTATCCATTGTCATGTTCTGTGATGTTATGTACTCCAAAGTGGTTCACTGTACGTTTCATTTTTCAGTTCAGTGTTATGTGGCTTTTGCGTGAGATATTTACTTTGATTAATGATTTCATTTTAGCGGTAGAGGGCTCTGTTTTTGGAGTTCTGATATGGCATTGCTAGCAGAGAAATGCTAGAGCGCTGAAGAGGTGGTGTAGTTTTCTTTTTCTAATATTATCCTCTCAAGGCATCTCTTCAAACCGGTGCTAGTACGGTGAATGAGCAAAGAGCATAGGCCTGCAGTCATATCTGAACTTAAAGGGGGTTTGCTGCTTGTTATGACTTTAGAAATGTCATGTTCTGCTTCTTTGACTTGCATTGTAGCTGTCGTCACACAATGCATAGCGCTGCCTAGGTAGTCCTCTATCTTTTCCCCTACGGAAAAGTTGTCTGAAGTTTCATCTAAGCCATTGATGTTTAAAGGTCCTGCGACTTGATGACTGACGGAGGTTTGCAGTGGGTTGGCCAAAAAGACTTTAGAAAGAATTTTGACCAGTTGCTTAACTGTCAGCCATTTCCACTTACATTTCTCCTGACTGTTTTGGACAAGAGCTCCTTCAAAACTAAGCCCCTTCGCATTTGTGTGGTGATATGTGATCCAGCGAATGTAGCCCGTGTTGCGCCAGTTTCCCTCTTCATGAATATATTTTGCATCAAGATTAAAAACACCACTTAAAATATGTGTTGTTGTTGCGGAGAGTGTTGAGGACACTTGAGAAGGGGGGGAATGCAACTTTTCTCTGAGCATGTTCTCAATAACCTGTCAGGAACAAAACGAGCACACAAAAAATCAGGTTTGTGCTTAACAAAGATTGTGCTTAAATCTATATTAATTATGAAATGAATAATGCATTCATTATTACATTTTCAGTAAGCAGGGATATCAAATGTTTCTTTATGATCACTTGATACTTGTTAGAATTTTATTTCAAATATGTCAATTGGATTTTTTTATGTTGGCTCCATGCTTTAATCTGACAGGTATTTTAATAAATTGTTAATAGAATATACTTTGCTGCAATAAAAAAAGGCTATGCTTCTTCACTCAATTCTTGCTTGTGTGGAATACAAATGGAATTGTGAAGACATGAAGGTGAATAATTGATTTTAATTATATGTTCAAAGTTATTTACAACTCTAGAAAGGTGTGGTCAAAAAAGACTTAAAATTATTTTTAATTAATCAAGAGGCACTATCAAAGGATATAATGCAAGATCTTACCAGTGGTGGTATATACCAATTTGCAATGTTCTTCAAGAGATCATGCTCTGACAAATCAGAGAATTCGGCATGTCTCATTTTATATGCCCAAAAAACTGGCACATGTTTTGAAGCTGGAAAAATAGCGATGGAGATGCAATTCTCTTTACTACATCTACAACAGATGTCCAAAGAAGCTTTCTCAAGAAGTAGCTGAAGGTGGGTCCATCCCTTATAAAAGTGTCCTTCGCAGTTGTTCTGCTTCTCAGCATAGTGATCCGGTGGAAATATCCCACCCCACACATATAAGCACATTGAGGCGAAGCTGAGGTGCCAATGTAGCTTCATCGTGGCTCTTTCTCAACAGCTGTGTGGAGGCAGCTGAGCTTAGGCAAGTTCTTATCTTTGCTTGATTTCTTTATGCACTCATGCACATATCACTCATGTGTTCTGCCAAAGGAAGCTATCTTAACACAATTTAATGTGGTTTTATTTTTAGTAGTAAAAAGTAGGATGCCTGGTCTTATGAATCATGTTTTCTTTTAGATCAGGTGCATGGCCATGTGCGTGTGGTGTTTTCTGTGGAATAGATGGCAGCAGGTGGCACAATGAGTAGAAGACAGGCCTGCAGAGGCAGTATTAGGCAATGTTGTGCTGGGAAACTTGGGATTTGCCATTTAAGTGAATGTTGTTGACAACTTACTACTTGCCAAAAGATTGTTGCAGATCACATACACCTTTCATTGCAATGGTGTTTTCTGGTGTCCATAGCCTTCCTGCTGGTTCATGGGTTGTGCACTTTTGGTAGGGACTAACCACTGCATACCACAGAACAGCCCACAAAATTTTACTTTGACCAAGTCTTCCATAACTATTTAGCTCTTGTCAAAATCAGTCAGGTTTTTTAAATTTAAATTTTGCTGATGGTGGTGTTCAGCAGGACAATGTAGACTATGGTTTTAAAGTTATTACATTTTTGTAGTTTTGTAGTTTTCTGTCAGTGTTTGAGCATACTCTAAACATTGTCAGAATACAGGGATTTATTTTTTTCGCTTAAAATATTTTATCACTAAGTCTAAGACTTGAATGAAGGGTCGAGATAGCCTGGGCCTGCCCATACTTCCTTTGACACTACATTCATTTCACGAGCAAAGTTAGTCCGCCCAAGCTGCCGTTTTAGAGCATTTTAGATTCCCAAAAAAGTGGGAACCAATGAGAAAAAAGCTGACATTTTCCTACTGCTTTAATGAAGCTAGCTACAATTGGTTACGGTGTCTTCCAGTTCCGGAATGATCGGAATAAGTGGTCTGATTAGTTGTAGATTCATCCAGTAGTATACAGAGGCATCGGATGGACACAGGTTAAGCCCGCCTCCCAGAAGGCGGGTAGTGAGGTAGCCTGGCCAGACTAAGCTCCTATGAGCTTTATAGTCACGGAAGCCAGGCTAGGGGCGAGAGCTACAAAATTTTAAACTTCTTAAATAAGGAACACCCTAGTGTCCGTCTATGAAAACTTCAAACTGTCATCTAACCATATAGTGGTTAATCTAATTTTGAGCCTGCAATCTTCCACACCTATTTAAACAGAATGATCAGACGAAGAGGGACACAATAGGATAGAAAAAAATCTTAATTATGATGTTTTTTTTTTTCATGCAAATACAAAAGGGCCATGAAAACATTAAAAGTGGACCATAGAGAACATTACAAATTAATAAAAATGTGAATGCCCTGTATTCCAGGTCTAAAATGACATGTTGCGTTTGTTAAAAAGCAACAAAGCACTATTGACAGCATCTCTGGCTTGCTAAGATAACATAAAAATAACATAAAAAAAGAACTTTTCACAGAATGCTTACAAACTGCATACATTGAATGGACTGTAGATCACTTAGGATAAAGGTAAAAATGTGCTGTGATGCACAGTGGAAGCCTAGGGCAACGCTATCTTTATGTTCTTCCAGAAATGAAAGGTCCTTCCAGGAATATGACAGTATAAAGTGTGCATTGACATTTGCATGTGATTATGAAAGAGTGCGGACAGTCTGTATTCAAAGTCTCCAAGGGCTCTGACACTTAATATCTGACCCACAGCCAGCACACAAAGCGCAGCTGAAACTCTGTACCTGCGGAGGTAGGAATAATGTTATTCTGCTAGATTTGGTTCTTTTAATAATTGCTATATGAACACCATATCAGAGGTGCATTGTTGCATTGCAGTTTGTGACGAAGGTGACGACAGCACAAAAGAAAGAACTCCCTTTCATTTTAGTGGTACCCTTTGCTTTGCAATCAGAGTTAAATATCGCTTATAAGAAGATCAGAGAGGAAAGTGGGCAGTGTGAGGACAAATAACAAAGAGAAAGTGATGGATATAATCAAAGCATACACTTGGGTTGTAGCCAGGAGGATGTCAAAGAATGGAAGCCAATCTATCTCACAGATGGAGGTCAGACCTTCATCAGCAGTGGTCACAGAAGGGGGCCATCCTATGACATACTTGTTTCTCGCTCCTTACAGTGATGGTTGAGTAACAGGAAGTCCACTGCTAAGTCAACAATGACTTTTAGGCCTTATATAATGGTTTTTATATTGTGTTTTACAACCTTAACTTGTACAATTCATTAGTTAATGTACTTTTTACCTTTGTTAGACCTACAATGTCACGTTTCTAATTTGTTTTTCAGCACAAAATGCTTCTACGAGTTGACATTCAAATATTTTTAATTTCCAACTAATTTTGTTCTACTTTCGTTTCAATTTAAACTGCAATCCTGCAAAAGGCATTCTCTGTTCAGTTCTAAAACCCAGTACAACTGATGCTGTTATATTTGTTGTGCGCATTACACATTTTGTTTTCTACCATCATTAGGATTATTGCAGAAAATGGGCAATGAAAACGCTAAAACAGATGTGATAAACAGGAGCAGCAGGAATGTACGAGCATTTATAAGCCAAGAGAAGTTGGACATTGAAGCCTTCATTACAAAATACAACGGCCAAGGCACGATGGACACCCTGCTGCCACATTCTGCCATGAAGAAGTTCTGCTTTCGGCCGGACGTCCCAAGCTACCGTATTCTAACTTCTGACATTGGTAGGCTTCCTTGGGAAAAGGAGCAGTATATTTCACTGTTCATTGAAGATGAGGATAATAAGGAACTCTGTATTAAGCACGTCTGTCTCTGTATGCCTTTACCTTGTACAGCTTCAATTTTAATATACGATATATGAGTTAGGGTTAGAGACTATGAACTCTTTCAAATTTTAAATACACACTATTTACGATAAACCCAAGTTAAATGTCTATTGAAAAACAAGCAGCTTTCAAAGCTACATGTGAAACTGGAAGAACTGCAAATGTAGAAATTCAACTTTATAGAAAAAGGATTTCTGTTTCTTTACCTCAATATGTGACAGTCATCCTATCTTACTTTGTTGCATTTTTCCTTTAAGTTTAATATTTTTTTTTTTGGTAAATGCAGCAGCATTTCTTTTCAGAAAGAGTCAATAAATATAGCTGAACAATAGATCTTTGTTCATCTTGTGTTTTCAAAAGCAGCAAGAACATTACATGACCATGAAAATACACCACATGACTTCTGGCAGACTAACAGTTTCTCTAAAGTGAGAAAATGGCACACTATAAGTAAGCACACTATCTTTCCATCATGTGGGTTGATTTCATGCAAATGTAAGTAAGTGACTGGCAAATGAAGGCCACCCAGTACTTTTAAAGACATTGTACTTTATTATGATTTTAAAATCCATCTCCACTTTAAATTCTTTAGGTCATTAGCTGATAATGCCATCTGTTTAAGTCATGTCTCCTGCCCAGTGTGGAGAAACGTGCCATTTAGATAAAGGTTGAGTAAGAGTAAGTCAGCTCTTACTGGCATTTTAAAAGACATATCATGTTGTATTTGCATTCTGTCTGCTCTAACAACAGCTTATGTGAAATAAGATCAAGCGTGCTAAAAATCTGAAGACACGCTACATGTGACACAAATGCCTTTGTGGTGCAGTATAAAGCAATTGTTCAGTACTGATGTCAGAGACATTATTGTAACATTAGCTTTTGAATAAAAAAAAATACATATATATATTTTCACATGTGTAAACCTTTGTATGTTCAAGAAAGCCTTTGTTATAGGTATAAACCAGAAATATAGGAATCAGATTAGCCTGTATAAAACAGTTTATGAGCAAAATCACTATGAGACACCATTATGGTTATGACACTTAAGAGAAGCACAACAAAATAATTTTATAGCATGACCATGACTTGCATAACATCTCTCAAAAGGCTGGGGCTGGATGCATAAAAGAAAGTCACAGAAAGAAACGGAAGAAATTTTGTGCACGCTTGAACATAAAAAGAAAGGTAAGATTTTTTAATTAAAGAACTTAAACGGAAGGTTTTTAATAAACTTGTCATTACACAGCTTTATTAGACATCATTGGTATTGTCAGCTGAAGAATTGAAAGCTCTTGTAGAAGAAAACCTTAGATATAAAGAACTATTGAAATATTAAAGATATATGTCTTGCTCTGAAATCTATGTTTTAGATGCGTTTTCCTGTGTCCGTCTATCTGCTGAGCGTGTGGCTGGGGTTTTTGTGTGTGATGTTCGTGTGTCTGTGGAGTGGGACCTGGAGAGGAGGATTTGCCTGGGATGGATCTTTTCTGCAGTTTAACTGGCACCCAGTCCTCATGGTGACGAGTCTCGTGGTGCTATATGGAAATGGTGAGACGCTCTGTGTGTTGTGTGTATAAACACCTTCTTTGTCTTATTTTTAACTTGTCAGACTCTTTTCTTCTCATGTTTAGAGTCTTGCTCTATCACAAATACACTACAAAAAATGCTTTTAGAGAATATCATATTGTTTTCAGAAAACAATTACTCCATTGGCAGATTCTTTTAATTATTCTAAGTTTATTTTGACTTTATTTATTTATTTATTTTATTTTATTTTTTTCTGAAAACAAGACGAAAAAAATAGAACACCTTAACTTTATTTTAGAATTTCTAGATATTTTGGCTGGAAACAAGACAAAAAAAAATATCTAAGAAAAGAATTTTTTCCAGTGTAGTGTTATGAGAAAGAATCACAAATGTCTTGAACCTGATTGATCTGCCAGTGCTTGCTAAGTGTATCTGAAGTGTGTAAGTAATATTTTCCTCTAAATTTAGCGACAAACTGTCAGGTAGATGCGATTTAACACAAACAGCTGTGCTGGTCTCTAATGGACAGTCTTTCAAGCTGCGTATGGCGCAGTTAATCTGCAATATGAATAGTGAGGGAGAGCTTTGTTTATGGAGTACAGATGTAGAGATGAGATACAGAATTTAAGAAAAAAATTTATTATTTTAGCCGTTTTAAAACTTAGAATAAAGAATCACACATGAAAAAAGATAAACTATTACCTTAATCAGATGGTAATACTTCAATTTAACATGAGAGAGATGACCATTTTCATATTTCTTACTATATACACTATAATGTCACTTCACTACTTGAGGTCAATAAGATGTAGTTGAGCAATGACGGATATGTTGCCAAATATTACTACAATAGAATTTAAAATTAAATACAAGTACTGAATTTTCAGCATCATTACTGCAGTCTTCACATGATCCTTCAGATCCTGGTGCTCATTTTTTCATGATACTGGATGTACTGGATAATATATATATATATATATATATATATATATATGGGTGTGTGTGTTTGCATTTTTGATTAATAGAAACATTTAAAGAACAGCGTTTATTTGGCTAAATGTATTTTTTTACATTATAAATGTTTATTGTCACATTTGACCAATAATAAATAATTAAATGATAAATACTAAAAAAAATGTGTTTAAGTGTGTTACCAGTTGTTTGTACCATGTACCACTGTGAAATATGTATTTTTAGTTGTCTCTTTTTCTCTTTATCCTGCTCTCTCTGTCTCTCAGCCGTAGTCCTGTACCGTGTTCCTCTCACCTGGAGCAGGTGGTGGTGTAAGTTGGCCCATGCAGGGCTGTTGTTTGTGGCCTTGGTGCTGTCTGTGCTGGGAGTGTGTGCTGCCTTTGATTTTCACACTGCCAACAACATCCCTCATCTGTATTCACTACACAGCTGGACTGGGATCTCCACAGTGGCCCTATTCACTTTGCAGGTACAGTATACATGGTCAAGCCTGATTGAAATGTCACAGTATTTTCATTGCTTAATGCTTAGTAAAGCTCCACGAGTATGTTCAGCTCCATCAAATGTGAAAGAAATGATGCTTGACATGGTCTCCTGTGCCTTTCTCCTCTGATTGAATAAGTGGTTTGTAGGTCTTTGTGCTTTCTTGTTGCCCTGGACCCCTTTGGCTTTTAGAGCCCGTCTGAAACCTCTTCACATGTGGATGGGCATTGCCATCTTCATCCTGAGTCTCATCACCAGCCTTTCTGGGATCAATGAGAAACTACTGCTGACACTGTGAGTGACAATCCTATTATAACAGCCCTGTAGCTGCAAGAAGTGGCTGTGATTTATCCTATTCAGATAGATAATAATGTTTTCTCTTTCAATTAGCTGAGAAGGAGGATCTTATTTTATTTGTGAAACTATTCTCTAATGCTCTGTTTTTATAATGGCTCAGATGTTTGTAGCTGTTTCGGTGTTTCTAACTGATTGTGTCTCGACAGAAATGGGAGAAATGGAAGCAATACCGAACCATATACGGCGCTGCCTGCTGAAGCTCTGTTTGCAAACTCATTAGGTATTGGAGTTGTTATTTTCGGATTGTTAGTGTTGAAGCTTCTGTCCAGTCAGGCATGGAAGAATCCAGAGTCTGAGAATGAAGCTGACAGAGTAAGTAGGATGACATCCACAGAAATAAACACTACTGTTTAAAAGATTGGGATTAGGAAGGTTTATTTTTACTCAAAACTTTTATTCAGCAAGTTAAATTGATCAAAAAATAAATAAATGAATAAATAAATAAATTATATATATATATATATATATATATATATATTTACATTGAAAATATTTACATGTACATTTATATTTTTATATTAAATTAAAATTTTGAAAAAATTTTCTTAAATAAATGCATGTGTTTGTATTTATATATACATAATAAAAATACACTACACACTCATGTACTTTGTAAACAAAAACCTTTATTTTGGATGTGAGATTAATCGATTGACAGTTATAATATATATATATATAAATGTAAAACATTAAAAATTAACAGTAGGTGCTGAACATTAGGTGCTGAACAGGTTTAATTTATGCTTTCTTTTAATGTGCTTACATGTAGCCTTTGCTGACAGATGCCAGATGAAGAGTGGAGTAAACAAGAGGAATCATGTTGTGTATATCACAATTATACAAACCGCTTTTTGACACTGTGGCAGCTGTTTTAATGCTTGCTTCATCTACACTTCCTACTGCCCAGTTGATTTACATGCAATAAAATGATCAACGTGAGAGACAGACCTCTTGTGGTTAGTAAGACAATTGCAAGAAACAAATCAATAAATTGATCATTCATGTATTACCTTCTACTGTACTTTTTGGCGTGTCAGTCTATTTTAGATAGATGTAAATCATATGCATGCATATGATATAATCGAGTTTTGTGGTTGTGATGAAACGTGGAGATGCCAGGGACAGGGCCTCATACAGTTAGGCTTAACTTCTCTTAACTTTCCTGTTTATTCTCTATGATAGCGCTTCATGGATTCAATATGCTTTTGGCCACGCATTGATTTCATGGCACATAAATGATTTATTTCTAATCAATCTGATTAATCTGATTAATTT
Organism: Enteromius viviparus; assembly: GCA_032353835.1. Lineage (NCBI taxonomy): Eukaryota > Metazoa > Chordata > Actinopteri > Cypriniformes > Cyprinidae > Enteromius > Enteromius viviparus. The sequence continues at coordinate 1,475,245 of JAUCNO010001253.1, forward strand.
CCTTTTTTTTTTAAAAAATCATGAAAAAAAATATTCAACTGTTTTAAATATTGATAATAAAAATAATAACAGTAATTTTTATTTTGAATATTTATGTTTCTTGAAAAGCAATCTCTAAAAGATCATAAGACTGAAGCAATTTATACAGCAATACATTTTTTAAATATATTCAAACAGAAATCATTATTTGATCATTGTTTTTTTAAATAAAAACATTTCACAGTATCATGGCTTTTGCTGTATTTTGTATTAGATAAATTCAGTCTGGGTGCATAGAAGTTTTTTTTCTTACCGTTCAAAAACTTTTGACTGTTTGTTTCTGTGTTCTTCACAACTTTAGATTTTATTGTTGTTGTTGTTGAGTCTATACATTTAAGTTGTTTTATTAATTCTCATTTATTCATTAAAATAACAGAAGTATTGGTCTTTTTTTTCACTGTATTTTAGTGTGTATTATAAGTTTTAGTTTTTTATTTATTAAAATAATTAATTTATTTTTAATTTTTAAATTGATATTACACTTTATTGATATTTTATCTTGTTTAGATTATTTAATGGGAAAATGAAAAAAAAAAAATTCTGTGTTCTCCACATGTTTACAATTTATTATATTTGTTGTTGTGTAATCTACAATTATTTTATTTATATTAATTATATTATTATATATATTGGTTAGTACTATATAGTAATAACTTTTATTAAATATAATTCATATATATAAACAATATATATAAACAAAATGAAAAGCATTTTTTGTTTTGTATTAGTTTTATTTTATATATATATATATATATATACAGTATATATATATATATATAGGCTATATATATGGGTTTTCTGTACATAGTAATACAAACTGAATGTGTCTTTAAGAATAAAAATCTAAAATATAATCAAACTGTTCTTTTCAAATATTCTTATTCACTTTTTTCTATTTTAAAGATAACTAGGCTGTACCCTATTGTAATGTAAATGTTTATTAAGATCCTTGCACATTTTGTAAAACCTACACTTTAAAAAAAAAAAAATCGTAAAATTTACAGTACAAAAACTGTCAGCTGTGGTTGCCGGAATGTGACCCTAAAAATATGGTAATATTTTAATAATAACATTTTGATAACATTTTAAGTTTTTTGGTTTGGAGTTAAATTTACAGTTAAATACTCTATTTCATTAACTGATACAACGTTAATATACCAAGCTATTACAGTAATGAAATCTGTTTTGTAGCTTTAAAGTACACTGATAAGCACCAAATACAGGTGATGATGAGAAAATCAGCAGATTTTCAATATGAGCACATCTAGAAGGTGCTCAGTGTCATTCACACAAACACTAAACACTATCATCGTGAGACTTATCAAACTGAAATATGCAGTAAACATTAATTTAACAACATTACATGTGACACACAACCCTAATAAAAAGAACATAAGTTATTTCAAAGAAAAATCATCAAATTAAATAAAAAATTTAAATGCAATGCAGGGAATTCTGGGAATATCAGTTTACGTTTTTCCCTGTAGATTATACAGTAATTTACCGTTAACCATTTAACAGTTTTTATCCGTAGCATTTTCACAGTTTTTTACTATTAAAATCACAGATATTTTTTACAGTGTACACAAGAACAATTATTACAAGATTTATCTAATCTTTATGCACAAAGTTCGCTTATTACATGCTAACCGTACTTAAAGTGTATCTAGACGAAAAGGGAACACAAATTCATGTTATGTTATTTGTGGTCGAGGCGGGATTTGAACCTCTAATGTTGTGTATTTTACTCGTCCCGCCTCCCTTCGTCCCTATTGGCTAATCAGCGCTCTACACTTCTCCGCGGCTGGCCAGTAAATGCAAAGCATGCGCTCTACCACCAGAGCCATAGAGAGTGTCTCTCATGGCTCTGTCTACCACTAGCTACATACATCTTGTTCGTAACGCACTTGTAGATCCCTATTAGAGGTTTGTAGAATTACATTTTTAGATACATTGGACATAACAAAATATAACATTGCTTCAGCAAAACATTTACCTAAAGACAAATATCTTAAAGCAATTTTTAAAACAAAAATATCCGTGCCTATAATCTAATAAATCATTTTAAAAAAATGATAAATAGACACTAACAGTAATTACTATAAAACATTAACGCGTCTGAAGCTTAAGACTGATTTAAAGAGTTGTGGATAGTTTATATACTAGATGTTTTAATTTTTTACGAGTGTACGTGCAGCCTTTGTTGTGGTGGCGCCGACATCCCTTATTCATCGCTTAACGTGTTGATTGGTTTAGAATTCCACCAAAACTACTGGAGGCCAATGAAATTGATTTACGTTGAACTCTAAGACTGACAACTCGTCGTTGCGTTCATCGGTGTTGTGTGACTGGAAACTCGCAGGTGAACGTGTGTACACACCGATGACGAACCACACACGAGCGCTCTGAAATGGGATGTTTCATAGGCTAAAGATTACGACAAACGCTGGGGGATATCGGAATTTAAATTGGATTTCTATATCTTATCAAAAGCATGTCCGCGTTTGTGGTGAGTGCAAGGTTAAAAGTGAAAAGCTGTGTGTTAGCTTGCTAAAGTTAGCTTGATGAAGTGAGCAAAAGCTCCTCGCAGGTTTTAACTTTTTGAGCCAACGTGATTCAGTGCAGTAATCAAGATTTTCATAATTAATGTAATATTATTAAATATGGTTTTATAACGACTCCATTATTTTATTTTTTGAGCTAGTTGCAGGCCTTGTGGAATAACGTTACATGTAAATACAGTTGTTAGTGATGCTTTAGGCCCACTTAAGCAAATGTAATTTATCTTCAACATGAAGTTACGTTAAATGAAAAATTTAGCAAATGAAAACTTGCGGTGGTAATAATTTCTCAAAATGTTAAACGTAAGTTTCATTGGTTTTCAGCGGCAATGCTTATGTTTACCACAAGGGGCTCTTAAAGATTGAAGATATACATCTAAAAACAAAATGTCCAGGTGTGAAACATCTGAAATTCAAATTATAATGCGTAAACACATTTTGTATAAATGTCTAAATTAACCATTTATAACGTTTGTGTGTGAAGTAACATATGTCGATGAAATCTAGTGCTTTCTTGTCAGGTTTGGTGACCCTGCTGTACATCTGCTGCTTTTATCATCAGACCAAAATACATACTAGGATATAAATTATATAGGATATATAGGATCCTGCTATACATTTGCTTCTGTTTAGCTCAGAGCAAAACTCTTTCTAGGATTTAAAATAGATGGGGTTCACCAAAGTGAATTTGAGTTCCGTATTTCAATGAACTTTAATGCTGCCTTGATAGATTTAGTGGCCCTGCAGCAGAATTGTATAAAAGGAGTAACTCTTGGACAGTTTATCTGAAAGGATTATTTTTGAAGTAATTGAACCTGTTTCACATCACTCACTCAATGTTTTTCTGCAGCCTTAACAGATTCCTCTTTAACTCTTACAGTAATGTTCATGAACGCCAGATGTGCCCTCACAAGAGCACCCTTGAGTCACAGATTTGTCCCAGTTAAAACAAAATAAAATGCTTTTGTATTTTGAAACAAAAGTGTTTGTGTATCAAGTCCTAAATAGCGTTTTCCAAGGAAATTATTTTCATTAAAAATGTGCTACTTATTCATTATAATCTCGTTCACTAGCTGTCTGCATTTATTTTCTTTAGGCCCATCCCTCGGTTCGTGTCAGAGGAACAGAACACACATACGCACCTGTGCTGTGTCAGGACGAGAAGTGTTTAGGGCAGGAAAAAGGAGTGCACATGCACTGCCCGCTCTGTTCTGTGGCCGAGGCTTACCAAGATCCCGTTATCCTGCGAGCTCACTTCCGCATCAAACATGTGGACAAAGGCATTGACTTTGCAGGTGAGGCACAATGAGACTATAGAATCGCAAGTGATTTGTGTCTTTTGGAGAGATGTGATCAATCGCTGTCATTGTTTATGGACAGGCTTGAAGGTGCTTCGCTGCTGTATCCATTGTGAGATTGTAGGCACTATTAAAGGAGAAAAACGGTTTAAAGGTGCACACTGGCACTGTTACCGCTGTAGAAATGGTTTCAACAGGAGGGATGAGGCCATCAAACACTATAAAACACACTTCCGAAATCCCCACACCACATTCCAGATCCAAGTCACACAGGTGAAGATGATAACCCTGGGTTAAACCTGTTTTCCCCTTTGGATGTGGCATTTTTTTGATTATGTTTGCACGTGTGCTGTTCTAGAATGTGAACTGCCGACAGTATTATGGTGAGAGCTCGGAGGCTCATGCTAAAGCCTATGAAGGCCTGGCTGTTAGTCTTGGTGGAGATGGCACTAGCATTGGGTCCATCTTAACTCAGCCTATTCTGACCACTGGCACGGAAACCCTACTTACTGTGGAGCCAAAGGTAGACAAAATCACAAAGCTTTATTTTGTTCATGAACCTTTTTGGTGTTTGCCTTGAAGTATTATTGTCGATCTCTCCTTTCTGTGTTTGAAGGAAGACGGTGAGAGAAACGGAATCCCATTGGGTGCTGAGGAAGAGGTGGGGTCTTCCCAGAGTTCATCTGATGGGACTCAGACTCTTGTTCTTATGGACCCTGATGGACAAGGAAACAGTGTGATCTATGACACAGCTACTGGTATCCTAACAGAACAGGTAAATTATTAACATGACTCTTTGAATATCATATCACTGTTTCAAGGATTAATGCTTTGCGAAATTTAAAAATGGTATAGAAGGTGTGCATTATTGTTAATGCAGCTCTCATTATATACAGTACTGTTAAAAATAAGTAAATTATTAGCAGCCCCAACATGTTTAACAGTAGTGTACTTTGCTTATTCAGTCTTCTGGCTTTGTAGATTTCCTGTAGGTGCTATTAAAAAGGTTTCTTGCTTTATTTTCAGGAGGCAGAAAGTTTGGAACAGACCCTGCTACAGAAACGACTCCTGGAGCTCCATCAGCAGATCGACACACTACGCCAGGAGAAGGAGAGCATGGAGAAGACACTACAAACTGAGATTAAACTGCTCAAAGAACAGGTACACCTGCTTAATCTCTCTGTCGCTCTGCTTTCTCTTTAAAAATCTGCTTTAATCTGCTATCAATGGCTCAAACCTTTATCACTCACTCTAAAATGGTGTTTCGGGATTGGCAACAGATGCATGGGATAGTATGCATAAGAAATTAGTCCACCATGCACAAGTGCTTAAGGACTAAAATCTGATAAATGTCTTTAAATACAAAATCTGAAAAATTTCTCGAGGTATGGTAACCATAGCATTTATGGAATAATAGACTCTTGTCTGTTACATTATTAGTGTATAATGCATACCCAAGGCTCAGAAAAAGTGTTTATTAAACAGTTTATATGAACTCTGAATATATAAATGGCACACAACTTAGCCATCTATCTGTAAACTTTGAAACAGGAACTTCAATTTTAATAACAAAACATTATTTAAAATTAATTAACTATTTGCATGTAAAATAGAGTTAGAAGCAACATAATGTCCATTTTTGTTACTGAAAGCCCTGCTCCTCTCAGCCGCTCGCTGAACAGAACAGACGCAGAGAGAGCTGTGTGCACGCGCTGGGAGAACAAGAACTCGCGGTCGCGCGGCAGTACCAGAGACTTTGCTGAGGTTTGTCCAAGAAGTCTCTAGATTTGTCGCTATTAGCTTTTAGGGAAAAATGTTGCCAAGGGGGTCTGAAAAGTCGCTAAGTTGGCAACACTGATCTGTAGCGACAACAACAGACTGCAAAGAATGATGGGCACGCTTGGGCTGATGGGAATTGTAGTTCCCGCTATCTCCCGTTCGCTTCATTCGCCTGAGCAAACTTTCTTCAGAAGACCTATCATTTTATGGAGTCATGAGTCGATACGAGTAGTATCGATACGATATAACGATACATCCCTATTATTTTCTAATAATTCAACAGTCCTCAGTTGTTCCTTACTTGTTGTATTATAAAATTAAGTAAATTTTAACTTTCATTTCTGTAAATGTTTTTCTTTTTTACAGTATGTTTTCATTTACTAATTGTGTAATATTTCTGAAATATTCATCTTTGCTGTCACATGAATAAATTACATTTAAAAAATATTCTCAAATCAAAGCATTTTTTAATTTGTAAGAATATTTCACAATATTACCTTCACGTTTTTAGAGGTAGTGCATGTTCATGCACATAGAGAGTAGTTTTATATATTTATATATGAATGTATGTGTATATACATATATTAGTGCTGTCAAATGATTAATCATAAATAATCACATCCGAAATAAGTTTTTGTTTACATAATAAATGGGTGTGTACTGTGTATATTGACGTATATATCAATACACAGATGCATGTATATATTTATAAAAAAATATGATGTTTATGTATTAAACGTGTGTGTGTGTGTGTGTGTATGTACAATTGCTATGATTTTAACTTTACATCCCTTCTATTTGAATATTAGGTTGCAAGCCTGGTTCAGTCTAACGTAAGGATGTTTGAGGAACTGCAAGCTTATCAATGTCCAGATCACAGCCAGCAGAAGGTGGCCAAACTTGTAAGTGTTCTGAATGTACAAGAATGGGTTAATAAAACATTTATTATTCCAGACTGAAACGGTCTTCTTTTCTTTTGTTTTTTATATTGTTAGCTAGAAAACCTTGAAGCTCAGCACAAAGATCTCCTGCAGGCCCAGCTGGCCTCAATCAGGAGGGAGATCCTGTCGGGGGCAGATAACATGCCTATCAATGGCCACAAGGGGGCTCTGGAGCTCAGTGTAGATTCAGAGGAGTCGCAAACTGAAGCCATCACTGGCACTTTAACAGGACTGGAGGATATGGATGTGCAAATACAAACTGAGCAACAGGAGGCACTAAAACCCACAGAGCTTGAATTAGTACCGGCCGATACAATTCCCTGTTTGGAGAGCCCTGGTTTGGACTTAGATCTGCCGAACACTGGCTTGACTACATCTAAGGTTTTAGAGGATAAACGGGAAGTGTTGTTGTCCCTTGTGTCATCTAAGAAGCGCAGCTCATCAGATGACTCCGAAGAGATGACTGAAAGCAAAGTACAAAGAGTCAGCTGAAAATGACTTGACATGAAAAACACAGTCATCTCCATTCCTCGTTCTTAACAGTGGCAAAATATACAAAAAAATATCCGTGTCCAATATTTGTAACTTTTTCTGTGCTTATTTATATATGTTCAATTGCTGGTTTTGTTGATGCTTTCTGATGTACTCATACGCTCTTGTCAAAGAATGTGTAGGATTAAAGCATATATAGCTGATCAAATTCATAAAGTGAAAATGCTGTTGTTAAGTATTATGAGATTATGGAAAAACATCTTTATGTTGGGTTGTCAAGTTTTGAAGGTTCATAGGCATAATAATTCTCCTGTTTGGGCTTTTTTTTTTTCTTTTTGCCAAATCAGTACTTATTGCTTCTTTTAGCACTGGTCATGATGGGCTGTTTGTATGTTAATTCTATTAATCTTTACGAAATCATCCATTGGGATAAATGTAATAGTTAGATTATTAGAATTAGAATGTAATTTATTGTAGATTCAGTTTACTGACAAATGGGCGGCTGAAAATAATTCTCATATTTATATTTTCCATTCAATGGCTAAAAAATAATTTTCAATGCCGTTGTTCATCCTTGAACTTTTTCTCCGACTGCTGCTGAAACACCACAAACACAGGGGCGTTTCACATGCTACCCGTCCATTTTTCCTCGCTGTTTAGTTTTTTATTAACCTTTTTTTTTAACATTGATTATGGTAAAATTGTTAATCGTGTAAACGTTGCAATTATTTAAAGTTTTAAGTGTGCACAGTGTAAACCCGTCTGTTTCCCAACGCCTTCTCCAGACCAGATGGTGGCAGTAAGTAATACTACTTTGTGTTTATTAAGCACTACAACAAAGCCGGGGAGGAAGGACGCGGGCTACACACTAGTGCAGTATTGTGAGTATTTTGTTATACATTTCGTTTTATTTAAATCCCCTACAACATGTCTGTAAAATATGTAGAGGAACGGAACGAAAAGTCATTGTCGAATTCAGTAATTGTAATACATGTTCCAGCTTTGCAGTTGTACAGGCACAATCACTTATATACATCATGCTTGGTTGTTTCTGGGCGACACTTATAAATATATCAACATAAAAGAGGCCCTTTATCAGAGTAGGACACACCACCGTGCATTTCTGTGGGCCTTACAGGATTGTTAAGCTCTGGCAGAAATGCATGGTTGTTTTGTTATGGTTAATCCATATATCTTCCCGTGTTTTTATAGTGTTTAGGTGACGCATATGTCACAGTCAGCACAGCCCGGCGCGATGCCCTCAGCCCCGGATTCCCCGTCTCTGAGCGTCACCGTCAGCGGGAATGTCCAGAAATACGGCATCAAGAAGAAAAAAGTCCTAAATGCGGAGGAGACTGAGCTGTTCGAGCTCACTCAGGCTGCTGGGATAGTCATTGATCAAGAGGTTTTCAAGTGAGCTCTACGAAATCAAATTATTGTCAGTACATCATAGGTGAATAGGGTAATAACAAAAAAACTACGTTAACATTTTCTTTCAGTTTATTAATCAAAGCACATTATTTTGTTGCAATATGCAAATAAGTCATATTTAAATGTCCTTACATTTCTAAATCTGTATCATGCCCATGAATTTGCAAAATTTCCGGATAATAAACAAAATTGAAAGGGTTTGTGTATGTAAGCGCTGCTGAAGTGGAGATTTCTGGCTCAGTGTGAGAGAGAAACTTATTCTGAGAAAATTTAGTTTTTATTTGAACCCAGCAAAATAGCTTAAAATCTTTCAAATGACCGATGCATGAATTGAGAATTTATTTGTCTTAAAAGAAACTTTGAGTCAGGCTTTTTTATTTTTGACCCTGCGTAGACATCCAACTGACATGTTCAAGGCTCAGAAATGTAGTAAAGATATTGCTAAAATAGTCCGTGTGATATCAGTGGTTCAATAAACATGAGAAGGGAGGGTAATTAATGACGGAATGTAAAATTTTGGGTCAAGTATCTGTTTAAATGAATCAATTAAACTCAATTTGTCAGAATCGGTCAAATCTGTTCTCCATTAACCAACATGCTGAGTTGAGAACCATCGTTTTAAAAAGTCTTTTTTAAAAAAAGTTCCTTTGGTGGTCACATTTATAACACCTCCGGTCAGCTGTTTTTTGCATGCAGGACAAATCCTTTCTAAATGAATGGAGGAATCTTGAAATCTCAAAAACTGCCTGATGAACTTACATATTGCAAATCAGCAACAAAATCTGAATTGAACTACCCCATGAATGTTATTTCTTGTGCTGAAATGCATTAAATAAGACCTTTATTTGACCAGTTTGCAGAAATAATCTAGATTTTTCGATTAGTACTGCTACACTTTGTTTTGGTGAGGTGTAGACAAAGCAGGGTTATTATATTCAAAAATAAAAACAGTTAGCTAAAATAAAATCTTTTTATTTTTTTACCTGTAAAATTATTTTATTTCCAAGCAACTCATTTTCTACATCAAAACTCTATATACATGAAACATGCACAACAAAATGATTAGGGCTTTGACTAAAATGAAAATGAAAACAAAATATAAAAATACTTTTAATAATAAATAATAAATAATAATAATAATAATAATAATTATAATAAATAATTCAGCATATTAATAAAAAAATACAGCTGTGAACTACGTTTTTCTTTTTTTTTTTCAAAGTGTCACAAAGTGCAAAATACTGCCCTTTTTTTAATGAAAACTGCCATCTTTAATCCCATTACTGTTGCAAAAGCATTAAGGACACCGTAAAATCACTGTAGTACAACCTCCCTCCTGAGTTAGCGGTTTTTATCTGTTAATGTTGCATGATTCTAAATGGCCCGTCTCGCTCTTCTACAGGATCATAGTGGACCTGTTAAAGATGAACGTTGCTCCTCTAGCAGTCTTTCAGACTCTAAAGGCCATGTGCGCGGGGCAGAAGGTCTTAGAAACATCCACCAGTGACACTTCCACAGCGTCCCACACCACCACCGCACCTTCAGAGTCTAGAGGTGAGTGCTACACATGGAAAAGACATAATATGCCTCAGAATGGCATGGTTTGAGTTGGAAAATAGGTGATGTCAAATACAAATGCTGTACTGATGCTACTTCGCCTGTGCTTTTTGGTAATCTGTGTGTGACTTCCTATAGAAGAGGAGGCTGTGGTCTCAGGAAAGAGCACTAAAACTGCTGCCCCTCCCTCTGCGTCTGTGCCCCGCCCACCTAGGGGAGGGGCTAAGATAGTGGTCTACAGTGCGGGTGACACAAGCGCTCCTGTCTCTCAAGGTTTTTTTTTCTCTCTCTTCTTTAGCTTGGTTCTCTCATCCTTTTCATAATCCCGATGCTTGCGAGTTCAAGGTCTCCTCTTCACTCCCATGAACTATTGCAGCACATTTTTCATGCTGACATAACTAATTCCTGCCTCAGCTTCATAGTCCCGTATATCTGTTCTCATTCTCATGCCTCGCCGATTGTGCCTGCGATTTGCGAGCTCAGTGCCCTGAATATGGGGGTGAAATGCCCCAGATCTGCTTCCTTCATGTGTCTCATGGACTCATCCAGCTTTCGAGTACTCTGCTTCTCATGGTAAATGAATGTCTGTTAATGGCGTGTGTCGAATGTGACACTGTGATGCACTAGTAAACCGGTATCCTGCAAAATTGTCTGCCACTGACATTGAAGTGCATGCATGTGACTGTCAACTTCATAAACGGATGGTGTTTGCCACTTCATCACTGATTTTTACACTGTTATAAATCATTTTGATGTCACCTAATCAACTAAAATTCTTTCATATGTGACCTTCTCTATCATTTTGTGTTGTTTTGACCCAAAAACACATTTCAGTGTTAGTTCTCTACTGGTGTAATTATATTTATGATTTAAACTGGTCAAAATATAATTAAAATGGTGTCTGTCTGTAATATTTTTGAATTGCACACTAATTTGAGATTTTATTCAAGCATCAAAGAAATAAAATAGTGACTTTCAAATAATATATTTTAGTGATAAGCCCTCCTTATTTATTATTTTTTTTTTTTTATATTTACAGATTGCATGAGATATTAAACTTTTATGAATCATTGAGCGTATACTGATGTTTTCTTTTTTTTTATGATAACATTCAGAATCTTATTTGTTTTCTTCATAGGGGAATTTATTCTTAGTATGTAGAATAGAATAAGTATGTATATATAATAGTTTTAATAGTTTATATAATAATTTATATTTATTAATAATTTATAATGCTTTGTGGGATTTGTAGTTCTTCCCCTTATTAAAGCTTGTAAGTGCTGTCTTTTTCTCTAATTTTCAAATAAACGTTTTGCTTCAAATCAAATTTTAAGTAACTCAGCTCTCAAGTGACCCATGTGAAAAACAAATACTTTGGGAATCAAGGCCTCAGAAGTTATCCAGCACTGTTGCACTAATTAACTAGTTAAAGCAGAATATATGATTGGTTCATTTGATCTGAAGCATTATCATTAATTTGCCACTCCACATTAAAACATGTCAGACAGACATTTAGTTTTGAATTTCACAACAACAACAAAAATTACAATTTGTTTCAAATTTTAACTCAAAATGATAGAGCGCGTTATATATGTGTGTGCTTTATGTGTTATGTTTATGGGCGTTTCTTCTGTGTGTGTTTGTGATTTAGTACGCAGTAAAACAAGTTCGGGGCAAGGGGAGAAATTGGCAAGAGATGGCTCTAGCCAGAGAGTTCCACGACAGGTCAGCGCCACCAGAGGGCAGAAGAGCGCCAAGAGCTCAGGCAGCAGCAGCTCGTCTTCTCAGCTCACCTCCAACTGAAGTTCCTCAGAAATTAAACTACACAAACCAAACAACCCCCCGAATCAAAAAGTTTTTCTGATGAGGATCATTCCCATAGAATTGGAAGAAACCTTTTTCACTGTAAACAAAAATAGTTAAGCTTTTGTCGGCCTCTCCAGAGATATCTTCAGTGTTTCACTGAAATTTGCATCTCACCCAGAGAGACTATAGCTGAAGTATGCCATATTTTCCACTGTTTAGTTTACACGTTCACACCAAAACCATTTGAGAAAAACACAGATAATCTCTTGCTATCTTTAAACCATCCAATTCTACAGTTCGGCACCTTTGGGCTGCTGTGAACCACATCTGTCTTAAACTGTTTATGTGTAAGACACTCAAAATAGTTGTGGTAAGCTTTGATGTCTCGATGGACATTATTTTCTATTCTCATTTGTGATATGTTCTTTTTTTATGTATGTTATTTCTTTTTATTTCCCTTTCTTATCTCCAAGTTTGAGTAAAAATATTCTTTTTGTATTTTGCACGTTATTTCTTTACATAGTAGTATGCATACATCATGCACAAATCGAAATATGAGAGCGTATTTTGTTTTTGACAAAAAGTCTCAGTTAATGTTTCTGGTTTGATTTCTTGATGAGAGTTAAGACACAAGCGTTTAATTATACAATTACTTTGACTGGGGAGTTATGACTGCTCTCTTAATTCATTTTCACCAGAATGAACTCTTAATCAGTGTACTTCATATTTCATGTTGAATGAGATGGAATTTGATAAACCGCCTACCTCTATAGAAGCTGTACTGTGTAAGACAGGACCAGGGTCAATGGAAGCACTTGTGTATGTACACTACCCTTTCTTTACTTTATATTCACATTTTCTGACTGTAGGCCAAGGTAAGACCTTGTGGTATTGAGATGTGCACAATGGTTAAAGATTTCTCTTCAGTAATGAGCATGAAAATGTCATTTCAGAAAATTGACAAAATCATGTATCGAAGTGAACAACTTCTTCAACTGAACAAGCATGTTTAAAAAAAAAAAAAAAACAGTAAACCCTCCAGAATTCAAATCATGTCAGTTCAAATTGGGACTCTTTTTTGTCATAATGTTAAACCAGTCCTATAGAATTGTATACAGAAAGACTCACTGAACAAAGAAAATAGAAAAACTTGTAGGCATTTAGATTGTTCTATTTATTTTGGATCTTGGCTGGTTAAAGTTGGTCCCCATCGACTTGTGACCTGTTTTTTTCCCCTTTATGGAAGTCCACTAACTTGAATTATCTCTTGAAAGCTCCAAATCAGCATATTACACTTTTTTTTAAACATGCAATGGTTTATTTGCTTTCTCCTCATTTATAGAATGATTTCTAAAGGATTGTAAAATATTGTAGGCTGAAGCAATGGCTGCTGAAAATGTAGCTTTATTGTAATATATTTCACTGTATTGCTGTTTTACTGTATTTTTATCAATTGAAAGCAAAATTTTAAACCCTCAAGCCAGCATCAACACAGCAGTACAACAATTCCAGTTCAGTGAAACAAATGGCATACAGAATAGGGCCGAATGAACTTGCATTAACAAAAGTGGCTTATGCTCTATTTTTTCATAAATGGACAGTCTTTTCTCCTTCAAGGTCAGTGGAGTAAAGCAAATTCCTGCAGATATTCCTGCACAAGTATGGTAATAAAGACATCTCATTGCACATGTAAGTCTTTCAAAAAAAAGTTATCTTATAACTTTCTGAGCCTGCATGATCAGAATATCTTTGCTTTCTTTTTCGTTTTAAATGATTTGTTGACAAGGCTTTGGAGGACTTCTTTTATTTGCGCTATTTATTTATTTATTTATTAAGTGTGTATGTTTCTAAGGCTCGCGGTCGGTCAGATGATGTTGTGTATTGATCTCGGTATGCATTGATTTCTCTGTATGTGTATGCAGCAAGTAGACCATGACAGGATGCTTGGAAAGGTTGCAAGGTTTATGGTACTATACCAGGGATAGCTAGATTTTTTTTGAGGAGCATGGTCCATAAGTAAAAAAAAAATAGGAGGGGAATAGAAAAGAAAAGCTTTTGTTTGCCAGACTGAGAGGGATGAGGCCAAAGAAATACACTTGTGGAGAAAACGAGAAAGAAAAAGAGCTTGAGGGGCTTGAGCTAAAGAAAATAGGTGTGTGTGTGTGCGCGCGCGCGGGGAAGGAAGCGAGAGAGGTTCAAACCTCGAGAGAGAGAGAAAGAGAGAGAGAGAAAGAGGTGAGCTGGAGGTTTTAATGTGGCCGTTTGTCGTGTTTATGTGGCTGTGGCGCTGCTCTCTCCTGCTCTCTGTATTGATGGCAGTGCAGCCAGGCTGTAATTGATGGCGGCATATTGCTGTACTCCGGCAAGTGTAATGGGCCGAGACACAGAAGCAGAGAGCACAGCAGGAACCCTCTTTAACCCTTTACGTGCTCACACACTCAAACCCTGAAATATGTGCATGTGTGTGTTTGTGTCTCTGTGGGGAAGACGACGGGTGCCACATTTCTACAACAGGTAGATTAACTCCTCTCCCTAGTTTGTCAGCCCGTGTTTGCTTTAAAGCATTAATTATCAATTCATAGCACGTCCTGCATGTGTCAAAGCACACACCGTTTTTTCCTTCCGTGGAGCTCTGTTGCTACCATAAAACAAAAATGCTTGTCTTGTTATTGTTTTGCTTGCTCGTCTGCTTTGTTCAGATGTACTTTTAAAGAGACCCGAGCACTTGAAAGCTACAGAAATCAAACCTATTATGGTGGAAAACAGGCAGTCACGTGATCTCCACGAAGGGACAACCAACTTTTAGGCTTTTAAGCTATTGGTAAGTTAATCGGTTAAAATGTGTGCGTTTCATTTCGTAAAATTTCTTGAGGGTCGCAACTTTTGGGAAGACATTAGTACATTTCTAAAGAGATATTTTGGGTTATAAATATAAATGAACTGTGACCTCCATGCCTAAATCTTCTTAAATTACCTAAAAATATTAAAAGTAAAAACATTAAGAATCATTTATGTCAGTTTTGTCTTAATATTTTTTTACACGATTTATAATAATTGCTGATAGAAACGCATTAGCTTGATTGTATTTTTAGTAAGTGGCATGAATGAAAGGTGTCTATTTAAGTATAAATATTCACCTTTGATAGCTTGCCAGAAAGGTGAATGTCGTTTGGGCGATTACCTGCCTTCCCAAGTCAGCAACAGGGGGCAGTGTGTCTCTACTGGCACTTAGCGCTCGGCTGCTGAGATTGTTGGTACCTCATTCCCCCTCCACATATGCCCTGCCTGTGGCATCATGCTTCTATGTGTGAACATCTTTGGCAGCGCGGAGAAGGAAAGGGCCCGTCAGCCAGCACGCTCCCACTGTTGTGAACATATTTGTTTGCTTGACTGTTTGTTTCTATTTCTGAGAGTTTGACTTAACCTTAGTCATTAGCAGGGCGGATTTATGCTAATTTTTATTGTTTATTCGCATGTTTATTCATGGACCAGTATGCTTCCATAGTGGTGAAGGTGATAATTTATTCAGAGACGAGATCTCTTAATATATATCATATCATAAGTCAAGGCTTATAAGTTAACATTGGTAATACTAGAATGCCATTGATCAAAACTGTTAAACTATTACACAAACACATATCACAGACACAGTTTTTTTGTCAACTACCCATACACAGACACACACACACACACACACACACACACATACATATATATATATATATATATATATGTGTGT
>JAUCNO010001253.1:1511350-1529453 GCA_032353835.1 Enteromius viviparus
AATGAGTTCACTGTACTAAAATGGCCCCCACAGTCACCAGATCTCAACCCAATAGAGCATCTTTGGGATGTGGTGGAGCGGGAGCTTCGTGCCCTGGATGTGCATCCCACAAATCTCTAACTGCAACATGCTATCCTATCAATATGGGCCAACATTTCTAAAGAATGCTTTCAGCACCTTGTTGAATCAATGCCACGTAATTCAGGCAGTTCTGAAGGAGAAAGTGGGTCGAACACCATATTAGTGTTCGTGTTCCTAATAATCCTTTAGGTGAGTGAATTTTGTAATTTAAATCAGTTTTCAACCGCCCTTACTCTTTGGTTTCATATAATCATTCAGAAATCATTCTAATATAGGCCTACTGAATACCTGCTATTTTTATTGTGCTGCTGAATATTTTTGTGGAGCTCATGATATATTTCTTTAAGAATTTTCTGATGAATAGATAGTTCAGCAGTATTTATATAGAAGGATTTATTTGAAATAATTATGAACAGCAGTGTAGGCTTTTAAGAAATAGAAATCACCAGCCATCTAAACTGTCTATATTTATTGTACATGTATATAATATTGTAACTTTTAATTTTTTTCATTCATGGCAACTAGTGATCCCAGTATCGCACATTATTAATGAGCATGTTTTATTAAAAAAGCAAATGTCTAGCTCATTTCCTCTAAGCTGTAAAAAGTGGCCAGCGTGACCTCACATCCGTCATTTGTGACCCCCTGACCCACACGAAACGCACACTGTCCCAGAGAGAAAACACTGTGCAAACACTCCAGCCTGACTGTGATCTTAATTACACAGAAGGCCTCCCTCGGGGTGATCGGAGCAGAGAATGTGACGGATGGAGAACGACTGACTCATCGCAGACTTTCAAGTTCTGATTGAGTTCCTGTCAAATGGTGTTTAAACACGCGCTGAGGTCTGTGGTGATAATCCATCCACATCTCAGGTCTGACACCAGGTCTGAAGGGCCAGGAAGGATGAGAGACAAGGTGACACGAGGTGAGGTGACACTCTCCCTGAATTTCCCTCAGGGATCCAGTGTCGCCCATGCTGCATTTATTTCAAATTACAACAGTATCACAGATTCAAGTCACTGCAGTATTTAAAATAACTTTTCTGTTTTAAAATGTAATTTATTCCTGGGATTTCCAGCATCATTACATCCGCCTCCAGTGTCACATCGTCTTTTAGAAATCTTTCTAATAATGCTTATTTTTTATTTGTTAATGTTGAAAACGCTTAAAATGCCCCTATTACGGGTTATTATGAAAGGTTTACATCTTGGTTTTAGGAGTCCCCAACAACAGTTATATATATATATTTTTTAACTTTTTTTTGCTCTCATAATTTTTCTAAACCCCTCCAAATAGCTAACCTGTGGTGATTGTAATGCATGATAAAGCAGCTGTTTGTGAGCGCAGTGCTACTTTGTGGACATCTTTACTGGAGGCAATATAATAGGGTCACTTTAATATTTTTATGGTTTCAGGATTGTTTGATAAATTTGTACCGTGGGGCGTATATTTTACTGTCACTAATTCAATTTACTAAATGCAAAGGTTAATTTTTTTGGAATGGTAGTACTCATATTCAGACATTAAAGTTAAATGATTACAGATAAAATCTCAAGCACTTTTATTAGGTTTGAACAGTATCTTATTTAGAAAGGCCGTTCAGCATTATATAATTATATATAATTTGCATCATATATATAATTATATATACATATATATTCAAATTTGAATAACAAAACACTAGGGAGAAAAAAAAAAAAAGATTTTAAGACAATAATACCGAACTAAAAACAGGAAAAAACTAAATACATTTCAAAATGGTCCCAGTACAGTTTAATATACAAGTATCTTAAAAAAAAAAAAAAAAGGGTGAAAGATGAAAAAAAAAAACAAAAAAAACAAGGCAACAGGTAGGAATGAAATATAAATAACCTTACATTATGTACAAGAAGGGTGCATAAACAGAAAAGAAATTCAGAAAGGGTAACATTTTTAAGATTTTTAGAACATAAAACAGGCTCTAGTTTGAAATTTAGAAACAATCCAATTAAAAGAGAGAGGTTTCAGATGAAATCCTCAATTTTCATGGGTTGTCTGGAGAGCGGACTCTTACTCTTCAGTCTTTGTCCTCTTGCTTCTCCAAGCAGGCCGTTTCTCAACGTCACATTCAACAGAAGAATGAAGTGAATCTCCAGACATGTGGCTTCCCTTCTTGACCAGAAGAACTAGATTGCTCTGTGTACATTAAGAGCTTGGGTTTTGAGGGACTTGTCCTGAAGTCTGGTGCGTCCTCTAGGATGGTTTATATGGTATGCAAGCAAAGAAGGAAAAAAATAGTTCGAAAATACACCAGACACAGAAAAAGCAACCGTTTGGGTTTCATTACAGATTATCATACGCCACACAGGCCACAATGTCCCAATGGATTGGGAGAACATGGGCTACAAAAGAGCAGGCGGGGGAATACGCTTGAAGCTACAGGAACGTGATGAGGCACTTTCCCACCTCTGAAGAAGGATCCTGCCCCTGAGAGGCTGCTATTGGCACAGTGTCTCATGTGGAACGGGTTAGTGTGACTTCACAACAAAATCACAACAGTCGACTCGTATTGTCAAACACAGTTGTTAAGGCCAATTATCAGACATCTGGGGAAGTAAATGCATCACTTCCTTGATTATAATCACAAGTACAGAAGGTGCTTTTAGAGCGATCTTGAGAAGAAAAGATTTTTGGGCATGGAATGATACTTGATACAATCCCTTGAGAGATTCAAGGGGTCTCAAAACAACACAAAAGAAATTGGGAAGTGGAATTTCTCTGGTCTTAACAAACTCAGGGTTTCCTCGTTTGTCACACACCCAAAAAAAACTGATTCAAAAATAATATCTGTCACTCCAGTAAACACAATCAAAAAGCACAGTGAAGTGTTTTCTGCAAACGCACGCGCTTTTAGTCGCTGATGCACCAGAGTTGGTTGATTTTGCTGCATTGTGTAGCTACAGGAAACCGCATAGTGGGATTGAGCTGCCGTTCAAATACATTTCAGTCACTCAACCGCAGAGAAAGAAGGTAAACAACAAGTGAAAAGATCCCTCACCTTGCTACCGGTTCGGTCTCTATAGCGTCATTCATGTATGCATTTATATACCAGTAAACTATATTACCGTCACTCTAAAAACCGCAACAGAATGGCTTCTAAAACCAAAAAAAAAATTATACAAGAGCATATTTACACTGAGAGAAATGGGTAAGGGCCTTATTAACAAGAGCAATATTACAAAATATTCAAGAAGGCATCTCTAATGGTGTTTTTCTTTGTTTGTTTTCTTTCCATCTCCAGCACCACCGTGTTCTCGTGCTTGCCGGCCAAAGGATTTTCATTCCCTTTTGCTTTGCGCTGGCAGTCCGTCTCGTTTTTTGTGTTTTTGTGAAAGCGTGGACATGAGTGCATGACTGGGAAAGTCTGTCCGATGTTCTGCAGGTGGGTGTGGCTTTACTTGAAGTTGGCGTAGTCAGAGAAGGCATCAATGTATTCCTGAACCACTTTGTAGCAGAACTCATACTGCTCCTGTGGGGGGGAAACAGGATGTATTGAGTTGAGTTTGTTCATCCTTTTCTAATAATGTCTTACTAGGACTACACCATTAACCAGAATAAGAGAGAAATGGATATATGGCTTCACCGGATATGTGCTGCGTTTCAGAGTGATGCGTGGCACTTCATTTGCACACGAGCAGCTCATAATCCTGTTTTTCAGTGTTTTAGAGCAACAAACGTTTTTGTGCATTTGAGAACGCAACATGTCAATCATCTTTTCAAGATTGTAATTGTAATATACGTTTTGTCAAAATATATATATATTTTTTTTTAAATCAAAGCTTTAAGTGCTGCATGTGGTTATTGCCAAAATAAATGTGTGTAAATAAAGACAGGATATAAATATTAAAATTGTGCTATAAAATCAAATCATTATCATTAAGTATTTGATTGTTTTTATATTACAGTGAATATTATAATTAGAATAATAAATTACAATTAGTAATCTTTCATATTTTGTTTAATTAGGAGTAGTAATAGTTAAAACTGTAATGAATTATTATTTTTAGTAGTAGTAGCAGTAATATTATAGTCATACATTAACAACAGGGTGTAACAATTTGTGTAGCCCTAAAACAATCATAGTAAACAACTGCAATTTTTTTTTTTTTTTTTTTTTAAAATCACAATTTTTTTCCCAAACTGCATTATGATTTATGCCTCTGCTAAAAACAATTAAAATGCATTTTGATCGAGTAAAGCAACGCTGCATCGTGAGCGATGTGTTTTCTCACCAGTGTCTGCACCATGTGCGGTCTCTGTAGTCTTAGACTCTTCACCGTCTGAAAAACGTCCAGAATGCCCTCCGCCTTCACCCGCTCCAGGACCGTACTCAGAGCACAGAATGTCCCTGTGCGCCCTGCTCCGGCACTTTTAACACACAAACATCAATTACTCACCGCTCTGTGGATATTAATGAGTCTGTTTTTAGTCTTCATAATTGGCTTTTCTTAATTGGTTGACCCTGAATTCCCACTGGACGCTGCAGCCCTATCTGTTTCACCACTAGCGAGTGATTTAGAGATGCATTACAAAACCACTAAACCTTAATTAAGCTGCCAAACCAGTCAAATCATTAAAGTTGGCATTCCTGTCTAACCAAAATGTCCTATTGTCTTTATAGTTTGAAGAACTCATTATGCAATAAGCGGAGTAGTACACTACTGTAACAACCACAAACTCATTAATGAACTTGTTATTTCCTGTTTTTATATTATGGATTCCTCTTGGAGCACAAAAAGACAGGCCAAAGCATTTTAAGGTAAAAATACACCACCTTTCAAAAGGCCAGTAAGATTAAAAAAAAGGATAATTAAAAAATAAATACTTTTCACTACAAGGAAACACTGAATTGACTGAACTGGCAGTTAGGTTCCAAAAAAAAGTTCCATTTGAAAAAAATACTGTTCTTCTGAAATTGCAATATTTAACAAAATTGTGGTTTTTACTGGTATATATATATATATATATATATATATATGCGGATCGGGCCACATTTTTCTGTCCGAACCTGACCCGTGTCCGACAGAGCAGTAACCAAATCCGACCCGAGCCCGACAAGCATTAAGATATTTATGTCCAAGCCCGATTCCAGCCCGACACGGTTAAAATAATTTCTTTTTTTCTCATACTAATGACACATGCACTTTTTTTTGTGTGGAAAGCCCGCTTTTATTAGTGGGGTCCTCCTGGGTCTCCTGCCATAGCGTTTCATTTCATTTAAATGTCAACGAATAGTTTCCAGTGCCACTGATGCTCCCTGAGCCTGCAGGACAGCTTGAATTTCTTTAGAACTTGTTTGGGGCTGCTTATTCAACAGCCGGACTATCCTGTGTTGCAACCTATCACCGTTTTTTTCTCTTCCGTCCACACCCAGTGAGATTAGCTACAGTGCCATGGGTTTCAAACGTCTTGATAACTTTGAGTACTGTGGACAAAGGCAAGTCTAGATCTCTGGAGATTGCCTTGTAACCTTGAGTTTGCATCACATGCTTGAAACGATCTCATTAATCCACAATAATTTTGTCCAGCCCATTTTTGAGTTTTGTGTTACTATGTCAAATTACCTTTTTTTGTTTTGTTGCAATACACACAAAGTGTATAATAAAACATGTGTTAATGCAATACTTTTCTGTGAGAAAGACCTGATTTTCTGGAAAAATTTCAATTTCAGTGTCAACAATATATATATATATATATATAAATATTTGTTTTGCCAAATTATAAATTGTGATTAATCGCATCCAAAATAGCTTTGTTTACATATATGTGTGTATACACTGTATATTTATTATGTAAATACAAACATATGTATGTATATTTAAAAACAATAAGTTTATATGTTTATATATTAAATATTTATATATAATACATGTAAATATTTTGCTAATACACACTGTGTGTGTGTTTAAGTTGTCAAAATGACTGAAAAACTAAATTAAATTTTTTTTTACTTAAATATGATCAAAATTCGAATTATATTTGAGTTTAAAAGGCATCATTTAAATTAGGGGAGAAACGTTTTTGGCTTCTCCACTGAGGCCACAAGAGGGCGCAATGAGCAAAATATTATGCACGTTTCTTCAAAGCAGATAACATAAAACACTATCTTTAATAAAACGGATAATGTTTAAAATAATGTTTATAAACCATATATACCTAACTGCTAAAGTTGCTTAAATAATAATAATAAAAAAACAGCACTGACTGTGCATGTATATATAGTTTAATAAAGGACCGAAAACCTACCGAATACTTTCTTCATTTAAAAGCGTGACATGCTGTCAGATGTGGAAAACCCGCCATAAAACCGTTAGACAAGTTGAACTTACATTAATTTTACATGGCTTTCTAAACACGTGTATCTCTTGTGCTAGACTGCATCTGTCATAGTTGTCCCTATAGAAAATGCGATAAATAAGTGGTTTATATGAATAGCTTAGTTTCAGTTTTGCCATAGACAACATCTTCTCCTCACCGATGCTCTCGTTTTTCAGAATATTTGATACAACGTAGCAGCAACACATATAGTGGGTTTAACAGGATAGGCTAACAAACACATTACATGACACAAACGTACAATTCGAATGCTGTTTTTCGATTTTAATGTGGAGATTATTTTTTAAATTCGACGAATATTCAAAATGAAAATGCCCTGGTGTGGGTATTTAAATACACGTGGTAAATGTACACAGTGCACATATAATATATAAACAAAAAACTGTGATTTTTGATGCGAATAATCACGATTAATTGTATGACAGGACTAAGTAGCATACACATATATTATTATAAATTATGCAACATGCAAGTTTCAAGGTTTCTAATTGGCCAGAAGTAGTATGTGCGGCTTACCTGCAGTGCACAGTGATTGGGTGGTTTCCAGACTGCTGCTGCTGTTTCTGAACTGCAGCGATGATGTTGATCATACCCTTCCCGTCAGACGGGATGCCCACCTCTGGCCAGCCGTGGAAATGAAACTGCCTCACAGCACGAGCCTTATTTTCCTGCAGAGAGAAAGAAAAAGGAGAATGCAAATTACATCAATGGCGAACATTAAAATACAGTGCTAAAAGATCACCTTCCAGAAGGACTCACTCTGTTATTGGTGACGAGAAGGTCCCTAACAGTGTAACTTTCACTTTCCTCCTCCCTCTTTAACTCAATGGACATGTCTCCACAAACCATCACGCCGTCACTAGGCCAATACTGGACACACTTCTCCTGCAGAGAGTGAGGATGAGACAGATTTAATTTCTATCGCCCTACTATGAGGGGTTGAAAATGCAACAATGATTTTGTTGCTAGTCCAGAAGGCTTGTAAGTAGTTATCATATTCATGAGACAGGAAAACCTACCTGTCCTCTCTCCTCCAGCTCGGTCAGCATTACGATAGAGCAGCTTCTCCACTCCCAGATCATTCTCCAGAAGTCTTCAGTGGTGTGCTGCAGGGGGCCCTGACATGCCATGTACGAGTCCTTTTGCCTATAACCCTGCACAAACACACAAATATGACAACATTTATATACACTAGCCATTTTTTGTAACATTACAAATGTCTTCACGTCCCTTTTGATCAATTGAATGCGTCCTTGGTGAATAAAAGTAATCATTTCTGTCAAAAATAATAAAACAATAAATAATTTCTGACCCAAAACTTAAAATGTCATTTACACGATGACTATATCCGACTCTTTAAGCAATACTGAGCAGATGTATTTGTGCAAAGCCACTTGGTTTCCATTATAGCAGCATTGGAGAAGTTTTCCTTTTCTGATTGTCTTTTGATTAAGGTCTTTAGCCACACAAATGAAGAGGAAGTGAAAGGGCTTTAAGCCAAAACAAAGCTGCCCTGCTCTCACTGATCTGTGCTGGAGGGAAAAACATGCATTTTTCTCCCAAAACCTAGTGAGCTGCATCACTGTCTACTGCTTACTTAGACAGCTCCCTTCTAAGGGAACATCCAAATTGTCTGAAACATCTGAATTTTTGACAATCAGCATCAACTGATTGTTATAATTATACTTTTTTTAAAAGCATAAAATGAGAATAAATACATTTATAATCCTTTTTATTTTTCAACAGAGCAGTGGTCAGCGTCCCAGGCTCGTAATCTTAGCATGGGCGTCCATATAACTTCATGACAGAAAAATGTGTTTAAACCACTCCCAAAAGAAAAGAAAAGCATGCTGTGTGGTCTCTCAACAGAGCGTGGAATATTGTAGCGTTCCCTCCAGGCTTCCCTGAGCGATATCTCGGTGAGTTGGGAGTAAATGTTGGCTGAGGTCAGACGGGTTTTACTCACATCTATAAAAGAGGCGTTGATGTAGTCTGTGTTCTCCTCCCCTCGTTTTACAGGGATGATCACTCTGTTAAACTCATCTGGAAGAAACAATGAAGGCTCAGAAAAAAAACACGTAATGCACATGCTGATAAATGTACACCTTAAAGTGTCCTTATTATGACTTTTCAAATATGATCGTTCATGCAGTGTGTCATGAACCTAAACTATCTGCAAAGCTGTGACGCTGACAGTGCACGATAAATAAAGTTATTGTCTATCAAAAAAAGAGTCCGCTCACATTCGACTAAACAAATCTCACATTCACCTAAACTATTACACTACCGTTGAAATGTTTGGGGTCAGTAAGATGCTTAAAAAAACAAAAAAAAAAGAACAACATTCTTATGCTCATCAAGGCTGCATTTATTTGATCAAAATACAGTAATAAAAACAGTACAAATGTGAACTTTAGCATCATTACTTTCCAGCTATTTTTTAGCAGCAGCCTTTACTTTTTTTCCCCAGTGTCACATGACTCTTTAGAAATCTTTCTAATATGCAGATTTGCAAAAAACGTTATTATTAACAATACTGAAAATAACAGTTTTGCAGCTTAATACTTTTGTGGAAGCCAACATAAATGTAAAAATAACAGCATTTATATCAAACGGGAACCTTTTCTGTCCCTTTCAGTACTGCCTTCATTCATCAAGAATACATTAATTTTATAAAAAATATTACTGACCTCTAACATTTTAATGGTAGCATGTTTTTGATTGGTCACCAGTTGTTCTCCTAAATCACAGTCTGAAAATAAAACACTGATACGCAACTTACATGGAATGATTTGCAAAACACGGTTTTTCTTCATGTTGGCAGGCAAGTTCCCTGTTCTCATCTTGTCATTCTGGATTTTAATGGAGGTAAGCTTCTAAAAGAGAGAAAAAGATAATAACTAAAACATCAATGGGGTCCCAGACCAATATAATCAGCAAAAATCCAAAAAGAAAAGAAAAAAAGCTGTTTGAGCTACCTTAAACTCTGCCTCCAGGCCTCCACAGCCGGCTCCAGGTAAAGGAGCGTACAGCTTATTCAGATGAGACTCCAGAGACGTCACTTCTAACTCTGTGTCCCCGTACAGGTAGTGCTCTAGCAAAGCTTGGAATATAAACACATACTGCATCTGTAGGGAGAGACGGAGGGTGGGAGATGAGTATTTAGAAATGTAATACAGCTGCCGTATGGCTTTATTGAGAGGTTTGTATGAGCTCACATCAGTCTGGACCATCTGACAGCGCTGGGCTCTGATGCGTGTGACAAATCCGAAGACGTCGACCTTTCTCTCTGCCCCCATCATGTCCAGCATAGCATCGATCACGATGAAGGTCCCTGTTCTGCCAACACCCGCACTGAGACGAACAGATGAAAATCAGTAACTAGAAACCGCAAACCTACAAATAAAATCCTGCTCAAAAACACTACTGGTTTTATTTTCAAAAAATGTTTTTTAAGCCTTTTATGCTCACCGAGGCTGCATTTAGTTGATCAAAAATAAAGAAAAATTGTAAAATATTATTACAAATTAAATTTCTCTTTTCTATTTTAATATATTTTGTAAATGTAATTTATTTTAAAGAAGGAAAAGCTGAATTTACAGCAGCCTTTAATCTTTTCTTCGGTGTTACATGATCCTTCAGAAATAATTTTAATATGCTGATATGGTGCTCAAGAAACATTTATCAAACTCAATGTTGAAAATATTTTTATAATATAAAAATATAATTGCCTGCAATTTAAATGGAACTCTCTTTTTATTTCAGGACTCTTTAACATTATTAATGTCCTACTTTGGTTAATTGAATGTATCCTTGTTGAATAAAAGTAAAAAGCCCTAACATCTGAATGGTACACTCTGTCATACACATACACAGAAGACAATAAAGCTCTTTACCTGCAGTGAACCACTATGGGTCCAGCATACTGTGGGTTGCAGGTCTTGACCTTCTTGAGGAACTTCAGCATGCCAATGGGAGTGAAAGGAACCCCGAAATCAGGCCAGCTGGTGAAGTGAAACTGTGTGACCAGCCTCTGAGGCTTCTTACCAGACACATCACCCACCTAAACACACACAACAGAGTTTGTCATCATTCACCGAATTTTGTTTTCTCCCCTTGAAGCAGCTTAAAAAGTTTGGCCTATCTAAAGTTATGTCCAATTTTTATAGTGCTGTCATTGAAAGCACGCCGACTTTCAATTAAAGTGTGGATTGGATCCAGTGAACGTTTATCAAGGCCATGATAGGATCTTAAATGTATGAATAATGTGTGAGTGAGCACTGTTGTTAGTTTTTAATTTTGTAATTGAAGAATCACCCAACATTACCAATGGTTAAGAAGGTTGGTATATTTTGACACAAGAGGGAGCTAACACTTCTTTTAATTGAGTACATGAGTACAGTTTCAAATGTCAAATGACAAAAAAACAAGCTAAATCAACCTGTCTAATATAGCAGTTGAACTCTTATGAACATCGGAGCTTCTTACCTGCTGAATGCAGAACTTGCGGATGGTATAGTCAACCAGAACCATCATGTCCTCCACTGACACGCGGATATTTCCATAGGTCCAGCATCCCTGGTCGGGCCAGTACTGAGCACATTTACACTGCGGAAATGAAGCACAATCTATCATCATCATCATCATCGCCGCAGTGATCATGCATCTTTATTAATGGCCATTCTCCACAAAGTTGCACTCTAAATCCATTACGTGAGACCGCGATAAGAGCAGAGACTGTAAAATCAAAGATCAGCTTACTTCTCCTTTGACACTTAACTACATTTAATAGATTTCCTGTGGCATTTACCTCTTTCCTCTCTTTCAAATTGGTTACCATGACGATGGTGGCAGTGTTCTGCTCCCAGATCATCCTCCAGTAGTCATTGACCGTTTCCTCTTTTGGTCCTGCAATGAACAATCTTGAGTTTGACTTTTTTTCGTTGATTAAGTATTTTTACATGAAAATTTTATTTTTATACGATAGCCATTACTTAAAGCTATTTTTACCTTGTGCAGCAATAAATTTGTTTTTCTCCTGGTATCCCTGAAAAAAAAATATAATAAAAAAAGAAATAAATAAATAGTGAAAAAATGGCAAGATCCAGTTCATTTGAGTTTATAATGTTATAATGATTATTACGATTAAGAGTTTAAGCCTACATGCTCATCATATCCCTAATATTTTTACATTTAGATTTTCATGTAACACTTAAAATTTAGCTTAAAAAACAAATGAAAATCTGAAAAAAGCTCTTCAACATCAAAATATATTTTTTCATACCGACCAGTAAAAATCTGGGTGATGCCCACATTCAGTGTTGTTATTAACTTAACTAAAATTATCAAAATTATTTTTGATAATTGAAATAAAGCTATATACACACACACACATTATATACTGTAAATATATATATATATAAATATTGGATTAAAAACTTCAATAAAAACGATTGCCTTGGCATCTTATCTACAAACACTAGTTTATATAATTATATAAAGGTTACATTTAAAAATTAAATAAATTTTTAATTAATTAAAACAAAATTGTATCAAATTGTAAACATGGGCACTAACATAGAGAAAAAAAAAAGATCAGACTTGCACTTGTGGACTTACATTAATGTAGGAAGCGTTGATGTAGTCTGAGTCAGGAACTCCCTCCAAAGGAGTCAAATGCACCCTAGAATGATCATCTGAGAAAAGGTGTAAAAAATAAAACTTTTAGATTATAAGGCTTCCGGAATTATTTATAACAGCCATTTTCACATAATGAGCTCCTTTGTAAATCCATGTAGCTCTGGTAAATGCATTCTTTATCAGCTCTGCTTTGGAGATAAGTTGTGGGAAAGCCTTACAGGGCAGGATGTTGACATATCTGTTCTTCTCCTTATTCTCCTCCTTCGAGGCAGCATCACATGAGGCCTGAATGGGACATACAGGCAACGCCTGCAGAGAAAGACACAGCTAAGTTCACATGGGCTGAGAGTATGACGAGGAGGACACCAACACCACAAATATATATATATATATATATATATGTAATTTATATGCCATATTTTTTGTCTTTCTAAAGATATTGAAATTTCGAGTCGGGAATCTGTCCATTTATGATTTGGAGCAGTTGTGTGTGTTTGTGCACATACATTGAATTCTTCCCGGAAGAGTTTATTGTCATCTGCCATTCGACGGTTCATTTCCTCCTCCAGCTTGTCGACAGGAAGGGGCGGGTACTTCCTGTTGGTACTAGGAGAGCGGGCCAATAGCGGCACACTCTGAAGTTCTGTGAGATGGTGCAAGGAAAAGAGGCGAAATGAATGGGGAAGAAAGATGAACTGAGAAAACTTAATCTTTTTTTTTTATCTTAAAGAATGACTTGCAATTTGTCCTTTATCTATAGAGTTATAGAAACAACCAGTAGGGGGCACCACAGTACAAATCTCACAAATCTCTTGGTTGTGTATCACATTAGTCTTCATGTGATACACAAATCTCTTGGTACAAATAAAAAGCTGATCCTTGTATTGCATACAACAAAGTCTTTTAATGTAACTTAATATATATCTGCTTCCCATAAAAGCAAAAATTCCCAAGAACGCTCACAGAGAGATGCAAACAGTCTCTTATTCCTACCTGTGTCGTCAGCTCTGCCATTGGTCAGGCGGAAGGAATTGGAGTGGCTCCCTGCCTGCTTGTACTTCTTAAACCTGCCACAACAGAGTGAAACAAAAAGCCAATCATTACTATGGTAACTGGAAAATTCAGTCCTGTGGCCCCCTACTGCCGCCGTAGGTTTCCTGATGAATGGAGCTTTCTAAAACACTTTCTCTAATCTGTTCTATTATGAAGTGTTTGCTGGTTTTTTAACTGGAATTTATGTTGCAAACACTTTTTGTACTGAATGAACACTGAATACGGCGCTCACCTGAGCATATACAGGACGATGACGATAAAGACAATGACCAGCAGAGAGGACAGGGCAACCATCACTGCCATGATCGCTGTGTCATCTGAGTTGAGGACAAAAGGAGATGTAAAACTGCAGCTACAAATATTGAACTTTTAAAAAAATATTTTTTTCAAATAAAACGTTTCAAAATATTTAAAAAAAAGAATAATAGTATTAAAACTATGAAAAACAGCACACTTGTTCCCAGTAATTATAACCGAAATGTATTTGGAGTTTAAAGCAGCATATAAGGATGATTTCTGAAGGAACATACAAAGTAATACAAATTTTTAGAATTGTACTCATTTCACACAGTATTTTCAGTCAAACAAATGCAATCTTGGTGAGCTTCTTTCAAAAACTTTAAGATATCTTACCAACTACAAACTTCTCAACTATATGTATATGTTACATAAAGAAAATAATTATGGAATTTCAAAAATACTTAAGTTAAAATAAGAAGGAAAAATGTAATCATATTTAATTTGTTGTTTTTTTGTGTGTTTATTGCATATCTGTATGTATTCATTTATTTATTATATATTAAATGTGATGATTGGCCTAATATATATTATGCCATTTAAAAAGCCTCACTTGGGTGAGTTTTCATTCCTTTGACTAGTAATGTATAAGCAACTCTTAAAAGGAACACTCCACTTTTTTTTGAAAAAAAAGGCTAATTCTACAACTCTCCCAAAAAAAAAATTTTTAAAAATTAAAAAGTATGAGTTTTACAGTTTTTGAATCCATTTAGCCGATCTCCGGGTCAGGCGATAGCACATTTAGCATGGCTTAGCAGAGATCATTGAATCTGATTAAAATGAAAAATGTTACAAATATGACCAAAGAGTTTCAATATTTTTTTCTATTTAAAACCTGACTTTTTTGTAGATATTAGATTTGCTACGTCTGACAGAAAATAAAAAGTTGGCCGATATGACTAGGAACTATACTCTCATTCTGGCGTAATAATCAAGAAGCTTTGCTGCCGCAGCATGCACAGTGATATTACACACACAGTGCCTGTGGAAAATAGTCCCCAGCTTGCAAGACATGCTCCATGTGCAAGCAAGAGGGTCTGGCTGTTTTCAAGTGCTGTGTGACATCACTGAGTTCTGTTTAACTCTGGGGGAGTTGGAGAATGAGCCTATTTTCAAATAAAGTGGAGTGTTCCTTCAACAGGTTGTGTAATAGATTACTTAAGGCTACTTAAAAACCCTTCATCTGCCTGAAAATGGTAACATAAACTTACCTTGCCCACCATCATCTTCATTACATGAGAAAAAAAAACACAACAGCAATAGATTAACAGAACACACTTTGGAGAGTGTAAAAAGACTAAGACAAAAGAACAGTTCAATCTGTTTTGAACACAGATGGTACCTGGAGGCTTGCTGATGTCAGCTGTGGTGGCATCTATAGGGGCAGGTGAAGTCTCTGTCTCGGGATCCGAAGTGGACTGAGTGGGTGTAAGATTAGGAGTAGGGGGCTCTGCTGTAGCCAAATTTGTAGTTTTGCCATCTCCAGCTTTGAGGGTGGTGAGGGACGGGGATGCAGCAGTTGGGGTCGGGGGGGCGGCTGGTGCTTCTGTAGGGACAAGCACAGTTGGAGGAGCGACGGCAGGAGGGGCTGTGGGAACCTCTGGGGTCACCACGCCTGCAGAGTCATTGAGACCTGTTGTTATAACAAGTTCAGGGGACGGTGCTGAAGACGTGGTGGACAATGGGGGTGCCTGGGTGACTATAGAGGGTGATGTGGAAGGAGGGTGTGTAGGTTTGGAGGTCAGGACTGCACCTGAGAGAGAGAGAGAGAGAGAGAGAGAGAGAGAGAGACAGAGAGAGAGATTTTAATACTTTTATCCAATTTTATTGTTTTTTTTAATCCAAATAATTTTTTTTTATTATAGTTTCCACAAAAATATCAGGCAGCTCAACATTTTAATATGGACAATAATGAATGAAATTTT
Organism: Enteromius viviparus; assembly: GCA_032353835.1. Classification (NCBI taxonomy): domain Eukaryota; kingdom Metazoa; phylum Chordata; class Actinopteri; order Cypriniformes; family Cyprinidae; genus Enteromius; species Enteromius viviparus. The sequence goes on from JAUCNO010001253.1 coordinate 1,526,725, forward strand.
CTTGAGCAGCAACTCGGCATATTAGAGTGATTTCTGAAGGGACACATGAGTAACGATGCAAAAAATTCAGCTTTGCCATCACAGGAATAAATTACACTTTTAAGTATATTACAATAAGTTATTTTGGATTGTAAGAATATTTTAGAATATTGACTAATAAAAGTTAGCATAAGAAGCTTCTTTCAAAAACAAATAAAATATATTTTAAAAACCTCTTAATGCCAGAGATGTCTTTACATTGTTTATAGCATTTAAAATAATATAAAAATAAATAAATAAAAATTATATTTTATTCATAAGTTATGCTATGTCCTCGGTTGAAGACAACCGGACTCAATAAAAAAACATAAATGAACATAAAAAGGCAAAATTAATATTCAATATACTTTTTTCTTTCTGAAAAATGTGCATAAATGGTCATATACAGGTTTTCTCATGAGCTACAATGTATCTGCAAGCTGAATCTAATTTGCATATCAATGTGTTTTGGGGAAATTTGCAATGAACAAATAAGTGTAATAATGGGAGTAATAATTGAAAACATTTCCATAATATTATGTAATATTTCATAGAATGCTGTAATATCATTTCTTTCCCTATTCATTTGTTATGTCTCCCAAAATGCGTAATAAACATGTTTTAGTTGTGGTGTTCTCATATGAGGACGTGTATGAAATCAACATCCTGTTTTGTTACAGAAAGTCACATTTTGATTTGAAACCCCATAACATTTGGGGTTGATTTACGAAACATAATTCAAAAATTAGACAAAATAAAATCAAAATAATTACAAAATATTATCATATTTTCATGAGTGTCACTAAATTAATTTCAGACATTTGTTGAAAATCATTGAGGTGTCATGGTTTTCTATCTCTGAAAAGCCCTGAATGTGTTCTGTACAGGACATCCTCAAAACTGTGGCATGTATAGTCAGAGAAATTCACTAAAATATAATGTAGGGTCTTAAGAGGTTAAAAAAAAAGTTTGGCATCTGAACTCTACCAGGTGAACACTGAGTATTACACAAAACAAGGTGTGAGGAAATGCCATTTCCTTCAGGCCACTCCTAGGTAATTTTCTGGGCCTCAAAATATTTGAAATTTTTTTCGTGGGAGCAGATGGACTGCAACAGGACGACTTCTTGTACTTTAAAGAGGGCTTGCTTGTAATGTCCTGTAGGCCTATAGGAATATTCCAGGGTAAATACAGCTCATCTCAATTTAATATAATACTGATATAATAAATTACTGAAAGTCACAAGCCAAGATCAATCTGGGGTAAAAGTGGCTCTGCAGGAAATGCAACAACACCAAAGAATATTTAGACCTTCTAAGGGTTAAAGATGCCTTACCTGGGTCAGGGAGTGTCTGGGCCGTGCTGAGGGCCGCAAAGGCCACGTGGAGTAGCAGGAGCAGGGGATACACACCCATACTGCCCTGAAAGAGAGCAAACAAAACATGAGCCAAAAGCAATCTATGCCATGTTTCAGTCTGATAAATGAACACTATTCAAATGTGAAGCATTTTTGCATTAAAACACTTTCTGTTGACCACTTTTATTATCCACTAACTACTATAAGTATGCCATTCATGGTTTTATCTCCCACAAAAATGTGAATCAAGCCTCCCATGCAGGCTCCACCAAAGTGTGCTGCCAAACATTTAGAGCTCTGTCAATATCTTTCTAATTCAAGCTACAGCGAGAGTTTAGGGCATCGCTACTGTAGCAGGCGGAGTCAGAGGATGTTACAGGAACATGGCTGTCACACAGATTTGGTTACAAAATTTTGCAAAATGGAGGAATTTGATGTAATGTTTGGGTTTAAGACAAACCTTCTGATTTCATAAAATGCAAGTCAGCGGCTACCATCAAAAAAAGAATATACAAGCGATACTGAATGAATACCCTAATGATATATTTAGGTCTTATGAAGTGAAACAATCTGGTTCATGAATGAATCGCTCTTTAGAATTGGTTCTTTCAGTTCACCAAATCAGACTGTAATACATTTCTTGCACAGACAGTTTGTTTCGTTTCATAAGTGCCTTAATACATCACTAAAAACCCAAAGGTATTAAGGGTGCAGAATAAGGTTGTAAATCCTTTATTTTTAAATTTGGGTGGAGATAAAACATTAACATGACACGCAGCTCAATTCTCCGTCACTATAAGTTACCAAAAATACACATAAAAACAAGCAGAGCATGATAGACGCGTTTATGCATCAGAACGGCTCTCTCTCTGTGAATCACATGACAGATAACTAGTTGTCCGGTTCTGTTCCGTTCACACAGCACCTGTGTTCTGAGAATGCAGTTCTGAGCCCGGAAAATTTACTGGTTTGCGGTTGTCACACCTGTATATAACCGAAACTGTTTGTGAACCATATTAAGGACTCAAAAACAGGATTGACAACCGTATTCTGCTGCTGTGTGAACGTAGCCGAAGACTCAAGTGACGGTAGCTGTTGCCTTGAATTTTATGACTCACTAATGGCGCTTTTCCACTACATAGTACCAGCTCGCCTCGGCTCACCTCGGCTCGACTCGACACGGCTCGACTCGGCTCTGTATGGTTTTCCACTGTGTAAAAGTTGTACCTGAAACTTCCACAATAGTACCTGGTTGTCATAGCGACGCTGCACGAACTTGCGGTGACGTAATCTTCTACGCGACACTGGCATCTTGTGGATCGCTCTCGCTGGATCCTTTCTTCGGCAACCAAAC
>JAUCNO010001253.1:1534536-1558880 GCA_032353835.1 Enteromius viviparus
AATGATACTAGCAACTCTACATTCATCTTGGGCATCTTGGTTTACTTTCTTCTTTCTTGCAGTGATCTTGAGCGCCACCAAGTTATGTTTTACTATAACTTCAGCAGCTCCGGTCACGTGAACAAAAGCACTAATCTCACTGGTCGGACAGTTTTTAACGCGGCGCGTCAATAAAAAAAATGAGTCAGAGACGTTTTGAAAAAAATTACGCTTTTACGCCTAGCGTTTTGCGCTTTGGTGTGTACACTCCCATTGGCGCCCTTTGTTTAATCACGGCGCGTTAACTTCGGCGATATTTGTTTCGGTGTGAACTGGCGTTAAACGTACTCTTTTTTTCGATTTTACTTGAGTGAAAGTACAAAAGTATTTGTTTTTTTATGTACTTAATTAAAAAAGTACTGCAATGTTTTACGGTCTACTTAATTTTATATAGCAAATATTTTTTTCATAATCTTATCGCTCAAAATACCTGGGATTTTTGACGAGCATGATGCAGTAATGTTTAATGTAAAGCTTACACTGCAATGCACCTGAGAGAAAACAGTTTTGAGTGTCTAATTTTCACCTGTAAGAAAAAAGTGTTTTGAAGTGTAGGCTATTGTTTTGCAGAACGTCACAGAATAAGTTAAGAAAAACTTTTGAAGGAAAATATTATATATTCTTCTTTTTCTCAAATCTTGTCTGTGTTGTAAACACTCCTGGACAAATGCCCCTAGAGGGCATTACTTCACCATTGTACACACAACTGTTAATTACTGTGGTTACTTGAATATCAAACCCTTTTTTTTCCCTCAGATGTTACATATAAAAACTATTTGGACATTATCTAAAAATGACTATAACAGCACCAGCAAGCTTGTTAGCTAAACAATCAGCATTAATGTTAGATAACAATATTTAGACCTACTTATTTTCAGTATATGGCTATAAATAAACATTCATATCTGTCTATTCGGCTAGTTGATAAACAATATAAACACACACAAGGAGCTAAATGCGTAGCATTTTAATAAAACTGCTCACGTTACAGCAGCAGAGATCTTGAACGTTTTTTGACCTGGAGAAACTGATGTTGATGTGTCTGCATTCTTTTCCGTGGACTTAAATAGATCACCCTTTACTGCTGTGTAAGAAACTGAGAATTTTTACCTGAATGTGATTTTCAGTTAATGTTAGTAACTTACTTCATGCATCATCAGTCGTGCGGCAGTGTTTCGGTTCACTATAGACTCGCACCGAACAGATCGTTTGAATCAGTGAGCTGTCGAATCGCAAACAGTTGCAATCGGATCTTTCCAATTCGAGAATTAATTGTTTGGTGAGATTTGCAAACTGATTTAACAGGTTCATTAAAAAGAATCAGTTTGTTAATGATTCGCTCGCCTCGTCTCGCTCGGAGCACGTGATATATAAGTAACAAAATGTTTTATCAAATGTAGTGAAGTAAGAAGTAAGATGCTTTGCTTAGGAATTTAGTAAAGTAAAAGTTGCTAAAAATAAAACTACTCCGGTAAAGTACATGTCATGATCTGCCAGTTGGACTTTTGGTATTGCACTTCCAGCCTCATTTTTGTATGTTGTGTTTTTCCAGTTGTAAAAGTCTTCAGACAAAGTGTGATGACTAGCCTTTATTTTAAAATCAGTTGTCAACTCAAACACCATGCAATATCTAAAAAAATTGCAGTGTCTTATGCAGTTTAGCATCACACAGGAACTACAGTAGCTGTCAGAATTTTGTGCTTCATGCATATTGTAATATAGCAGACATAGCATGTTGATTTCTTCAGTGTTGAGCCATACTGCTAATGATATATAATTTTCACAGCATCGCCAAAAGTCTAAGGTGAATGAGCCGGATTTATTTGCGAACCTTGCAGTTGTGTTATAACTTTGCATTTGCCTTGCATGCATCCTTCAGATGTGTTAGCTAATTGTCATTCTGTGAAAACATGGAAGCTCATTATCAAACCCTGAGGCCGTGAACAGAGTTGAGAGAAATGGGCCACTTCGTTTGCATAATATTTACCCTAATGGTTTTTCCATTAGGATAAAACTATCATCTGCATAGTAAAATGGATTTAGGAGGCGAGGATTTTTATTTTTATTTTTTTTTATCTTGTCAGAGACACTGTCTCCTGAAGGTTTTTTTTTGTCCAATCTGGATGGGGAAAATAATATATATAGGCCTATATATATATATTCATATATATAAACTTATATGCTCATATTTATTTCAAATATATTTGCAAGGCATTAATATTGTTGAGATTTAATACAAATGAGCACATTCTGTTGCTAATTCCAGTATATTTAATTGTAACCTGTTCTTCACTATGCATTAATCCTTTTCTTAGACAAATTTGCAAAAGCATAAATGGTTAAACAGGAATTTATTGGACTGGATAATAAAATCCATGATTAAATCTAATGGAATGTGTTTTTTTATAAGGGAACTATTTCATTTATTTATTTTTTTTAAGTTCAACAGAGGCAAATTTATCATCCCTAGCATTGAATTCTGGGCTGTTCATTTGGATTTGTTATACTATTATTTGTATTGCTGATAAACCTGGATAAACAGAAATTTTTAATGAAACCAATTTCGGGAGGAAGGGCTGATGATTATTAGACACAGCTGGAACCATTTACTAATCAATCCCACTTCCATTGTAAGCCAATCCAATCCTTACCTTGCCACTTTAAATAGTCTAGTGTTCTTCCCTTCCATATCCCGTTTGTGCATTCCCGCCACCTCCTCTTCTCCACCACCATTTGCTCCTTTCCTCGGGGGCATGCAGGGTTCAAGCTCCGAGCCACGCCCTCATTAGGGCTCTTGCTACTAGGGCTTGGGGTTTGCCAAGCTCCCGTCTCGCCCCTGACAGCATGCCAAATATACAATTTTTATCACTATTAATGAGGAAGCGCGAACTAGTGAAATTATGTTTACATTATGTTAACAAACTAATGTTAATTTGTATTTTATTTATTTATTTATTGTCTGTAAAGTCATTTCTGAAAACCTGAAATGTATTGCTCTGGGTACATTTCTCTCTACTTTTTTAGATGACCTTAAGAGTGTTATGTAGCAGATAGTCAAGGAGTCATTCAGATTAATATGCAAGCTGTTTAATGGAAATACAATGGGCAGATCAGACAGGCTGGGTCATCAACGGCGAACTTGAAACAACGTAGGCGAGGCAAAGGGTAGTCAGTGTCCAGGCAAGAGTCGAGCGATCAGCAAACAGTAATCCTAAGAGTCAGACAAACTTCGGGAATCTGGGGAAAAGCTAAGGTCGGCAACGGGAAATCCAAAAACAAATAATAAGACAAGGAACACGAATGAAACTGGGGCGACGGCAAAGCACTGTGACATACATCAACAATGATCCGTGACAAGACAAACAAACAGACTGGTATATATACAGGTGGGACTGATTGAAAGATGAACAAACTAGAAACAGCTGTGGGGAGAGGTGCATACTGGGAAATGGAGTCCGGACATGAAAACAGACAAAACACAGAGTAAGTAGAAAACTGGAGTATCACACACAGTCTTTAGTCGATAGCTCCAGCTGGGCGTGACAAAGAGACACTATAAGCTACCTAATTTGTGTCTATTTCAGGTGCAGCTTTATCAACCCTGTAAGACCCAAATTTAGAAAAAAAAATCAGATATTGTTTTAGGAGGCCTCTGATATAGGAATTAAAGATTTTTTCCCCATTTCTTTTTTTTACTTTTTAGTAAGTTTTTAGAGAGATGTTGTAATATTGCAACATTGGGCCAGGTTGTGAGCAGAATTTGTACTCACTTTGCCTCTCTCTTGGGTGATGTGTGTGTGTGTTCACCAGGATGAGAGAAGGATGCAAGTTGTGCCTGAAACTGTCTCCTGTTAAATATCTCTTTCTTAGTCATCTTCAGAGCTTTACAGTCCCGCTTGTAAAGTACCAACAATGTAATGCCTCTCAACATCAATGACGGTTTTAGTGGCTTTGTCCTAGCATTGAATTTTCTGCACAGGTTCTGGTCCAGCAAAGGGTGACACAAGGATTGTCACACCATTTGACAGAGCAGAAGTTGTGGTTCCGCTCCACTCGAACATCAAAGCTTCCTCTCCTATTTTTCTTCAAGTTCTTCTTGAAGAAGAGGAGGCGAGCTTCATCACAACATCATCTGAAAGTCCAAGTTCAAATTTCGCTTGTCGTATTCCATCTACACTCCCTTGGTCCGCGAAATTTGCAGGAGTAAATTCACGACAAGATGACCAGACCTATAAACACTTTTTTCTCTGTCTTTATCCAACAGCATCGTGAAGACAAACAATAAGACCCACTTAGTTACCGAACCAGTTATTTTGTCAGTGTTTAATAAGAATGTTTAGAAAGTGTAAGTAAATGATTAATAAATTATTTAAATGACCATTAATAAATGATATTATTTAGACACAATATTAGTTGCTCAGTGTGTAAATACTTTATTAACACATGTTAATAAAGGTAGTTATAAAGCATTTAGTAGTTGCCAGATGTCTGTTTTTGTGAGCTCATCTAAAGTGAGAACTATTTATATTGCTTGTAAAGCATTTATTAAGCAGATGTAAAGGCTAATAATCTTCCAAACAGAAAAGTTAAACAAATACAATACACAGAGATCCAAAACACAGAAATATATTTCCAAGATGTAAAAAAATTAATTGTACAACAGTACACTTGATAAATGAAAGAAAAAAAAAGTGTACAGTTGTTTATATTATTTTGCATCTTTAAATTAATAGTTTTTCATCCCTCTGTGTTGTGTTTGTTTATTTATTTTTTTATTAGGAAGATAACTGATCATTTAAACCTCATTTATAAATTTACATATGCTTATAAATTAAGAACAAGGCTTTATTTATAACCTGCTTACTAATGACTGTTAATGTTGGAACAATGCTTCATAAAGGATGAACTATTTACTAATGCTTAACTAATGATTCATAGCGTGTAGTTATTATAAAGTGTTACCCAATTAAGACAGACTGACAGATTTATTATTATTATTATTTAAGTACTCCCTTAGCTCATCTTAACATAGCAAAATACAAAATGCATTTGTTTTATGCTAGACATGCCAGTGTAAGATCTAAGCATTCTTGCCAGCCCAAACAATCACTCATTAGTCTCAGTGTTTGTGACAATTTATGATGGACTGCCTCATTTCACTTTTAATAATAGCCAAAATGTAGGGGTATAACAGCTCTTGTACTTTATTATATTGAAGCATGTTTGCCTGCTATTCATCTTCTAAAAGCATGAGCTGTCATTGATTTTTATTTCAATATTTATTAAAATAATTTTTAGAAAAAAAAATATATATATGTATATATATACTTATCCCTGAGGATAAAACATAATACTCCTCTGTACCTGTTTCTGAATGTTCATCGGGCGACAGATAAATTATGAATGAATTATGATGTGATTATTGACATCAGAAAAGAGAAAACTAGTGGATATATTTTACACACATTCTGGACAATTAGGACAATTAGGTGTTAATTAGGAAATGTTTGACTTGACCCTGACTTGCACAATTCAACAGTCCACCAAACAGAAATCTGAAATGGATTTTTTGGTCAAATCTCCCCGCAGGTCAGACAAATATTATATTTTATTATGCACATATACAGAAAAGCAAAACTACATTAGCTACTATGTGGAAGTTACAGAACACATGTAAACAGTCAGATATGTATTCATCGCCTAAATGAATTGCTCTATATAGGCCAAGAAAGTCACTGTTGGCCAACACAATTCTTAAGAATTTTTTTTGAAAAAATAAAAAATAAATCCAATCTCCCATTTCCACCTTTTTATCTCCCACAAAAGGATGCTTTTAATATTCAGGCAATTTAAAGATATCAGATTCTTCCAGGAGGCATAGGCAGGTTGAACCCTTATCGCAGCACAGACGAAAATTACAGCTCTATATTCACCCCAGAAACCATGTCACAGGATCCAAACATGCACACAGATACATATATACAGTAAACACACCATTGCACCTTTAGATTGGGAAACTTGTTTACATTTTCTGAGGGGAAAAAGGTAGTGAGCAACTTTCCTGTACAAAACTCATTACCACAATGCTGGGTTGTTTTAGAAGGTTGCCAGAGTGTTGCTATGTGCATGGCATTGTTTTGAATGTTTTGTTTTTAACATGGATTCTTTCTAGCTATGTTTCCATTAAATTTTTTTCTATTTTATTTGTATTTATTTTATCCAATTGACCCAACAACACTGATGTTAAACCCACTTACAACCCAATGTCCAGTCAAAACCAGCTACACTGCAATGATTGAGAGCATAAGTGTCACAGTCAGCTGGAGGTGCCAGCTCAGGCCACTGGATGGCACTCCAGCACCCAGCTTTCTGTGTACTATGTGTATGTTTTCATTCCTGGACTCCGTTTCCCAACATGCACCTCTCCACACAGCTGTTGCTAGTTTGGTGCAATCATTCAATCAGTGCCACCTGTATATAAACCAGTCTGTTTGTCTGTCTAGCACGGATCATTGTTGATGTATGTCCAATGTTTTACCGTCGACCTTGGCCTTGTTTATTCGTGTTCCAGTGTTCGTTGTGTTCTGTATTTTGGATTACCTGTTGCTGAAGTATTGCCTGTCTCCCAGATATTCTCATTGTCTCTTCCCCTGGACTGATTCACGGTATTTGAACTTTGCTTTGTATACGTTTCTGCCTCTGGATATGCCCTCATTGAATCTGCTTGCCGGTGATATACGTTATGCATGCTTTGACTTTGAGCTTGAATAAACCCCTTGCATTTGAACTCGAACGCCTCACGTCCTCATTTTCATAACAACATGAGTGTTACCACGTCTGTACACACGTGTCCATCTCTTGTCCCACGCTGCACTCTTGCATCGGGTCACGGTGTCTGCGTGATACTGAACTGAGAACACAATGAGAAGATCTGTAACACCCCCTAGTGGTTCAGGAAAAATAACTAAACAAATCTGACGCTAACTGAGACCAAAAGTCTTCTGATTAACACGCCCCAGTTAAAGCACACTCATCAAAAAATAAATAAATACATCAGATGGCACACGCTTTTTACCTCTTTTTACCTAATGTCTAACAGTAGCAAACCTAGCTGGGTGTGATAGCAACTCAAAACAAACAAGTGAACCACGCTGGAAAAATGTATAACATGATGTCAACAACACTCACGGACAAAGCCCAAAGACACACAAGACTCCAAGTCTCAAACCTTATCCTCGTCCTGTCATCAGAACAGCTTTAATCAAATCCAGCCATTCAAGCAGCCAATCCCAAATCCTACATTTATAAGTACCGCAGAGGATGAATAATAAAAGAAAGGAGGAGTGAACAACAAAACACAACCACACATAAAACGTTCCCTGCATTCATGCATGCATTTAAACTGTCTGTCATCAGAGACAGTGCTCATCCCTGCAACCTTTCTTGTGACGGGAGTAAATTATAAACAAAAAGTAGATCTAAATATAATGCTATAATCAACACTTCTCGTGTTTAATCTCAGCAGTTGTAATAGTAACATACTAATATTTTTGAGAGAACTCCAGATGAATAATTTCAGATGCACAGATGTTAGTCAGTCATAGCAGTGGACATTTAATTTCCAATTATAATTTGTGATGTAAATGTCAACATTATAAGTGCACCATTAATTGTGAAAGAAAAATATATATAAATACATTCATGACCCCTAATTTGTTTAATGCTTTTTTTGTCTTGTCTCTACTTTTTTATTAGAGCTGGAAAACTTCTTGAAAACTCACAAAAACAACATGAAGATAAAGGCTCAATGTATTTTTGAGGGAAACACAGAAACAAACACAAACCTGCAGGCGGTTTACACAGAACTGTTCATCACAGAGGGAGATATGAAAGATGTCAATCAGCAACATGAGAGTCTGAAGATTGATGATGCCCTCACGAACAAAAACACACAGGATAAACTAATCAAATGTAATGATATATTTACTGAACTGAGGAGAAAAAAAAAAGAGGAGAAGATCGTGGATCAAATTCTCGTGCTGACCAAAGGAGTCGCTGGCATTGGAAAAACTGTGTCTGTGCACAAGTTCATCCTGGACTGGGCAGAAGGAAAATCTAATCAGGATATAGACTGTGTGTTCCTGCTTCCATTCAGAGAGATCAATGTGATTAAAGACAAAGAGATCAACCTCCATGAGTTTCTGCTGAAGTTTTATCCTAAATTAAAGGACCTGGAGAAATCAAAGTTGTATACAAAATATAAACTTGTGTTGATATTTGATGGACTTGATGAGAGTCGACTGTCATTGGACCCTAAAAGTGAAACACTGAACACTGTTGAGGAAAAATCATCTGTAGATGTGCTGTTTACAAGTCTGGTCAAAGGTAAACTGCTTCCATCAGCTCTTGTCTGGGTGACATCACGACCAGCAGCAGCCAATCAGATCCCTCCTCAGTATGTAGGTTTGTTCACAGAGGTGCGAGGATTCACTGACCAACAGAAGGAGGAGTACTTCAGAAAGAGATTCAAAGATGAGAGTCAGGCCTCCAGAATCATCTCACACATTAAGACGTCTCGTAGTCTCTACATCATGTGCCACATTCCTGTGTTCTGCTGGATCACAGCCACAGTACTTCAGGATATTCTCATGGAGAACAATGAAGAGAACATCAGCACAACACTCACTGAAATGTACATTCACTTCCTGCGGATACAGATGGACATGAAGATCAAGAAATATGATGAACAAGAAGAAAGAGATTGTTCAGAGCACTTGCTATTAAATAAAGAAATGATTTTGAAGTTAGCTAAGCTAGCATTTGAACAGCTGAATAGTGACAGCATTGTTTTCTATGAGAAAGATCTGAAAGAATGTGGTATTGATGTGAGCAAAGACACTGAGTTCACAGGAATGATCGCTGAGATCTTTAAGAAGGAAAATGTCCTTTATAAAAAAAAGTCCTTCTGCTTTGTGCATCTGAGTGTTCAAGAGTTTCTTGCTGCAGTGCATGTGTTCGTCTGTTACCTGAACAAGAACATGCAGGAGCTTCAGTTTTTCTTTGACGAGGCAAAAGAAAATATCACATTGGAGGAGTTACTGACGAAGGCCATTGAAAAAGCCATGGAGAGTAAGAGAGGACATCTGGACCTGTTCCTGCGGTTTCTGATGGGCATTTCACTGGAATCCAGTCAAAACCTGCTCAAAAGCCTGATCACACAAACTGAAGACACCACAGAGAGCATCACAAAAATAAGTGAATACATTAAACAAACACAAAACAAGGACAATATCTCAGATGAAGCTGTAGTCAACCTATTCTACTGCTTACTTGAGCTCAAAGATCATTCATTATATGAGGAAATCCAGAGTTACCTCAGTTCAGATGAACATCCAGGAAAAAAACTCTCATCTTCAATGTGCACAGTGCTGACCTACATACTGCTGATGTCAGAGAAGGTGCTGGATGAGCTCAACCCAAAGAGATTCACATCAAAACAAGCAGACAACAAGAGACTCCTTCCAGCTGTGAGATGCTGCAGAAAAGCTCTGTGAGTAATTTCACTGACTGCTGTTCAATTAAAGGTTTACTAAAATAATTATCTCAACATATTTGAAATATAATGTGAAATACCTGATTATGAAGAGTACAATAAATTCTGTTTTGGCAGATTTGATGGCTGTGGTTTTGATGAGACATGCTGTGAAACTGTGTCTATTGCTCTACAATCATCAAACTCTCTGACAGAGCTGAACCTGAGCAGCAATCACCTGCAGGATTCAGGAGTGAAGCTGCTATCTGATGGACTGAAGAGTTCACACTGTCCACTGAACATACTGAGGTTTGATATTCACTGAATCACTGTTCAAATATGTTATAATAGGTGCTTTATAATCATAGCTAATAGATACCAAATACCCTTGAAGACTTCTTTGTTAAAAGAAGAATGAATATTTTTAATTGTTTTATGTTCTTTTAAAAAACTGTTCTCTTTGCTTATGGGTTTGATTCAAAGTGAAGCTTAACAATATACTCCTTTCACACGTACGATCACAGCGGTGTAAACAGGATTGGCTGGTCCCTGGAGTGTACGATAACACCGGTGTGATTAGAAAGTTCAGTGCATCACGTCAACAACTGCTGAATTCAAATCTGCTCTTGAACAGTATTTTAATATATATTTATAATAAATTATAATTAATAAAACCAGTCAACTAAAAAAAATTCTTTAGACCGATAAAGACATTAACACATTAACACATATAATAAGATCTCATTAGTTAAAAAAATAAATAAACAGTTTATTAAATAAGACATTATTCGAAACTATTCTAAATATTTATTTTATTTGTGTACATTCACAGTAAAAACAGCTGTGCTTTTGTAAACAAAGGAAACTATTGGTTGCCGCTTTCTAGAGAACGAATCAAGGAAATAATAATTTACTTTTTCTTTAGTTTTGTTAATTTATTATTTGTTTATAAATATATATTTCGCATGTGGGCATATTTAGGCTATTGTTTTTCTCTGTTCACACAAGCTCTGCGCGTGATGTGAATCCTCACGTTATGATGTTTATGCTGCTTTTTTCTTGTAAAAACTTATGTGACAATTCTCTTTTTTAACGATGATGTCATCACCCACAAAAAAGGGTGTTATATTATAATGTTGTTATTGTTTTATTTGGTTATTTCATCTCTATTTAACAAAACAAAATTGTAGTCAGTTTGAAAACTTTGCCCACCTGGCGGTACTTTCATCTTTCTCTCTACTGTATGGATGCAGCCCTTCAAGCTAATGGGACTCATATACAATATTAATTATTTTCCCACTGCACTTTGACTATGACTATGACTTTATATTCTATATATTATTGTACAGTACTCTATGTTAAGTGACAAGTCTTTTGTCTAAGCAAAATCTGACCTCTCTGTCCTATTTAAATAATTAAAAATCAAGGCATGATAAGATTTTATTTTGGCTAAATACGCATAATCTAGAGGTCTTTGCCTTTCATATAAGCCACGTCTGACTTCAAATTATCACCTAAAAGTCAAGTTATTATCTGTTGTTCCTACAACTTGGATAGGCAACAGGACTTTTGTCAGGGAGTGTATGTATTTATGTATAATTATTATATATTGATTTATTGATTCTCTTCACAGGCTGTGTGGCTGTAATCTCACTGCTCAGTCCTGTGAAAGTTTGTCATTAGCTCTACAATCCTCAAACTCTGTCCTGAGAGAGCTGGACTTGAGTTACAATGACCTGCAGGATTCAGGAGTGAAGCTACTTTCTGAAGGACTGAAGAGTCCAAACTCTAAGCTTGAGATATTGAGGTTTGTGTTTCAAATACTTATTTTGTTTTATTTTAAAATTAAAAGATTAATTCTGTATGCAACTGTTTTGTTCATCTTGTTCAGATTATCCATCTGTAACCTCACTGCACAGTCTTGTAAGAGTTTGTCTTCAGCTCTGCAATCCTCAAACACTTCTCTGAGAGAGTTGGACCTGAGTAACAATGACCTGAAGGATTCTGGAGTTACATTTCTTTCTGAAGGACTGAAGAGTCCAAACTGTCAGCTGGAGATATTGAGGTTTGAGTTTAAAACACTTCTCTCTTTTTTTTTTTTTTTTTATAAAATAAAATATAACAGTGTTAAAATTCTGTAAGCAACTACATACAAACTCAGTTGTTCTTGTTCAGATTTTCAGTTTTACAATCCTCAAACTTTTTCCTGAGAGAACAAATGTCTAGTAGCATTGTACTAATATCATGTTTCTAGTGTGTTGCTAACATGTTTTAACCTGCTTTGCATGTTAATAAAACGATTAGCATGTTTCTAGCATGTTGCTTACTGAGTTTGGTGGTTCTAGCTTGAAAGCTCCAGGAGTGGCATTCAGAAATTTGTCTAAGAATAATAATAACTAGATAAAAAGGTTTGTCGAGACAAACTTTAAATTGGCCAGAAAGTCGGACCAGAAATGGAAGAATAAAAATAATAAGCACACGGCATAGTAGTAACTAGATGGTGCATTTCCTGAAGAAAATGTGAGTGATGCTTGCTGTGGCAAACCTCAGCACTCGCTTGCTAGCTAACATGTTGCTTGCATTTGACTAGCATGAGTAGCAAGCAGTGGTGTAAATTATTTAAGTAAATGGACTTCGTTACTGTACTGTATATATTTTTTTTGGCTACTTTGTACTTGTACTAAGTATTAACCCATAGGGGCCGGCAAACGAAAACAAATGTTCTGTGATAAAGTAATTCACATGAAACCAGTGCGATGTCCAGTATTTCATGTCTCCCTCATTATCTATTAATGCGTGTAACACATGTAAACACCCACATCAACACAAACAAAGCAGAGAGAGTTTAACTGAAGTTCATCCCGGATACTCTACGCTTCATGCTGAGAGGAATAAAAACAAATTCACCTCAGAAAAAGACACGCTGTGATAAATAAATACCACAAGAAGATGCGCTCAGAGGAATAAGCTTCGGATTACATATCAGACAAAAAGAATGCGGTGATTTGAGCGAGTCACAAAGCGATCTCTCTAATGAGTGAGTAATGTGTATTTTTTGTATAAGTCTGCTTGTTATTGTGGTTTGTTTGGCTTTCCCAAACTGTAATTCCTGACTAAAATGTTTTGAAATCGAGTTAAATATTAACTAATATTAACTATGCAATATGATAATAGTGCAGCTCTGAATTTTATAGAGTTTATAGCCCATGAGATTTTTGGACATGCTCTGATATTTGTGTTTTTTTCAGCTACTTAGAACATATTGTTGACCAACCTGTATTTTTCTTGTAATCAGCACAAACTGCTAAAATGAATTTACATGTTTGCATTTTTTAGGTAAAAAATATGTGTGGTTAGTAGGTTTTGTGAAAATAAAAGTAGCTGGAATAAGGCCATTTAACTCACACTTAATAGTCCTGCACAGAACTTTTGAGTAACCAGTGTATTAGGTTAGAATGTTTACTTCACAATGATTTGAAAATCATTCCACTTACTTTTTCAGAGAAAACAATATAGTGTTTAAATTTTAAAATACATGTTTTGTGGCTGAAAGCTAGTATGCGAGGGAGTGACAATGGGTCATTATAATTTGACCCATTATAAAACTGCGACGAGCGCCCACTGTTGGCCATTTTGTTTAAGCTGTTCAGCATCTTACTTTTCCTTACAATGCAGTGCGAATAAGACTGTCTAACTAAAGACAACCATAGACTTATTTTATGCAACAGTCTTACCACACTGACTTTAGTTGGTCAGGCTAATTCTTAGACAAAGTCTTAAGACAATGGCTATGTTTATGCAACCGGCCCCAGATCATTTTCTATCAGATTTGTGAATGAGAGTCTTGGTAAAATGCATCATCTGATTTAATCATTTTCATTCTTCAAAAGCCTTTTACTTTACACAAAATAAAGGCAGTCAACACAGGTTTAAAATGTCATGAGGGTGAGTACATTTATTTTTTTACATTTGTGGGCGGACTGGTCCCTCTAAGAGAACAATCTCCATTTACTCCATTACACAAAGCAACAGAATTCACTTCCTATCAAGTCATCAAACCTGAACAGCCTCAGTGAAACGTCTTGCAAAATCTCCCAGGATCCATTGCTAATATAAACTGGCATGCATTCTGCCTGGGCCCTTACGCTTACTGAAAGTTAAGAGGAAAACAACGCCCAAAACGCCACCCTCTCCACTGATCCAGTGGCTTATCCTCTCTGACATCTGTAGCTTGCTGAAGACAGGACTTCAGAAGTTCAAAAGCAGATGAAATATTACTAATCATAGAAGCTGGATCAGACATTCATGTCAGAAAGAGCCTTCAGGTCTGTTAGAATACATTATTAGTCTATCAACCAATTGAACATAATTTACAATGCTTAAAAAGCAATAGTTCACCCAAAATTTAAATCTGATGAAAATTTACTCACATCCAAGATTCAGATTTGTTTCTTCATCAGAAATGATTTGGAGACATTTAGCATTAAATCGCTTGCTCATCGATGCATCATCTGCAGTGAATGGGTGCCATCAGAATGAGAGTCCATACAGCTGATAAAAACAATATAATAATGCTAAAAGTACAGGACTTAACTAATTAACACTTCACATCTGTTCTGATGAAAAAAGAAAAAGACATTTAAGAAATGTTCATTTTTGAGTGCACTATTCTTTTAAAGCTCTGTGACTGGATTATTACAAAACAAATATCTGCACAATCAGAATGCACGTGCATGCATGTCTATTCTGTTTTACTTGACAGTGCATGTTAAATAGACGCATTATGATTTGAATGGATGAAGAAGACGCTACACAGAGAGCACATACCAAAAACGGGCATGTTCATACTACTACAAAATAATCTCTCAAGTATTAACATTAAAATGTCTACTTTTCTAACTATGACTTTAAAAAAGCATTCAGAATGCACTTTATGCTAAAATATGATGCCTGTGATAATTACACTGCAGGTATTGCTGTAATGCAAACTAACTACTTAGATGGTTGGATCATTGCTGTGAGAGAACTAAAGGGTGTCATCTCTAGCTGATCTGGTTGCCAAAGGTGCAGGTCTATTTCATAACCTTGTTGCTCGCAGGGAAAACTAAAACAGGCCCAAACAAGACGAGTCGTTAGAGAAACCCAAGCAAGGTGAAACTAGACCAATGACATCAAATATATGATATTTGTTAAGAATGCACAGAACAAAATGTAAATAGTTTTCCTGATTTGGAGCAAACTTAGAGCATCATACAAGCTTATTCATATTTGCTTGTCAAAAAGCACTGCAGACATCACAGTAGGTAGCCTATATAGAAGAGAACACTTCCATGCAACTGTCGCCTTTGGCTTACTCAATTGAGGATTACCTCATATTTAGGAATATTGTTCCTAATGGATGAGAACACAAAAACTCAAGTTAGATAATAAGATGACTGTGTCCTTGACAGTTTTTTTTTTTTTTACTTTGCTAATTTGACACTGTGATTGAACTGAATTGGAACTACACTGAATTTGAAAGAGATGAAAAAATGACAATATGTAGTCTTCTGTAGAGTTGCATTACAGCTAAAATCCAAATTTTGCTGTTAATTTCTGAAAAGCTGCTATACAGCACTAAACGCAACTTGACAATAGACTCAATATCACTGCAACAATATTAATCTTTTTAAATTCTAACACTAATCTGTACTATACACTTTCCATGTTTCAACAATAACCAGCAAGTATCATAAATTCTGAGGTGTCCACTGAAAGAGACCAAAGCTATGTGATGAGTGACTAGAATCTGCTAGCACTGCAGTGGCGGGCAAACTACGACAGAGTGGAAGTAAAACCGATTTATAAAACGGCGGAATTTGCACAGAAACTTATTAGCAAGGACAGACTATGGATAGCGCACTTGACTGGACGTCTGAGCGACATAACTCCTGTGTTTGTGTCCACAAAAGCTCTCGATCTACCAGATCCCTCGCGTTCCCTCTCCTCTCTCTCCACACACACAGCCCACCCTTTAAAAACATGTAGCGACAAAGCGCTGATCAATATGTTCACTTTCAGCGCCCACAGCGCGTGACGAGAACGCACTGGACTCCCATTGTTTTTCCCTCCGTTATTGTTACAATGTTTAGAATGTATGCAGTCTGGGATGATTCATATTGCTACAATGTATCCAGTCAGAAAGGATATGCATATCTGCAGTGTTTGGAACCATTAATATTTACAGTTTTTCCCGTTTGATATATTTTTACAATGTAAACAGTCATTTGCTCACTCCTAACGTTAATATATTACAAAAATGTACCCTCCAGAACAATGTATCATGCCAGACTGCATTCACATAGCCATCATTTACCTGGTCTGGAGCCATTAAAATCAACAGTTTATCCAGCCAGAAATAATTAATATCGCTACGATATATACAGGCAGGTTTTTTCGGTAATTATCTAAACTGCTACAGTGTATACAGTTTGAGTTCATATTATTCAAATATATTCAATAAAAACAGCTTATTATGAAAGTATCCAGCCAGAAAAAAAAAGATATTTCTGCAATATATCCAGTTTGTGAACAATGATATTGAACAATGATATTGATAAAATATAAATATTCAGTCTAAAACAATCCAATATTGTTAGAATTGACTGAGTCCAAAATGATTTATCCTGTACTGTACCCAGTTATAAATTATTAACATGAACACAAATCCAGAAGGATTCTTATCTTTGCTTTGCATCCAGCCTAGAGCCATTCACAAATCCAGAAGCATTCACATCTCAACTATTAATCAAGTCAGAAATGAGACTGCTACAAAGTACCCAGTTTGGGCTTCTTCTTTTTTTTCATCCATGAGTCAGACATGACTTATATTTTCACGTCTCCAAGTGAAGTATCTTTGATAATGTCTCATTGTATCCAGTCAGAAATCACGCCTGGGTTCTGGCGCACAATCAGCCTGACTTCCACTAAAAGCTATGCGTGTCTCTTTTCCTCTCCCCCTCCCTTTTCTCGGCAGACCCCCCACCCCCTCATTTTTCCCTCCTTGCCTCCCAGCTAGTTCGGCAAATGTTAGCGTTGCTTCAAACATTGTTGGGTGCGCTCCCAAGACATCCTTGCGCGGTGCGTAAACGTTACATAAACCTGCGTCTGGGTCTCAGATATGCCACAAAGCGCTTTGCTTTCTTTGGCTAGACGACCCACTAACGTGACAAAACCTGAGTGACACAAAGGATAGATATCAGACAAACTGAGGCGATGAACAGAAGTTTGCGCTGTTAATATACTCAGAGAAGCAGCGATGTAACTCACCTTGACAGCCCTGTCCCGCGCTACGGAGCCTGATGTTCCAGATAAAGTGCAATTGTTTTCCACTTCCCCGGCCCCTGTCTCCACACCCCAGGAACCGAGAGTGTGTTCGGGGTGGGGGGCCTGGGTGATAGGAATGATCTCGGACAGACAGCCAATTTGGAGTGGGGCAAAGCAACGACGGCGCTTAGTGGTATCCGAAATGCATGTCTCGGGAAGTCTTAAAGGTGTGTGTTAGCTTTCCGAAAAGCTTATATACCTGCCTTCTCCGCGACACGAGGAATCGGTATCCCGCGATTTGTTCGTTGTATCCGGGCGCGTCGCTCGCCTCCTAATCCGCCATGTTGTGCCCCTGCGCCTGGAATGGGAAGCAGCGGATTCCCAGGCCAGGCCACTCCTCTCCTCTTCCCACGCAGAGACGCCGCGACATCTGGCGGACGACTTGCTTCCAGAAAAGAGGAATGCACTGGAGGCGCTTAGGAGCAATGCGCCACCCTGCGGCCGGCTGTGGCATTGCGCGTTACAGAGCAGTCTGATACAGGTATTCATTCATTTGAAGTGAATTAAAAAACAAACAGACGATATTTTATGTTAATATGTCAAGGTCTGTGTTATTTAAAATTAATATAATTTATCCTTTAAAAAAACCTCTTAATTATATGTAAGGCATTTTTCTGGTTTATCTGGTAATTTGCTCAAAACACCTTAAAAAAAGCAAACCAGACCAGGATGGGGCACCAAGAATCCATCTTAGGTTATTGAAATATTTAATTTAATTTAAATTATAGAAAAAAGTTAAGTTTGCTAACTGTATTAGTTTAACATTGAACTAATTATTAATTTTAACTAATTAAGTTTAATGTTAAGTTCAACATTTTATTCATTGTTAAATAAAAAGTATTTAATCAAACTGAGCTAACATAAATTAACCATAAACAAATATGAATTTATTAAATAACAATAAATGCTGTGCAAAAATACCTGCTTATTATTGTTGACTGACTGTAATAGCATAATATTGTAAACTATATATGCTCATATACTTCTCATAGTAATATCAATGAGAATGTTCAACATTTTTCTCAAAAGACGAGTTCTTATATATTCTGGCATATTTATTCTACATATTTATACTTACATTTATAATATTTCATGGTCATTGTAGCTGAATAATGGAACATTTCTATTGTGGAAGTGGCATCATTTATGCATAGCAGTTTTTATTTAGTGAAAACATTTTAATGAAAAAAAAACATGCTTGCCAGAATATTGTATAACATTTTATTATTGGTAATGTTTGGAATAGTCGCATTTGCAATTAAGTAATAAATAGCTGAATAAATATAAGTTTTTAAGCAGCATCAAAGCAATACAGTCTACATCAGTGGTTTTGAATAGAGACAACATGAATCTTACAACACTTGTGCTCTATTGTAGAATATGCAAGTTTAAAAATTATGCCACTAGCAAGGCTTGAGGCAAGGAAATGTGGAATGCTGGACCAACAGAGTTTAACACAGGACAACCAGTGCTGCAGATTGTGCTTAAGATGATATTTGTTGAGCGCTGGGATTGGTTTAGATGGCCAGACTAGAGATGACAGCCCTGGTGAACTCATCGCATGTAGCGTAGCCTCCCAGGTCTGAGGTGCGAACCTACACCAAAGAGAGCAATAAATATTATACTGAATTGTTTGTATATATTATATAATACATTCTGCTGTCTGATTACATGGATATGTGCACCTAAAATACATTTAAAAAAAAAAAGAAAATCAGTAAGTTTTTCTTCACACACACACATGCACGCTTCTTAACATTCAACATATTTAGGAGTATTTAGAGATTTCCAGTTTGTGAATGTTAAATGAGGATCTTTAAACCAATCAAACCATCCACATTAATACCAGTGACTACAAAGGGACACTTTTTAATTCTGTTGGTTTTACATATTTATTTTTTGGCATTGAAAAGAATAAAAATTCACATATGACAAAACATTTGTCAGTTCATTTCAAGCATGAATAAACCTTGAGAAATCGGTGTATATTGAAATGCGTGGTTTCCACCTTCCCCGGTAAGAGTGAAAATATTAACACTGCAGGTGCTGAGCTTAGAAAAATATGAACTAGATCAGTAGCACAATGACTGAGGTAAGCTTAAAAATGCCTGAGAGGCAGAGATATCACTTGCCTTTGATATCATTCAGTCATAATTTCTAAAGTTAGTCAGCAATGGCACAAAGCAGATTTGCTTCTTATAATATTTGCATCATGAAATGAAACCAATAATTGCCCATCTGAGTTAAGACTGCAGTAGTTTTGATTGTTGTTTACAAAAGTAACATTAAGAAAGGAAAAACAATGCTGGCACTTCAATCTCAATATGTCAAATGGCTTTTGCAAACTTGCTGATAAGCAAATGGACTGAGGTCCTGGAACCACAAAGGCAATTCAACGAGGACCAGCCCCAAACTGAGATTCTAGAAAAGCAGGAATAAGAAACTAAACCAGTCTATATAACTAGAACTTAAATTCACACTTAACTGGAGTGAACAAAAAGCACAGTGAATTCAGAAATACACTACAAAAGTTTTGGGTGACTATTTTATATAACTTCTGCTCTTTTGAGCTTTTTATCCTGGAAAGAGAATAACACAGTTTCCACAAAAATCAAATGTTAAATAGTTTTTAACATTGATGTTTCCTAAGAACCAAATCAGTATATTACTATGATCTCTGAAGGATGGTGTGACATTCAGCTTTGCTATTCTTTTATAGAAAAGTGTTTTTTCCACTGTTTCGATAAATAAAATCATACCAACCCCAAACTTTAAAACAGAACTGTAATTCAGGTTTAAAAAAAATATACATGATGCATTAAAAGAAACAAAAAAAACAAACGGAATTCAGTAACCAGTCCGAAAAAGGAGGAAAAAAATAGAAATGGCAATATGACAGGGCTGCTTTAAACACGCTTGGACATATTCAGATCAGAAGAAGCACATGAAATGTGATCCAGGATAGACAATGGTAGGCATCTTCAGACAGGCCGATGGCGCAGGTTGTCCACAATCGCACGGACAAAATCACCAGTGGTGCTGTAACCCCCTAGGTCTCGTGTTTTCACCTGGGACACACACACAGACAGTCACATACACCCAGAATGGGATGTGATGGCAGAGGAGGAAAGGTGAAGACCACATCAGACAAGCACAAACCTGAAGCCTGAGGAACATCTGTTTCAGTGAACTAAATATACAGTAATAATGAATTCAAGACCCCATGAAATCAGATTTGGTATTTTGCAGGTTTCAGTTCCTGTGTGTGTGTGTTACCACAATTTATACATTATAAATAGCATGTCTTTCAACTCGCAAGTGCCAAACATAAAGGGCTTCAGTTGTTCAAATACTTTTTTACAACACAAAAAAGTAACATTAATGGTACCATTAATATGATTAATCTTTTGTTGTTTGTGACATTTTTTAAAAACATATTAGTCAATGCTAGTGAATTAGTAAATCGGTGTTTTAAAGCACACAAAATTAATATGACCTAACATTGTGTCAATCATGTTTACACACTGCCTTTGAAACGTTCCTCAAACGGATCGGGATCAATTTGTTGTTTTCACACACACAAAGTTTTCATTTGTGACAAATGAGACCTACTGTAAAATGTTAACTAAAGCATAAACTGAAGGCTAATGGAGGTTAAAAAAAAAGAAAGATTATTTCATGAGGTCTTTAAAATGACATGACAGTCATAAAATAAAAGTAAAGATGATGTCAGCAGAACTAACCAAAAAGCCCCAACTGTCCACACAAAACGCAAAGGGTTTCCACCAAAGTGTAATGCAGAAACAAAACTAGACGGGCTTAAACTCTCAGGATTAAACTTAAAGCACCATGCTGTGGTTAAGGTCATTCATCTCAAGTCAGAAACAAAAGAAAGCCAACCAGTTAGAATAAAAACCAATGCCACCAGGACGACGAGGATCGTACACGTCCATCAACCACTGAACACTGAATCACTCCTACACCCACATTCTTGTTCTCTACATAGTATTTAAGCTGCATAGAGTTCTATCAACCACACACTACACCTTTCTCTCCCATTCAGACTTGAACACACACACACACACAGACACACTACACCTTTCTCTCCCATTCAGACTTGAACACACACACACACACACTTCTTACCTTGCCCTGCTTGATGACTTTCTTGACAGCCTCAGACACCATGTTTGAGTGATACTCAAGACTGAAAGAACAACAACAAAAAAAACACACACTCGCATCAGTACAATCACCAATACTGTTCTTTTTTTTTTACATTTTAAATAGCTTTGAAAGAAGTCTCTATTTGATCAAAAACACAGTGAAATCAATAAACGGCAATTTAAGTGGCAGTTTTCTATCTGTACAGATTTTAAGTCATTTACTCCAGTGTAAACATTACATGTAATTCACATTACATTACAAACATGTAAACAAATGTAATGCAAAAGGCAAATTCAGAAAACAAATAGCTTGAATCAAATAACATGTTTGATGTGAACGAAAGCTAAAACAGCGTTTAAGGGTAAAATGTAAAGCTTAAATACAATTTGTAATAAAAATCCTGGATAACAGCGGCAGACTCACTTGAGGTGTCTCAGCATGTTGGATGCACTGAGGAGCATAGCAGTAGGGTTTGCAATATTCCTGCCGACAGCCTGAGCGAAGGGATGTCTGGCACCCTGATTGAAAATACAAGACAGAAATCACTGTTGAGTTTTCATTTTGGAATTACAAATCAAAACAAGATTCAGACACCAACCGTTTCAAACACAGCGTATTCGGCACTGTAACTCTCGCCTGGGACTACGCCGGCTCCGCCCACCAACCCTGCTGCCAGGTTATCGATGATGTTGCCGTAGAGATTTGGCATCACTAGCACATCAAACTGATAAGGATTCTGCACCAGCTGTGGGTCACAGAATAATATGTTCATTAAATATACGTAGGGTATTGCAACTGCTGGTCGTTCATAATAAAATACTGGAAACTATACCTGCATGCAGCAGTTGTCAATGATGATGTTTTCATATTTTATCTTGGGGTAAAGTTCAGCCACTTCAGCACAGCTCTGCAAGAAGAGACCATCCCCGAGTTTCCTGCAAATATAATCCCAGATGAGAGAGTCTGTGTGTTGAGATAAAACTGCATGGCAAATAATCCCTTCATACTCACATAATGTTTGCTTTGTGGACAGCGGTCACTTTGCTGCGGCCTTTCTTGGTGGCGTAGTCAAATGCAAATTTTGCGATACGGCGAGATTTCTCCCTAGTGATGATCTTCAGGCACTCAACCACTCCTGAAACACTCTACAAACACAGAGGTGCTCATAATTCAGATGTACACTACAGTTTTTCCAAAAGTAATACTTTTATTAATGCAATAAAAAAAAATCATGCACGTACCCCTAGTTTCACAGACAAGGCTTAAGCTAGTCCCAGACTAAATTGCATGTTTGAGCTGTTTCAGATGAAAATATCTTGCTCTGACATATCTTAAACATGTCACTGTCATTGTTCTGTGTTAAGATGCTCACCTGTAATATTTTCTTACAAAGCATTTTTATAAAAGTTGCTTAAATATCTTAATTTAACTAATGCCTAGTCTTGGCTTAAGCTAAGCCCCGTTTGTGAAACTGGGCCATTATGTCTAAGTCTAAGTGTGCAATGTTTTATAGAAGAATAATGAAAACTACGATTCTGTAGTGTATCTTAAGATGTGACATGATGTTCTTGGAGCTAAAAGTTTGCATTAATTTTACTGCACAGGGCTCAAAGTGATAGTAAAGAGTACAGGAATCAAATAATGCAGAATCGTTGGATAACCATGCACTTCTGAATTTTCTTTCTTGAAAATTTTCACTTTTTCACTTATAAAATGTTCTCTCTATATATTATTTCAACCTTCAAAATTTCATGTTTAATTCAAATTGTTTGCTAATGTTGCTAATGAAAATAGTTTCTAAGTTTTTTCAGGGTACATTTTACATTTACATGTAATCACTGAGCAGACACTTTTATCCAAAGCAGCTTAAAATGAGGACAATAAAAGCAAGAAAAGAGCAATAAAATGCAAGTGCTCTCAGTTAGCCTAAAGCAGTACATGCAAGTTTATTTATTTTTTTTATGTGTAATTATATTTATTAATATTTAATACATAAATAAATAAAGCAAATAGAATGATAACAGAGAGGTTAATGATGATTTTTTTTAGCTGTTTTTTGAAGCTATGATTTTTGCACAACGACCCCATCAGAGATTATACAAACCATCTCTTGCTCACTGTACCAGGGTTTATTTTGCAATAATGACTGACTGACTCAATCCAGACTGAACAACAGCCTAAATGTTTTAAACAAACTTGACTCTGGACTAAGCCCTTCTCAGTTCATAGCTTATGATAACAAGATGTATAGTAAGCTGAACATTACAACCAATTTGAGTTTCTGCCATCTCTTTTCCCAGCAGACCGATTGGTCTTGGATTGCAAACCACTGAAGCAGACGACTCTTTGATATCCGCAGAGATGAAGGAAATGGCAGTTGCCTGTCAGGCTGATCAAGGTTTTCTTAGGAGAGCCAGGCTTTGATGAGGCACCTTTTAGCAGTCCAAGGTAAGATTCATTCAACAGCATGTCCTTTTGTGTTGTTTAGTCTTCAATACATACATCACCTGACTAGTGCTTCTATCTTCTCTTTTAGCCGTTTGGCTCTGCTCTCTTGGTAAAAGTAGCCTTGATGTGGGTCAAACACATGAATTGTTCACATCTGCTTCTTCACAGCCATTACATTTTCAGATTTTTTTGTAACGTCTACAATTTTATAGTAATCTCAGCAAATAAAAGAGCAAATAGGGCATTTTCAACAAAATGTAAAAGCATTTTTCACTTAAAGATGGTCAAATATGAGGCACTTTGATAAGCCGCTAAAATTTCTTCGCTTTCATATCCTTAATAGGCTTGAGGTCTTTCTTTCCCGTGCTCTCATTCTCTTTCCCACCATGTCTGCATGTGTCATTAATTATTAAATATCAGAGAAAGCCTAATTGCATCTGAACAGTGTGACGCCATTAAGTAAATTGTCTGAAAAATTGGTACAGCACAGCGTACAGAGCTTTCTCACTTCAGAAAGACATCCATCATCTGTCAGAAGATATGGTATTATTCTTAATGGACCATTTTCTACTTCATCCATACTTAGTTGCCATATCTGAATTTGGCAAATGTGAAATGTGTCTGTATACAGTTTGAGTTGAAATTTATTCTATAATAGGGGGTATAATAGAATATTCAGATTTTGCATGAAAATTAAAAATATAATTTTTTAATAGAAAAAATAGAAATAAATATAGAAAAGTTTTTTATAGTCAACTAAAATGGAAATTTAATTAAACTCATAAAAAAGAAA
>JAUCNO010001253.1:1575947-1586387 GCA_032353835.1 Enteromius viviparus
GATTAGTCCAAAAAGGCGCAGTACTTTTTGCAGTTGGGTCTGTTCGAGTTCGGATCATGTTCTCACCACAAACGAACAGCTCCAGTGTTCATTTGAAAGTGCTTTTTTGGTGCGCACTCGAGTGCGATTGTTAAATTCACACCTGACCAAACGTACCGCACCAAGTAGGAAAACGAACTCTAGTGCGATTCAACCGAACTAAATGAGGTAGGTGTGAAAGCACACTTAATCTCTAGAGCTGCTCTGAGAGTCGCTTGACATGCTTCATCATCCAGCTTGAGCAAAACTACAATCAGATACGCACTGAAACGCAAGGATCAGACAAACTGTAAAAGTTTGGTTTACCTCAAAGAAATAATAACAGGAATATATTACTGTTGTATATTCAAGTGTACTTCTCAATGATGTAATAATCATAGTATTAGTTTTAAGGAAAATCATGCAACAAAGAGTTTTTTTAATTAATGTATTATTTACACATTTCTGTTGTGCAGCATCTTATTTACAAAAAAACCCCACAAGTGTTCTATTGTAAGTTATTATATTTTCATATTATATGCTTTTTTAAATGATAAATTTGTACAAAATCATATTTCATGTGGCCCTAAATTAAAAAGGTATCATGCTCTGTGTGAACAATGTTTGTTTACATTCATTCTCAAGTTCTAATAATGAATGTGGAAAACATTTTAATCCCTATTAATCATAAAGGAATAAGGTGATCAATATCGCTATTGGATGAAATGGAAAAAGCATTGTGATCATTATTTCTGGCTATATTTCTTATTTGTACTTCTGAATTATATCTATGAAATATTCTGTGCTCGTTACTTTTGCAAAGTATAAATTCTCAGCCTATTCTCTAGCTTTTTCTATAAACTAAATGACCTGTTTAATGCCAGTCTATTACTGTATAATCTAAACATAGAAGCACAAAACAAACAGTGTTCAGTCATTTACGTGTCATTCAGATTGTCTAAGTGGGTGGCTCTTGTCCAAAATAATCTGCAGTGTAGACCAGACCTTACACCATTTATTCAAAGCTTTCTGAGACCATGTGAGAGGATTTGATTGTGAACAAAAACAAAATTGTGACATCCTATTATTTGTTCAAAAGCTTTATAAGAGCTGTTTGATTTATTAAAGCAACTAATGTGGCACTTTGTAACTACTGGATTTGATTATTTCCTCCATTAATGCACCAGCAGTGTGTTTCCATCTTCTGCTCCCATTTCCTTTCACCCTGAATTCAGCATCAAATTTTAATTTAGTTTTTACCTGTCTTGGCCAATTCGTGGAGGCAGAGGGTGGAAGAGTGCATAGAGGCAGCAACAGTAAACAGAGCTGACGGGGCTTGTGGTCTCTCAGAAAGTTATAGTAACTCAAAATGAAACTTAAAGTGCCCTTGGTTAACTAAGGCTTCATACTTGCATCGTTGTGTCTTTTCCTCAACCTGCTTCACTGTGATTCTTTTGCTTTGCCAATCATGATCATGTCTGTTCGTTCTGTATTTCACACCTTTGCCCTTCTCTCAGATCAAGAGCAGCAGGAGGAAGAGAGCGAAGAGCCATTCGTGGCGCCCCCTGGGCTCCTCATCCCTCCGGATGTAGAGCTGGTAAGCAGATAATGAAGTATACCCATTTTCACACAGTTTCACTTAGGGATGCACCAGTAGTAAAATTCTGGTCGATGCCCATAAGACAGGAATAATTTTTATTATATGGCCTTTACAAGAGAAATGGCTAATGGCTTCTATAAATTCAATACTATTTTGTCTAAATAAATTAAAATGAGGCACTAAACTAAAATCAATCATTTTTAAATGCTGCAAGTGAATAAGCATCGCAAAATAATGCGTAATGTACTGCATAATAATGGATATTCAATTGGAGATTTACTGAAGATTATATATAACTGTTTTTAAAGATTAACTAAAGCTAAATCGTTCATTTTATTTGCTACAAGTGAATTTAGCCTTCACAGCAATATATTGAACAGCACAAAAATGGATATTAATTTAGAGATTTGCTAAAGATTACATATAACACTATCTTTAGAACTTTAAATGAGTTAGATGGCGATTAAAAATCTGGAAAGTTAGCACACACTATTAAATATGCAGATCAATTATAATAAAGTAATTTGTCTTTTACCCTCCCATAAGCTGTTTTTTACCCGCTAGACATACTTTAAAATATTATCTTTTGTGTTTAGCAGTATAAAGAAATGCATAGAGGCTTGGAACAGCATGAGGTTAAGTTAATGATGACAGATTTTTCATTTTTAGGTGAAGTAAAATAGATATTTCATACAAAAAAATGGCCGATTCCGATCACTAGCCGGTCAATTGGTGCATCTCTAAAGTAAAATGAAAGTCTGTAATATTTGCAGGTTAAAATGGAACCAATATATTGTGCATCCCTACTTGTAATCACCGTGACCTACATCTTGTAATTAAATATGTGCTTGATTTGCATTTCTATTGTTGGATGCTTGATAACTATATCGAAAGATTGTTAATTTGCACCCTGCAAGAGGCCATTTATGGCTGTGTGCCAAGTAAAGTCTCTATTCTCTGTTCTTTTCTATTCAGAGGTTTCTGATTTTGATTGAGCTCTAAAGATCTTCCTTTGTATTACCAGCATGCACACGGTGGGATGTAAACGTCAATCTCTACAAACCAGACATGGGCTTTTATCGCCACAGGATCCCTCATTTGGGAGCCACACAATCACTGATCTTTTTTTTTTTTACTGTGCCTGTAGCTGAAAGCAAGTTGATCCCACCAAATTATACTTTTCTGAAAGCTCAGGAGTCTCGATGCACCTCCTTTATCCTCTTAAACCAGGGATTTGTCAGTGCATTTCAACCAAGGCCTACTGGAAACATAGAAACATAAATACTTCACCATCCAGTGTGCCGCTTACAACAATGTCCCCAAACTAGCACGTTTTTTTTGGAGCGGAGGTAGTCATATTCATCTTGAGGTTGGAGGATTGGTTGAAACCTTCAGTTTCTAAGTCATGAAAACCCCAATTAGTTTCAAGTCTGTGAGGATCTATGAAGGAGCCTTTTGAATTATTAATCTTCAGCTGCTCTGATTACCTTGCTTATTGTACAGCACATAGCTTGGAGCAACAAAAGAATCCGATTTTGAAGACGAACGTTGGGTTGTTTATCTTCAAATTAGCAAGTTATTATTTGGGTCTCTGGGGCTTTGGATCCAATAGATTCTCTGTTTACCTGGACATTGGAGCTAGAGCGCAGCCTTTCGAAAAGTTCCTCTCATGCAATATTCATGCTTCCTTCTAATGAGGGATATGTGTCATTTGGAGCACTATTGGCGCCATTTGTCATTTAAAATACAGCACCGTCATAAATCAGTTCGGCGCATGAATATGATTTTGTCTGCAGCTTGAAAGATTTGTGACTATTTTAAATCTGCATGTGTAGCTGGAAATGAATTGAATGACGTCCCTGGTTAGATTCATGGAAATGCCAGCCCACACTCCCACATAAATTGTTTGTGTGTGAACTGCAGTAGCTACAAAATCCAGCACCCGAAGTCATTGATGATAAATGTTCTATACAGGTTTTTCCCTTAACAGATTTCTAATTAATCTTTTTTTTTTCTTTTTTTTAAGATGGCGTATTCTTCTATAAGCTTAATCAAAATTTCAGTCTTGTTTACCCCATTTCTTTGCCATCTATTTCAGCCTGCGACCACCAAGACGCACGCTATTATCGAGCGCACCGCCAACTTTGTATGCAAGCAGGGGGCCCAATTTGAAATTGTGCTGAAGGCAAAGCAGGCTGGAAACTCCCAGTTTGATTTCCTGCGGTTTGACCATTACCTGAACCCTTATTATAAACATATTTTACGAGCTATGAAGGAAGGGAGGTACACACCGGCATCAGAGGGCAAACAGGACCAGCAGCAGGGTAAGATTTTGTGTGAAAGATTATTAGGTTGACATGAAATTTTGACCTCCCTTATTTCCCCATAATTCTGTGCAGCAGACACCATTCTAGGAAATCTATAGATTCTAGAAATTCTAAAAAAAGATGTTGTTCTTTGGATTGACTTTAATCTGTCTCTGATTTATTGTAAAATGTTTTTGTAATATTTCGTCAGTATATAGTGAGTTTGTCTGTTATATAATTCAGTTCGCTAGATTTTTGCTTCAATATACGCTACATTTCAAAATTTTGGGGTCAGTGCTCTTTTTTTTTTTTATTCTCTATTTAGCAAAGATACATTAAATAAAATGTATCAAAAGTCAAAGTGACATTTTTACAAAACTTCTAATAAATACTGAAAAAAGTTTCAGTAAAAAGTTTCTTCAAACAAATATTAAACAATACAATTGTTTTCAATACTGATTATAATAAGATAAAATAATGTTTCTGAGCACCAAATCACCATATTTGAATTAGGCTATTTCTGCAGGATCATGTGACACTGAAAATTATGCAGAATAGAGTAATGATGCATAATTCAACTTTGCATCACAGTAATAAATTACATTTTTAAACATGTTAAAATTGAAAACAGTGATTTTAAATTCTAATATTATTTCACAGTGATTTTACTGTGTTATTGATCAAATAAATGCAGCCTTGGGGTGAATAATAGGCTTAAAATAACTAATATATATATATATATATAATTTTTTTATTTTTAATTTTATTTTTTAATCAAACACAAACACTTGAATGGCAGCATATATGTTGTCATTTTTTGTATCACATTTTTTAGTATATATCGTAAATTTAACAAATTGAATTGAGTCAATAGTTTTTAGTATAATGAACAAATGTGACATTTCCGTAAACAATCCAATTAATTTTGAAACAGAATCAAAGTCAGACAATTCTGATGATGACGATGATGACGACGATGGAGATGGAAACTACCTGCACCCGAGTTTGTTTGCATCCAAGCCGAGCTCTCGTCTGGAGGAAATAATAAAGGTACTGCTTCAAACATACCCCATGCTGTTTAGGTATATTAATACACTCTTTAAAAAAAAAACGCTCCTTTTGGTTTTCAAACTGTAATTATGTACTCTGGATCACATCTTTTACACATGTGTTCATAGCTAAAACAGCAATGACTTGTAATTTACCCCCCTCGGGTTGTTTTGCACTCAGTTAACCTAACTTAATAGTCTGTTACTATTATTTTCTAATTCGATGGATAAGTGTTCAAAGCAATGCATTTCAAAATGAATGTCAAATTGCCCTTAAGTTGTTATATTTCTTGGCAGAACTGGGCCTGAAATGAAAGCATCTGACATCAAAGTGTTTCCTTTTTATATATTTGTTCAAATAAGGATATGAAGTTCTCATCAGATGCTTATATCTTTGATTTCTTCATCTGATATTCTTTAATCTGAGTTGCTGTGTCATTTGAAGACTGGCACAGAGAGACATTAGAGATAAAAGCCTGTAAAATAAACTAATGTTATCTGATTTGGTTTCCTAATAGATGTCTTCCACTCTCGCCTTGACGATATAAAGTTTGCGTTTCAATCATGAACTTTATAAGATATACATATGTTTGCCCCTCTTTTTCAAGACTCATCTAATTTATTTAAAGGAGCTAACTCCTGGTTATTACAGTCAAGTACTGTCAGAATTGTCAGAAATGATTAAACTAAGTTTTGTGATGCTAAAGGAAGAGTGACTGTAGAACATTCATCTCAGGTCTTACGCTTGAGAGCCTTCTACGTGTCATGTTTTTCTCTGGCTTAGTCAACCTGTGTGTTCTGGTTCTTTCCAAAAAACTGATTTATGCCACCCACATGATAACTTAGTACAGCTCCAGTAACCAGGCATGCAGTTGTAATGACACAAGTAGCTTTATCAAGATTGCAGGGCATGTTAATGTCATTTGAATCAATGTAAAAACATAAAATATAAGATTTTTTGTATTTTAACTTACCCTGCTAAATTTTATTTTATTTTTTTCTGGAATTTATGTTTCTCATAGGATATATATTTTTTAATTAAATATAAATTAAAGTTATGTAGACTATCTGATGCAATTACATGTAATGAAATTACGTTTATAATATAGAAGTTATATCATAGTGTTATATAATGCAATTAATTAAAATTTTCACAAGTGTTACAGCATCTACATTTATTAGGTTTAAATTACCAAGAAATTATGCCGTTCTAATGAAATTCCAGGACAGCTATGCATTCATAAACAGACTTGCTGGAAAAAAATTATGGCATAATGATGGTTTGTTTGTAATTTTCAACCCATTTTAAATTATGCTTCGAAGACTGTCACAGATCATTTCCACAAGACCTTATTTATGTGTATCCAGCTAAACGACTTATTGGACATATTTAAATCATCAGAGATCACATTTTTAAATGTTTAATATATCACAGAAAAACAGATGTTTATGTTTGGAAAGCAGAAAAACACGGATCAGTGAACTTTTGCTTTTTTTTATAGAGGTCTTTTTAGTCCTCTCTTATAATTTTCTTTAGTCTGTATGAATGGAAATATGAAGAATGAAGCCAATTACATACCCAAAGGGTAAAAACCTTCACCCAAAGAGTTCATTCATTAATAATCTTGAAATATGAGCCCTTGAGAAATGATTTCTGCTAATGTGTTGAATGTTAAAGAGCTCATACTAGTAATATTGCAAAAACTAAAAAAAGTACTGCATAAGCTTGTCACCCAAATATAAAAATTCTGCCATTATTTCCTTGCCCCTAATGTTGTATATTAAAATATAAGCTTAGTATTCAGACCACTAAATCGGATTGTCAAGGAACTGTGTCAAATGCCATGTAGACATTTGTAGAGGCTAGACTGAAAAAAGCACTGGAAGACCAAAAAAGCTGCATCTGGTGAACGGTAGTTAAAAGGTCACCTCCTTAGGGGACAGAAGGGAATTCAGTAAAGTGCGTCTTCAGCACGTCGTCTAAAAAGAAGTGGTCTCACAGGGAGGGAAAGAAACCATTCATGCAGGACGATAACAAGCAGAAGTGATGACAGCATGCAAAACTCTATAAAGCATGGAGTGACATCCAGTGGCAGAAAGTACTGAGGAGTGACGAGTGCAGACTTCAGATCTTTGGTTCATAGTGACATCCCAACATGTCATACGTCTTATACAATTTTATACTGGCAACCTTAAATGCAATTGGAGCAGTGTCTGATTACACGGACAAGGAAAACCCCTAATGCAGCCAAACTTTCTGAAAAGCCTGGAAGGCGCTACCACGGAGCCACCTGAAAAAACTACAAACCAATGTGCTACACTGAATTGCTTTCAAGGGGCCTTCACAAAACACCAGCTAAATGTAAAACCTGATTTATTCCATTCATATGGTGTTTTTACATTTTTGTTATGTTTAAACAGCTTTACACGCATTTTCAGGGTGGAACATATATATATGTGTATACTGTATATGCTTAGGGAAATGTTGCGCACCCCTTTGACCTTATGTTTTCATGTGTTGTAGCCTCTGCATGTCATTGATCCAGATCACCCGTTGGCTGCGCTTGTTCGAAAAGCCCAACAGGAAAAAAATGGTGCTGCAGCGATGGTGGCCAAAGCAGAGGAAGAGCACCAGTCGTCGGCAGTAGCCACACAGGCAGAATACACATCTGACCGTGAGTATGGGGGCAAATCAACATGTGAAGAATTCTTTCATTTCTTTTTTTTTTTTTTTTTGGTGCATTACAGTTTATCTCAATCAAACTACAGTTGGGTTTATTTTACAAAAAAATTGAATTAAATGCAAACTAACTCTTCATTTGGTCTACATGGTTGACAAAAGGTTTAAAAAAAACTTTTTAGAAATTTTGTAGATTTTAAGTCTGCACAAATAATAATAAAAAGTTATTTTCATTATTGATGATGTTGTTTTTGTACCAATAATTATAATGCAGTTTAATAATTTAGATTAATGATTAATTACAGCTCATTCTTATTCTTATTTATTAATAAGAATAATAATTACAGTAATAAAGCATTTCTATATCATTATTTCAAATGTACTTTCATAAATTGTGCAGCCCTGTGCATAATAATAATACTAATAAAACTACTACTGCTACTACTAATAATAATAATTATTATTTTGTAGCATGCATGTTGCTATTTCAGTTTGTGCAGATATAGACAGACAAAACATATTTTATGAGTGTAAATAACATGACTCCGTGTAACCCCCCACAAAAAAATTACAAAAAATGTTTAATGTGCATGCTAAAACCACTTTTTTTTTTTTTAATTCAGCTAACTTATTCATGAACATTTCTGTATGCATTTTTTATGACATGCTTTAAAATATTTTGCCTACATATGCAATCATTTTGTTTGGTCTACTGAAGGAACAGATTAGTGTTTTTACACATGGTGAACATAAATGAGCTTGACGTTTGCAGTGCTCTGAGACTTAAAATGCACCATAAAGCTTGACACAGACTGGCACTGCCGCTTGATAGAGTTCTGTTTGCCGTTTTTTAGATGAGGTTAGTCGTTCTTGTCTTTTTCTGATGAACAAAGACATGTCCTCTTAAAAGGAGCCTTTTAATGGAAGTGGATGAGGATACAATGCCAGCTCCTGTGGCAAATCATTAACATCTTGAATTATTTTTAGGATGATTGATTTTCAAGGCGTCCTTGAGTGAACATGGCAATGAAGCTAACCCTTCAATGTGAGCAAAGTTCATTAAATTAAGGACTAAAGTGGGCAGACTGCCCATTGTGACCTCCTTATCTTCAGTCAGTTCCAATTGAACAACTTTACGATGTTAAAGGCAATTTTTCTTTCACCACTTGAATTGATTCTGACTTAACCCTATGATTTTTGCAGCTGTTGAGTACCGTAGCCAATCATAGACATATTCGATGTGTGCGTGAATTCAATGGCGAATTGGAGGAGCTCAAAATAGTCTAGAAGTCTATCAGTAACAACATCTGCTCCTAAAGAGTGAGTTTGAAGCAGTCTGATACACAGATGTGTGCTTTCTAACAAAATGAGTGCACCTGATGCTCAAAAAGCAGCTTTAGATTCAAAGCGAAAAGTAATCTGTGGTAATTTGGAATAATATTAGATTTGCTGCACTTGCTTGCAGTGTAGTACCCGATATACCCTGCAACTAGAATGGTCCCATTATAATCAACAGCGCAAATAAGAGATTCGTGCAATAACAGATTTGCTGATTATAATGGGAAGGGAACATTCTGCTTTGATTCTATTTTTGCTGCCGCGAACAGGACAAATGTGAAGTTGAAGTTTTGATTTAGTGAAACAGTGGCAATAAACTAATTTAGGTTTTTGAATGTTTATTGTACATAATGTGGGTGTCTTTTATTATGTAAGTACTTACAATAAATCAGCATTGTAAAGTTAGTT
Organism: Enteromius viviparus; assembly: GCA_032353835.1. Classification (NCBI taxonomy): domain Eukaryota; kingdom Metazoa; phylum Chordata; class Actinopteri; order Cypriniformes; family Cyprinidae; genus Enteromius; species Enteromius viviparus. The sequence goes on from JAUCNO010001253.1 coordinate 1,585,347, forward strand.
AGTGTCTTTATCACTTTAAAGTAGTTTTTTGTTTTTAGATTTTCATGTTTTATTAAGGTTATACACCCAGATTCACAGACAAGGCTTAAGCTAGTCCCAGACTTAATTGTACATTTGAGCTGTTTCAGATGCAAAAGTCTTGCTCTGACGTATCTTAAAACATGTCAGTGTAATTGTTCTGTATTAAGATGCACACCTGTAATACTTTCTAATAAGACATTTTTGTAAAAATTGCTTAAATATCTTAATTTAACTGATGCCTAGTCCCGGCTTAAGCTAAGCCCTGTTTGTGAAACCGGGCCATTATGTTTGCTATTTGGCTTTAATTGTTTTAGCTTTAGTAGTTTTAGTGCTTGAACAGTTTTTATTTCTGGACTTAAAAAAAAAAATTTAGCTTGTAAAAATAATAATAATATTCAAATAATTTTGCTCGCTGAACAAAGCAGACACAGAGAGAGAGAGGTGCACAGTGTGAAAAAAAGAGAGACAGTACTGGCAAATCTCAGAAGAAACTAAAATAAATAAAGTTTGGGCAAAAATTAAATATTGGTTGCCAGGTTGGTAACACTGAAAGCATTTCTGTCCATTTCTCCAACCACAGGTTAGGCCATGGGTCTAACAGAAAATGCATGTTGAATTTGTTCAATTTGACACCTCTAGTGTATACAGTATGTGTGTATATGTGTATGTATAAGTATTAGGGGTGTAACAATACGCGCAATTGTATTAAACCGTTCGGTACGAGGCTTTCGGTTCGGTACGCATACGAACCGAACAATTCAGGAAAAAAAAAGACAGAATAAACTGTGTAAAATATAATATTTTCAGTGCTACGCTTAACAAGGCAGCGCAGACAACAGGTCAGGGAAGCCGCTGTTTGCTCCTCCCACCCCCAAACTGACGAGAACTAGAAACACACACATTCCAAAGATCCCCGTGGCATTCAGGTAACGTTAGGTATTTCCCAAGGGGCAACCTCCCGCTCCCTCTAGTGAAACCAACACGGAAGTGATTAAAACTGCAATTCATCGACTAGCCGCT
>JAUCNO010001253.1:1593950-1607248 GCA_032353835.1 Enteromius viviparus
ATCTATCTATCTATCTATCTATCTATCTATCTATCTATCTATCTATCGTTCTATCGTTCTATCTATCTATCGTTCTACCTATCATTCTATCTATCTATCGTTATATCTATCGTTATATCTATCGTTTTATCTATCTATCGATCTATGTAGCGTTCTATCTATCTATCGTTCTATCTGTTGTTCTATCTATCTATATATCTATCGTTCTACCTATCATTCTATCTATCTAGCTATCTAGCTATCTAGCTATCTATCTGTCGTTATATATATTGTTCTATCCATCCATCCATCCATCCATCCAATCGTTCTACCTATCGTTCTATCTATCTATCATTTTATCTATCTAACTTTCTATCTATTGTTCTATCTATCGTTCTATTGTTCTATCTATCGTTCTATCGTTCTATCTATCGTTCTACTGTATCTGTTGTTCTAATGTCCAGTAGTCCTATCATTCTATCTTTCATTCTATCTCTCTTTTGTCATTCTCAGTTAGAGTTCAGGGCCCGTGCTGTAGAGCTCTCCTCAAGTACTCAGATTGCAGTGAAGGATGTGCACTTTGTTACGTGTTCTGCTCTGTTTGTGCCCTCTGGTGGTAAGTAGGAACAAATAATTTTTTATTTTTTATTTTATTCTTATACTTGGTTGTTTTTCATTGTCTTTTTGCAAAATAATCTATTTTTCCACTCTTATCAGATATAGCATGTAATTTTGAGGTAAATCTGTGCGGATGGTACCAGGACCAAGCAGATAATTATGACTGGAAGCTTCATAGTGGAATGGACCACACTGTCCATGATGGTCAGGATGCTTTTGATGCTGCATGAATTATTGTTAATATGAGTTATGTTTGAAAACATCAACATTATAATCCAAACATCTCTTTTGTTTTTTTTGTCTCAGGTAGGAGTCTGGTGGTGGATATGTGGGACACTTCATTGCGAGGTCTTTCTGGACGTCTCCTGTCAGTCAGACAGTCTTCGCAATCAGAGCACTGTCTGTCCTTCTTCTACAAACTCTATGGGCCAAACACAGGTGGATCTGAAGACCTTATTTCCAGCTTCATAAAATATTAGTTTAGTTAAGCTGACGTGTGAGCAGAAGGTCCTACAGCTTATGCAGAGAAACTCATTCGAACATGACACTTCATTATAATTAATTTGTTTCATCTTCTGTTACCCAGGCGCTCTCAGTGTAAAACTGCTGTTTGCTGGCGACTCAGAAGAGCTTTTGTGGACGCGGAGCGGTGCCCATGGTAACATTTGGCATGAGGGCCATTGCTCTGTGCCTCCTCAGCTCACCACTTTCCAGGTGCACACAAAAGTTGTTTACACGCCTAAAGGATAATTGTCAGCAAAAGCACTAGAAAAACACATAACGACTTTGTGAATAGCCACAGATAATGGCTTACAAGATTATTAGTGAATAAACTGACAACATTAAGCATCTTATGACTGTAAAAGAGGATGTTTAACATTTGTTTAACATTTAACTTATTAATTGCTTTAATCTTCTTATACTAATTTCTACTTATTTTTTATTCGGCGTCTTTCTATCTCTCTCATGTAGCTGGTGTTTGAGGCCACTCGCTCTGGTTTTGATGGTCAGTTGGCTTTAGATGATGTGGCGTTTATTGCAGGACCATGTTCTTTGCCTACTATGTGCTCGTTTGAGAGTCAGACTTGTGGCTACACCAGTTCTGGCAGAGCCAGGTGGATACACCAGAGTTGGGCTTCAACAAAAAACGGACCCAAGACAGACCACAGCTTAGAGACAGAAAATGGTGAGGAAATTGAAAATGTAGATGAGTTTGTCACTTAATCTGAACAGATTTGAGAAATTTTAACATTACATCACTTGCTCATTAGTTGGATCCTCTGCAATGAATGGGTGCCGTCAGAATGAGAGTCCAAAGAGTTGATAAAACATCACAATAATCCACAACTAATCAACATGATTCCAGTCAATCAGTAAACATCTTCTGAAGTAAAAAGCTGTGTGTTTGTAATAAACAGTTTACAAGATGTTAATTGCAGGATGGGGTTTGTATGGGTTACTTATAGATTATTGCGGTGGTTTTATCAGCTCTCATAACTCTCATTCTGACGGCACCCATTCACTAATGTAAAATTTCTCCAAAACAAACTCATATACATCTTGAATGGTGAGTACATCTTCAGAAAAAAAAATGTTTGAGTAAACTATTCCTTTAACCTGTTTTGTTTAACCGTGTTTTCTGATTTAGCTGGATTAGTTTAAATGAATGATATGAATGGTATGTTGTGACCAGGCTTCTACATGCTGGCCCACAGCGGTGTTGATGTCCTCTCTGAGGGCAGTGTGACTACGTTGATTTCCCCTGTGCGTAGGGGTTTGTCTCACACCGAATGTGTACACTTCTGGTACCATACAGGAGGAGAAAAACCAGGTAAGAGAGCTTAATCTCATTAGTGTGTGTACAACTATTAATTCGCAGGTAAAGACTATACTAAGAATATGTGTCCCCACACAGGCACACTGAATATGTATGTAAAGCCAACTCATGGAAGCAGGATTCAGATATTCTCCAGCAGCATCAGGCAGGGACATGCTTGGCGTCATGGCCAGGGGAATGTTAGTTGGCATGGGGATTGGCAGGTAAGTGATCTGCAATGTAATGCATTGAAATTTGTTGTCATTTTATTATGCTTAATAAAAGGGCTGAGTGTGAGGTTTCATGTGTTTTTGGAATTCAGCTGGAGTTTGAGGTGAAGGGAGAAGGAGGCCTACTCAGTTTTATTGCCATTGATGACATCACCTACTCAACCCACAGCTGCCCCACAACAGGTCAGTCAAAATTTACACCATTTACTTTCTCAATACCCATTCATTTTCTTATTCTAAATGAATCAGTACAGCTTCAAAAATCTTCCTTTTCCTTTTCACCTCTTATTTTTGAACCCTTCCTCTTTACCTAACTCTCATATATAAACCACTTTTCTTGGTCCAATTAATTCAATTATTATTTTTTATTTATAATTATAATTTATAATTATTTTGTACTTAATTAATTTGTATAAAAAATTTTTTTGGGTTGTAATAGTTGTTATTTGCATTGTGTGTGTATTTCAGATAGCATCTGTGATTTGGAGAAAGGTCTGTGCGGTTGGTCCAACACTCAGAACCCATCTGTAGACTTCTTAGACTGGGATTTGACCAGTGTGCAAGCTGAGATGTTCTACAACACACCTCCATTTGACCACACACTAAACACAGAAGAAGGTGATCTGTGCTCCAAGCTTATAAAGAGCGTTTTTGTTACCAGCTTCTTTTTGAGGAACTAGACATCATTTAGTCTCTTTTCTGACTCTAGGACACTTCTTGTTCCTTCCTAACTCCAAGCGTGACACCGCTAACCAGAATGCCTGTCTGCTGAGCCCTCACCTGGCACCAACCAAAGGAACCTGTCTGAGCTTTTGGGTTTATCAGCCATCCTTGTGTACGTACATATGTATCTATATAATCCATATGGTTCGTCTTATTTGTCTATTACCTACATTAGACCAAGTTTGTTCAGAGGTTTTTTGAGAAGAAATTAGTACTAATTAGTTTTAATTAGCAAGAATGCATTAAAATGCAAAAAGTGGCATTTATACATTTGTGATGTTACAAACGTTTTCTACTTCAAGTAAATTATACAAATGAATACAAAATAAAAATATATAAAATACTAATTTTTATTGTTATTTTTAACTATTTCACAATAATGTTTTATTTAGGATCAAAGTGTTGCCTTGGTGAACATAAAATATTAGGGTTAGGGTCTAATCAACCCAAACTTATACTAATCAAATTTATTAATGGTTTTATATTGTTTTCTTGCTGCAGATGATGCTAAACTCACAGTGTGGACACTGTCTGACTCTGAAGGGATCAGACAAGAATTGCTGATGCTGCACGAGGGAGGTTTCAACTGGAAACGCTTCAGTGTCAATATCACCTCAGAAACCGAGTACCAGGTTACCAAACCCAGCTGTATTCTGTATTCATATAGGTTTTTGAGTTTAATAATTTGAGTATATACTGATATATATTCTGTGTTTTAATGGGAGGCAGATTGTAATAGAGGGATTTAAAGGAGAGAAGGGTGTTCTTGCTTTGGATGACATTCGGTACACAGTCGGAGTAAACTGTGCTGGGCAGAAGACAGACCAAAGTAAGAGTTCTTCCAATAGCAATGTTTAGTTATATTTGATGTATTCTTGTTACCATCATACATATAATTCTGTGTGAACATGAATGAGAACTTTATATTTAGTGAAAATCTTTTTATATACTGTATATTTTCAGCCTCATCTGACAACACAGGAACCATTGTGGCCTCTGTTGTAGTCGTCATTGTGCTCTTAGTGCTTCTTGCTGTCTTGTTGGTGTTCTACCTGAAGACTAAACATAAAGCCAATGCTTCAAGACAGGAATTAAATCCATCTCATATAAGCTGCACTGGCTTTGGCAATGACATGTATGATTCTGCAAATGCTGTAAGTTTTCTGACTGTGTATTGTTTTGTTTTGCGTTGCATTCTAAATCGTACTTAAGCCTAAATCATATAGATAGTGTTTATGCATCATTTATAAAGCTTGACAGCTCTAGTCACCATTTATTGTAATGGCATGGAAAAGAACAACCAGTATTGTCTTCGAAATTTCACATTTTGTGTTCCACAAATAAAATAATGTAATTTTGGTTTGCTATAATCTCTAATATTTTGTGTGTGTGTGTGTGTGTGTGTTTTTGTTTGTCTCGTTTACAGGAAACCTGAAGGTGAATGAAAATACAGGACTGAAGGAGGTTGTTGTGGTGACTAAGACACCAACTGGCAGACTTTCAACAAAACGGTGGACATCACAGCAGGAGAACTGCTTGTGTCGCTGTGGCAGGACCAGCCCAGTCATGCAAAAACATACCACACTACATAGTTATCTTAAGTTAGTCATAAGAGTGAAATATTGGGGTTAAATAACTTCACTAATTTTACTCAACTGATGATACAGTCATTGTCTGTTCTATATGCCATTACTGGATATAAATGAACGTCTTTAAACAAGTAGAACAATCCAATATAATGTACTTTAATATATGATATACAATAAACAGAACAGAATTTGTAAACAAAAAGAAACAATCTACAAGCCCTGTAATGTATATAGAGGGTTCGTGGTGTGAGTGGTTGGGTTCACCACGGCCATCACTGACAAAGACTAACTAGTGAATGGTCTTTCAACTTTTTGAGTTCTCTATTAAACAGAGGTTCCTGAGGAATGCACTTCATTTTCAAGAGTTAAATGTATAGTTTTTGTTGTGAAAAGTGAAGTAAATGAACCATGAGGGGTTAAGCATTGTTCCACAAATTAAAATCTTGTATTGTTTTGTCACTATTCATATGAAAATGTAACATTAAATTGAGAATTTAAAGAGTCTGCAGTTAATTGGAGTATTATATGACGATATTATGCAACGTAGTGCACTTAGTGTAAATAATCTATATGTGATGGTAGATAGAGAGACAGACAGGTGGATAGCTATGGATGAACTGTCTTAAAAAGTCTTCTAAAGAAATATTCATATTAGGTTTTTTTTTTTTTTTTTTTGAAAATTATGTCGTGAAAGGCGTATATATAATACCATAGTAAAAGTTGTTGTCAAATTGGTAAGTCGTTTATACATATATTAAACATAAAAATTCATTATAAAAATTCATTTTATAAAATAAACATTACGAATGTAACAAACATTTTTCTCATATATAACGTTAATGATGACATTTTCTTTTCGAACGCGACACGACAGACAGACGCGAAACCGAATTACGGCGTCTCTTAGCAACGGCGATGTCTCCACGGCAACATCCTCCCAATCCCTCAGTCGAAAAGCTTCAGTAGGGGTAATTCAAGCAACAAAATCCTTACGCTACGTCAACAGTAAAAGATGAAAAGCTTTGCTGTGTTCAAAACTAAAGCTCGGATTATAAAACCAATGAGGGGAGCAAAGTATCGCTGTTTCTGAATTGTTTTTGGGAAGTGACTAGTGTTAGGGGTAACGGACACGACCGCGTGACAGAGATGCTGTGACTAAATTCACTATTATCTATCCGTGTAACCTGCGTTGCTGTGCAGAAACCTGTCAAATAGCAAATACTTGCACTTGCCGGCAGGATGGACCCCGGTGTGCTTATATTCTTACTTTATGTCATGATAGCACACGAGCTGGTGTGTGGACTGATGCAGTACAGGAGACAAGCAACCAAACCTCACAAACGCCTGATGTGGTGCTCCAGGTGAGATGTTTTTATGTGAATTTTACCTCACAAACTTGTTAAAAATGTAACTAAATTTGACCAACTTCCTTCTGGTACACCCACAGATATAAAGAGAGTTATCTTCTATGCTCTAATGAGTGACCTAAATATGATTATGCTAACATTTAACGTAAGCTAAATTAATATTACTTAATTTGACTTAAGCTACTTTAATTGTATCTTAATATACTTAATGTTTACTTTTCTGGGAAATCAGCCTCTATATAGAATAAAATGCTTTTAAAACATTAGAAGCTAATAAAATATCTGCACGGTTCTGTGCTTTAATAACTGTATGGTCTTTATACACAGTTCCCGTGTCTGTCATGGAACGTGGAGAGCCAGTAGCCAGCCGGTGTGGACAGGAAGACGAAACCTGAAGAAAACTGGACGTATTGTCAGAAAAGCGTGACACAAGAGTCTCTTCGGACATATGATCCATAAATGTGTTTGTAATCATCCTTCCTGCACTGTGATCAATCACTGAAGCTATGCTGGACCGCTCACTGCCAGTTCATGATTATATCATTTCAACTGTGATGCTCAAAGTTTACAGTTTTCCTATTCACTGTTATTGTGGACATCCTGAAAGGTTAAGTTCTAGCTGTAGTTGAAGTAGAAGTTGAAATTCTGTCTCACTATTGTTGCAAACATGTATGAGAAATTTAGAAGAATCCACTTGATGTATTTTCTTCTGCAGTTGCAATGCTTCGAAATAGACACAAACAGCAAGTTGTCTGAAGCCATAGCCGTTCAGGAGGAGCAGGCCATTTTTTGTGTGTGCTCCACAGAGTCAGATGCGTTTGGAATAACATAAGGGTGAGAAAACAATTCCAGAATTATAATTTATGAGTAAACTACACTTTGAAGAATGTAGGAACAGATTTTTGTTAGGGATTTGAAAGCTGCTATTTTTACCTAAACCGAGTATATTGTGTGCTTAATATTAGTTGTAGCCAAATGCAAAGTTCAGTCACAAGATCTAATCATTCAAGATCTAAACAAATTTAAAATGTAATATCACTGTGCACTTGAGTATGGAAATAAATCACAGATTGCAGCATTTAATCTAGTTACATCACTTTTGATTAAAATCATCTTCTAAAAGGCTTTCTGAACGCGATTTGTATGTTTCTTGTTCAACTTGTTTCTTCGGTTATTATATTGTGCAAATTAATTGCAAATTTTTGTTTTGGATGTGAAAAGTTCACACTAAACCTGTGTACCCAACTGTGTACTGAGATTCATTAAATATGCATTTTAGCATCTGCTATATTGTAGTGATATTTTTGTTGTTATTGTATCAGCAGGTTTGGGATTTCTAGCATCTATCGAGCACTTTTAATGTTGAACCAATAGCATTTTCAAATATTCATTTTTGATCTGTCTCATCAGAAAGATTTTAACTCGTTCTCGTTCTTTATAAACATTTGATTTGGATTTTCCAATTTGATTGGAAAATTATCTTGTTAGAATCAGGACAGATATCTTGCTCTGGTTACAAATCGAATAATTTTAAACAAATCTGTTGGTGGATTTTGTGAGAGAAAGAACTTATAAGTGTTATTATGTATTATGTATTGGTATATTTTAGCCAGATTGGGATGTTTTTATCATCTGTTTAAACACTCATTCAGACGGCACCCATTCACTGCAGAAAATCCTTTGCTGGTAAGTGACATAATGCTACATTTCAATCTGGTGCCTTTAACATATAAGGCATTTGAGGTGATTGTGTTAAGCCTCTTTTTAGTTTTACTTTTGTTCTTCTTTGTCTTACACTATCTCATACTGAACATTTTATCAAGAGCCACCTAAAACACAAGAATGCAGATGGATCAGGAAAACTGGTTACGTTAAAGGTTAGATGTCATTAAATTTTATCTTCATAAAAGTTTCATTTCTGCCTGTACATTCCTTTAAACACCACAATGGTTAAGGTGTCTCGGCAGAACAGGTTTATATGTTCTATTGATTTGGCCAAATGTGGACACGCAAACACCGTACACGTAGTCAATATACAACTACTGTAATATCAAAACTACTGACATTAAAAGAGCAGTGACCACACATAGCCTTTGCTCTTCTGGGGAGATTGGCTTTCATTCAAACTCAAAAGCATCTGTAAAGTTGGGTGACAAAGTCTGGCATCAGAAGGGGTTCAGATTTTTGCCATGTTTTCCAGTACAGTACAAATAACATTGTTAAATCAAGACACATCTACTTAAGAAGCACAATGACCTAATTTATTAAGTCTTGTTTTCTTAAAAACATATTAAAATGGAGTTCTTGCTAAAAACAAGACAAACTATTCAGCAGTTTGGTAAGAAAAATTATCTTTTTTTTTCTTTTATTATTTATTATTTGTTTTATTATTTATTTTCTTACCCCACCTTTAGATTTAATTTCATTTCATTTAAATGTATGTTGATCCGAAGATAAAGATTACTTAGTTTGACTTGTTTGGGTTTGTTTATTTTTGGCTGTAAATATCTTCAACATGTTGCTTATCCCAGTTTTACTTGTTTGTAGGGTGTATACTTTAATGCACTACCCGTAATTTAAGTGGCCTACTAAAACTGCGTCTATGTGCTAAGATGCAAACAGGCAGTTTCTATTTAAGCGTCATCTACATTTTTGCAAATAAATAATCAGGTTATTTACAGCAATGACTATTTCAGCCGGTTTGGGACTCTTTGTGTTTATTGGCACATAAGAGACTAATTGGACTGTAAAAAGCTTGGACTGCTTTATTTGTGCTGATGTCTCTTTGCAGTGGAATAGAAAATCTCCCAGTAAGTATAGCGTGTAATTGAGTGTTCAAGGGAGCTGAGGTGAGAAAACCGTTGAGTAGGTTTATTTGTCCCATTGCAACAAACAATCAATGAACCACAGATTTGAACCGTAACAGCAGTGTAGATGGTTTAGCTGAACAGGTTTATATGTGTAATGACTCATATTGTTTTGGTATCTCAGGTGAGGGCAGGGTGGAAACATAACCTCAGTGACAGCCTGCCTTAAATGTGACTGTTAAAGCAGACAGCGTTTCAGTCTTCGTATGAAGTGGAGCCAAATACACAGCTCTGAGTAAGTCATCTTTAATTGGTACATTTTATATGGTACATTAATAAGCACTGAAATTTAGTTTGTTGCTTGTTATTCATTGCAGTCAATTAACAATAAAAAAATGTTAAAAATAGTCCATTATCTAATGATATCATTATATCAGTGAACAGAATATTTTAATTGAATCTATAATTTCATTAACATTTAAATATTCACTACATTATATTTTATATATATATATATATATATATATATATATATATATATATATCTGACATTGCTATGATTTCTTAAAAATAAATTGGCATGCTATTTTAATAAATGATTTATCTATTATATAAAAATATCATATTTTTCTATAGAAATTCATTACATTAACACAATGTGTTTTAACTTGTTTTATTTCTCCAGGTTTATTGCTTACTATATCTGATCCAGTATGTCTTACGTATCGGACAGCTCTAGTCTCAACAAGGCCTTGCGGCAGCAATACCTCAGTCTACCCCAGGGACACTTCTGTCAGGTCACTTACATCTGGATCGATGGCTCTGGAGAGGGTCTGCGAAACAAGACTCGAACCATGGAGTCAGAGCCAAAGAGCATTGCTGGTAACACCGTTAACTGGTTACACACTCCTTATCCTTAACATTTTATGTATTCTTATCTAGTTTTTGTTGGTGTTATGTTCTTTGACAGACCTACCAGAATGGAATTTCGATGGTTCCAGCACTGGCCAGTCTGAAGGACACAACAGTGACATGCTACTGATTCCGGTCTGCATGTTTAGGGACCCCTTCCTCTTGGACCCGAACAAACTGGTGCTATGTGAGGTGCTCAAGCACACCCGAGAACCTGCAGGTAACATTTACCTAATATAAAAATGATATTAGCTCAGTTAATGCTTAAAAATAAAACTTTGGAATTCATCTTAGAAATATATTTATGTTGTCATCGGTGGTGTTTGAATTTATGTCAGATTTAGATAAAAACAAATTACTTTAAAAAGCTATAAAACTACTGTTTGTGATCATATAAATTTAAATTGGGTAGAACTAACAAACAAAATTGTTTGTTTTAGAATCGAACCACCGTAACCGCTGTAACAAGGTCATGGAGGAGATTAAAGACCTTCACCCTTGGTTTGGCATGGAGCAGGAATATACTCTCCTAGGAGTGGATGGACACCCTTATGGCTGGCCCAGACTTGGATTTCCCAAACCACAAGGTTAAATCTCATCATGAGTTGTTGCATCCACAGTAATGTTAAATCTTGTATTAAGCTGCTGTAAAGGATTTTTGAATGTCTTACATTTTAACAGATATCACTTTGCAGCTCTTTGCAACCAACTAAAAATAATCTGGATGCATGCCATGTTCAATTAGAAAACACTTTCTGGCTGACGTGGCTTTGTATTTTGGTGAGAGCTTTACACCTGTTGTACTTTAATACAGAGTTCATGTGTATTCCCATTGGGAAAAATGGTTAAGGTTTAAAGAAATGGGTTTAACACACACACATAAGCTCCAAAAAGGGAGAAAAGTCAGTATAAAATCCATATCACTATAATTGCACAATATTGTAGTCCTAATGTTATTTTAATAGCTTTGTATGTGACCTTTTGTTTAGTTTGTTTTTATTAATTAAACTCTTGCTTGAATTCCACGATCACTATTCACTTTCATTGTACGGAAAAAAGCAGCATGGACTTGTTCCATAAGGGTGTGAAATATCAATTTGTAGAATTTTTATATTCATATTCCATTTTTATGCTTCTGACTGTACAATAAAATCCCATCTTTATACCAGCTATACAGTAGTCAACAATTGAAGTAGATCAAAACATTTTATCAAATTTGTCCTATAAAACCAAGATATGATGAAGAAATTCACTTCAAATGTTGACTGCTGTATATTTAAAAAACACCAACATTTGTTCTGAATTTTGTGTCTCTTTCCATCAGGTCCATATTACTGCAGTGTTGGTGCTGACCGAGCTTTTGGCAGAGACATTGTGGAGTGTCATTATAAAGCCTGTCTGTATGCCGGAATCAAAATCAGTGGCACGAATGCAGAGGTCATGCCCTCTCAGGTAACCACCATTATATTATAATATTAGACATCATGTTCTGGATGGCCAGTCTGGATAGTTTGCTCTGTCTGCAGTGGGAGTTCCAGGTGGGTCCATGTGAAGGAATAGAGATGGGAGATCATCTCTGGATGGCACGTTTCCTGCTCCACAGGGTGTGTGAGGACTTTGGAGTGGTGGCCACCCTGGACCCTAAACCCATGACAGGAAACTGGAACGGAACTGGTTGCCACATTAATGTGAGCACAGTGCAAATGAGAGAACAAGGAGGAATTGAGTATGTACTGAGCTATGCACTCTCTCAAAAGTCATAGAAAGACTAAACCCATTCACACTAAGAATGATAACTATATTAGCATCCTCACCAATACATGATAACATTAATTATAAGCATATGCTGTGGTTTTATCGTTTGTCGCTTTTAATGCTCAACTTCTTTGAATCTTCTTTCCACTGCATCAGGCACATTGAGAAAGCCATCGAGAAACTGGGCAAACGTCATGCAGAGCATATTCGTGTTTACGACCCACACGAGGGAGAAGACAACAAACGGCGCCTCACAGGTCACCATGAGACCTCCAGCATCCATGATTTCTCAGCAGGCGTTGCTAACCGCGGGGCCAGCATCCGTATCCCTCGTCAGGTGGGTCAGGACAAATGTGGATACTTTGAGGACCGTCGTCCTGCCGCCAACTGTGACCCATATTCCGTCACCTGCATAATGGCCATTACATGCATGCTGGAAAAAGGGAAAGATGCCCATGAACCTTAATTAATACATTTTTGGAAATTAATAATTGTTTCAAATGTTAAATAGATGGCACTTTATCCTGTTTTAATTGTTTTTGTTGTCTGTTAATCATACTCTATATATATTAAACTGTTCTTCTGAAAGGAATGTTTTATGAAGCATGATTTGCAGGCAAGTTTATTTGCAAGTTTTGTGGTAATTAATGATCATACACCAACCTGTGTGTAATTGATCACATTAGAATCAGTTAACAACTGATTCTCTTCCCGTCACACAAATGAAAAACAATGCAGATGGTTTTGCTGAACATGTTTTTATAACCAGGGTTAAAATAAAAGTTCACATTTTACTCAATAAAGCACATGGGAAAACATCCCAGTTTGAGCAGTCATAAGTTATAAAGCTATTTTAGTGTATTTTAAAGCATAGTTTATTCTTGTAATGCAAAGCTGAATTTTCAGCATCATTATTCCAGTTTTTAGTGTCACATGATCTTTGAGAAACTATTCAATTTTTCTGATTTATTATAAATATATTGTAAACCTTTTTGCTGCTTAATGTTTTTTTTTTTTTGGAACATGTGATCCTTTTTTCAGGATGTTTTAATGAATACAAAGAGACTGCCTTTGTTTAAAAAATAATATTTTATAATTTTATAATATACACTACTGTTCTTGTGGTCTGTAATTTTTTTAAAATAAATAAATATTTCCCTTTAGCTAAGTTAATAAAAAGTAACTTGCATTGTTAAAAAATATGTTAAATGAATGCTTTGTTTGGACTTTTTATATTCATCAAAGAATTCTGAAACAAAAATCTCACAAGTTGCAAAAAATATATAAGCATTATAATATTGTAATATATTATAATGTTATACAATATATATTTTTTTTAATTAAATAAATGCATTGTTGATGAGCAGATGAAATGTTCTTAAATCCTTTATATACCAAATCTTAGAATTACTGTGTTTGTGTGTGTGTGTGTGTGTGTGCGGGTTTATGTGTGCGGGTTTATGTGTTTTATGTGGACACAAATTTGTATAATGACATGGGTA
>JAUCNO010001253.1:1612164-1626211 GCA_032353835.1 Enteromius viviparus
GCCTGGTGATAAATGTGTGTGTTTATATATATATATATATATATATATGTGTGTGTGTGTGTGTGTGTGTGTGTGTGATAGATAGATGGATGGATGGATGGATGGATGGATGGATGGATTTTATATAATAATAATAATAATACTTACTATTAAATTACATGTATATGAATTATTATTATTTATTATTATAAATCCCAAATGGATGCAATAATTAAATAAGGGACTTTTTTGTAAATATTTTAAATGCATGCCGTTTCAAAAAAGCTTTTGTTTTTTTGCCTTAAGAAATGTTATTTGAGCACCAAATCAGCATATTAGAAGTATTATTTCTGTCTGATCTTGTCTGTTAAAAATCCATCTTAACAATTAAAGGAATAAATTACAATTTATGATATATTGAAACAGAAATTTGTTATTTTAAATTGTAATATTTAAGACTGTTATGTGTTTTTGTCATTTAAAAAAAATCATACCAGTTTAATATTGTATATCATTGTTTTACATTTTTATTGTTGATCCCTGCTGATTAAATCTCATATTCCATTTTCTTCAGTCAGACAAAACACTTTCTCGATGTATTTTTCTGCAGGTGGGTGATATGTACTGCGTTGATGCGCGTTTCTACGGCAACATCAGCCGCTTCATAAACCATCACTGTGAGCCGAATCTGTTCCCCTGTCGAGTGTTCACTTCTCACCAGGATCTCAGATTTCCTCACATCGCGTTCTTCGCCTGCAAGAACATCAGTGCCGGAGACGAACTTGGGTCTGATTCACATTATTCTCATTTGCTCGCTAATTCTCAATTTAGATTGACTCCATATGTTATTTTCCCATCGTCCACTTCACGAAACCGTTCATTGATGCTCATTTATTTTTTATTAGAACAGAAAATGAGAATTTCTCTCCCTTACTCAGGTTTGATTATGGCGATCACTTCTGGGATGTAAAAGGGAAACTGTTCAACTGCCAGTGTGGCTCATCCAAATGCAAGCACTCAGCCACCACCATCGCCCAGAGACAGGCAGACAGTACTCCAGGAGACCAGCAACCCAGCGCTCTGCCCGATACCAGCTCGTCCACCCCATCCAGCCCCAGCTAAGCTCATCTTTCTAGCATAAAACATCCGGTTCTCTTACTTCTACCAGCCTGTCACCTCCCATCACCAGCACAGGCACACCTCTGCCATCTCTAATCAGCTCCGGTTACCAACCCGGGCCACTTGATGCTACACCCACAGTGCCATGTTTAGCTCTGGTGGTCTGAAGGCCTGATTGGTTGAAGCGGTTTAGGGGTTCAAAGTGTCAAAGGTGAAAGGTGCACAACTGGACTGGTTTTTCAGGTGTTCAGTACGCACATTTTCAATAGGTTTTTTGTATTGTCAGGCCACCCCTTTGGACCACGATCTTCACCATCAAAAGAGCTTAGTTTTTTCTTCTCGAGAACGAACCTGTTTGAGTCGATTGATGGATTTTGCAACAGGTTTCCGTTGAATACTACCTTATTCTTGTCGCACAATGTGTTCTCCTGCCCGACTCGAACTTCTGCGTCGTTTCTTGTCATCTAACTTTATTCTTACTTTCAGCACAAACTGAACAATCGATTCCTAAATCCAAAATAAGTTCCAAGTGATGTTCATTTATGCATCTGTTTGTTGATTTCATTTTTGTACATTCATGGAATATGCAGAAAATTATGTCAAGGTATTCAAAGACCAATCTCTTGAGTTAGTTTAGTTTTAGTTAGTCCCCCAGTAGCCTTTTCTGAGTCCTTCAGTGGGGCTGTATTAACTAGAGATGAGCTATAGACTAGCGGTCATTGGACGTCATCGTCCTCTGATTGGTTCACAGACGCAGGACGTCATGGCAGTGCTACCGAAATCATAAAAAGGCCTCTGAACAGGACATTTTTGGCCTATATATTCAGCCCAGGACTTGAGTATAAATGCGTTTTAATGGCAAAATGCAAATTTATTCCAGACAAGTCTAAAAACAAGCCCTATGGGTTATTCTCTGCATGTTACAGGCCTGGATAGACGCGGCTGTTGCATATTAAATGCATCTTACTTGCACCCCCATCAATGCAAATGAAAACTGTAAAATATTTCTGTACTTACTTTCGGTCACAATGATGGAACCTATTAGCATGCCTTTGAGACACGTGCTCTAGGAATAGGACTGGAACGTTTCGCTCTGGTGGAATAAAAATGCGGTCAGGAGCAGGAAAGCGCAAATGGTGCTTAAAAAGGTTTTTATGTTTATTTTTTTATTACTCACTAAGTGAATACAAGTTGTAAAATACGATGAAGCAGCAAGTGTTTCATTTTTGTTTTTCTTTTTCATTTGTATTTTTAAATTGGCCTGTTTTTTTTTTTCTAACTGTAGTTTGACATGATTTAGCCTGTATCAATTTTGTTCCATAAGTTCATGTTGATGGTGAAACTATTACAGTCTTTTTAAGTGTTGATAGTGTAGTCATGTCGTTTGTGCAAATCCAGACATAGAGATACAAAACACTGCAAACTGAGGGGGAAAAAGAAAACTGTAACATATTTCTGGACAGTGAAACATGATGCACAATCTTACAGGTTGTGTTTTTCTTTTTCAATAAATTTACTACTAATAAAAGAGGAACATCTCTGTCACTCTTATGCAGAAATAATATCAAGCATGATGCAAATCTGAAAAAACAATCTCATCACACTTTCTGAGGAAGCAGATAAGTCACTTTTTCTTTTTTTTTACCAGAAATGAGTTTTCTGAAGCAGGAAGCCTTTGGATTGATTTTTTTTTTTAGTTTTAAAAACTGTTTGATTATTCTCTTCCTGATTACATGTTACTTGGTTGTAATTGATTCAGTGAACTGTGAGCTGATGAGTGAGACGTTCTGATTTGCTGATAAAGGCTTTTAACTAACGAAGCAGGAAACCGCCTTTCCGCATTCCACTGCTACAACCTTTAAAAGCTCAGTATGTCTCACTATTCCAGCGTTCAGCACAATTTCGAAGATTAGGCTTTGTGGATACACATAAGAAACCGGATCGTGAAAGCTCATAGAGCTGCGTAAGGTTAACAAGTAGACGGGGCCATGATGAGATCAACACGGCGACACTCTGACTGGAAGGAGAGAAAATCCACCGTTGTCTACGGTAGGATGTTTACTGGGTTTATTTCCAGGTTGCTGTGTCATTAACTGGTTTCTTATTCTTTTGTATCCATCAGATAGATGATGATGTAAATAAATTGCTTTAGTGACATTTAGTGGCATTTAGGTTTAGTGACATTAAATGATGAGCTGAGACTGAATGACTTTTTGTGGGTGAATCTCACAAAAACATGTCCATGGTATATTACTATGGAAGCTTGTTTCTGCCACAGGTTTAAGAATAAATAATCATTCTATCTCACAGTATCTGATGTTTTTCCTTGCAAACTAGAGTGTATATCCCACAATATCAGTTTATGCTTTGATTTCGATTCATTTCTTAATTCTTGGTTTTTATCTCACAATTCTGCATTCATAGTTTTAAAAATTCTGAGCTATTAACAAGCATTTCAGAGGGGGGAAAAAGTCTCATATTTGAGAATTATGAGAAAATAAAGTCTGAATTGTACATCCCATGGCAAAACAGGCTTCCATTAATTTCACCCCAAATCCCCCCTCCAAAAAATCTATATAATAACTTTGTGATATCTCCTCGTTAATACAAAGGAATATGCCGCCTTGTTTTTAAATCATTGCCCTTTTTTCATTATCAATATTGTTATTATTAATGTGATTAACAACAATATTAATGATTGTTTTTTTTTTTCTAAAGAATTACTGTATATAATGAAATTTGTATTTAAATCCTAGTATAAATGTAAACAACATCCTGTTTTAAATAAGTTATATAAGTATTTTTTTTCCATTATGGTAATTAGGTTTTCCTTGGTATTCACAAGAATTATAGGATTTATTTTTATTTTTTTTATTTTTATTTTACTTTTTATCCTTTCATTGTAATTATAAAAGCTGTTACAATGCTGAAATGCTAATAGATCCTAAAGATTAATTTGGTGTAAATGATTACTTTTTTTAAAGAATTATGTTGCCTAAAAGTGGAATTTTACAATACAGGAAGTTATTTCAAATCGTTCCTATATCAACCATGCACTTGTTTCACTCCTTTAATTTTCCTGTAATGTGTATAATATCTTTGAATCAGCCTGTTTATTATCATCTCTCATTTCAAAAATAAAGCCGCCCGTTTGGTCACACTTGGAACATGGCGGATGTTAACTCGGGGCACAGAGTTCAGTTCCTGGGCTCAGTCTTCTGAGCCACCAGACAATCAGAGGAACAGAAGAGCAGCTTTAACAGAACTATCCAGCAAAGACAGCCAAGCAGCCGGAGATGACCAGAACACTGCAGAATGTAACAAATATGACACCGTGGTAGAGCTGGTGAGACCCAGAGACCTGAGGAACACCGATATCATCAGCACTCATGAAATGTGTCAAGAGCAGGTAGCACCGTGGGAGGAGAGGTGAGCGGCAGGGAATGAAAGTCATTTGTATTGTAACCTACTCTGAAGCTTATTAACTTCTTCATCATGGTCTATTGTAAATTCAACGCTCGGTGCTTAGCAATGTTAAAGGTCAATAGTGAGTACTTTACACAGAAAATTACAATTGATCGTTTTTAATTAATTCTGTTAGCCACTAGGGGGCCTAAATGTTCAACAGGAGAAATAAATCTAAACAGTACAGTGGCCATAAAAAGTATTTGGACACTAAAACATTATGCAAGATTAAATATTGAACCTCATCTAATCAGAAAAAAATAATTTTTAGGGCTAACATTTTTCTTAATTTATAAATTGCTTTGATAAATATATATATAAAAAAAAAATATATATATATATATATATATATATATATATATATAAAATATATTTTGTAAAATGCTGAATAGATGCTCAATTATTATTGTGTATTAATTCTTGTTCAATTATTAATAGTAATTATCAATGTTCAGAAAAAGTTTTTTTTTGGGAGAACTGTGAATAATAAATAAATTGAAGGCATTTAATTGAAATGAAATTTTGTACATTAAAAAAAATGTCTTTACTGCCATGTTTCATTAAATTAGCTGTGTGTGTGTGCGTGCATGTCTTGAATCCTTTCCACTGCAGTGCCCTAAGGGTGTTGTAGGATGAAGCTCTGGTATGCCACACATCCAGAGATTAGCTCAACAGCCTGGAGTCTGTCATGAGATTTTGTGCCTCTGGGCCTGGCTGCATGCACACTGAAAATCCTTCACACTTACTGACCGTGATGCCTTGAGCTTCACATCTGGACATGCTGGATACTTTTCTTTCAAGAATCTTTCCTTCTTTGGAGAGGTGGAGGTGCCCTGAGTGGAGTCACACTTGTGCCTACGTGGAGACCAAATATAAAGATGAAAAAAATGTCATGTTTTAATTCATGGCATTTTTAACTGTAATAATTTAATAACGATTTAAAACTAGAACTATAAAACGTTTCATATAAAAAGTATAAATTAATATTGAATATTTCTTATTTATTTTCCCCCTACAAAATTATGAAAATGTTGAGAATATGCATTGCAATAACAAAAAGGCACACAATGCAAAATTTCTTGACTGACAACAGGAGGCAACCAAAAATTCGCTTATGCTTTTGTATAATGATGGCACTGTGTGATATAAACAATGAAAAAATATTTTAGGCTTCAAATTGGGTAACAATGATGAGATTAACATTAGTGCTTTTACTTCATTACAGTAAAACAAACCGTTTTGAATAAATATCAATCGTTGATGATCAATTAAGACACCCTCCCCCTCACGCGCTCTCCAGCAGGTGGTCCTGCCTATAGGGCCGTTTACGTCACGTGTGAGAGTCTCGCGCACCAGCGTCCACTCATTTGGCACCATTCGTACCGTGCGCGTCTCCAAGTGCAATTGTTGTGTGGAACCGGAAAGCAAACCATTGCTAAAGAAAACGAACGTTAGTGCGTGCATACGGAATACCTATTATTCGCGCTTTTGATTCCACCAACTCGCTTTTTCCATCTAGCATGACGCGTAAGTGATGGTGCACATTTTGGTTTCGTGACCTGTCAGCTGGATCAGGTTGTGTTGTTGGATGGATGTGGCACGAATTGGATGGTTACACATTTCCTTTGTTTGAAATGCACTCAACGGGAATGATATTTCTATGACAAGTTTCTATTTTGTGCAATTCTCTGAGCAATGGAGTGAGGCGAGAGCGCACGGGGAGCTGGTTAAAAGGGACTTTCATATTTTTATTTCACTTCACCAAGACTGATGGGGACTCTAAGTGGTAACAGATGTCTGTACTGTAATGTGCACTCTTCATCTTTTGTTTAATGCCAGTTTGGATTTTACCTGTTGGATATCTGCACGTCTAGGATGGCTCGCTTTGGAGATGATCTGCCCACCCGCTATGGAGGTCCAGCGGGCGCCGGGAGAGGGGGAGCCCGGGCAGGAGGTCCCTCGGGCGGTCAAAGAATGTACAAACAGTCGATGGCTCAAAGAGCCAGGACAATGGCTTTATATAATCCTAAACAAACCAAACAGAACTGCTTCACTGTCAACCGCTCTTTGTTCATCTTCAGTGAGGACAATGTCTTCAGGAAATACGCCAAAAGAATAACCGAATGGCCATATCCTTAATCTACAAAAATTATTCAAAATGGATATAGTTTTATAACATCCACGTTTACATTTGATCACATTCTTGTTCAGAAAGCATATAAATACGCGCTTTTAGATCTGGCAATGTCAAATGAACTGTTGCGTCTTTAAATGGAGATTGACACTGAAATGCCTTTTGTTTTCACATGTTCACGCACTTTAAGACATTTGGCAGCTGGTGGTCGTGTCAGGGTGTTGGCTGATCAGCCTTTTATTTTCTCTTTCAAACATGGGAAATTCAAGAGCTCGATATGGCTTTTCATACTGCACTTAACCCTGGGCTAAGGTCTGTGTGTTTAAAACCCGGCGTACAGACTAGATTTAACCATCGGGTACGGAACGTTTAAAAAGGGGTTTGGCACCGCCAAATGTATACACTGCGAAACAAGCGGCGTAAGAACACTACGGCAAATTGATTAGCAACAGACAGCCAATCATAAATTGGCACAGCGCTTCCTAATTAAATATTCATGTGCTTGGTTTAGTCTTGGAAACTTTCACGCGCTGATTGGTTTCATTGCCTAACCGGTTAAAACGTCAAACGATGAAGATTCACTACTGTTTTGATGTGTTTAAGAGCGGTTGTACGTTTACAAAAACTGACAAGCAGTTGCAGGTCGTGTATTTTATTTTTCCAGTGTTTCTGGCCTTGTAAGTGGGCAAATACTAACGGTTTCTTCGTTTTCGAAATGTTTTGGCGGCAACGTAAAACAGTTGCCAACTAATTAACGTTAACAGTTACTATTAAGTCAAGTCACTTTTATTATATAGCGCTTTTAGCAATACAGATTGTAGCAAAGCACTAAACATTATCAAATAGAACAACAGAGTTATAGTAATGTATAATGACGAGTATTAAACTTTATTTATCAAATGCAGAGAAGGTCTCTGTAGTCAAGACGACGATAATCACTAGAAATCAGGTGTCCCTAACTAAGCAAACCAGAGGCGACAGCGGCAAGGAACCAAAAACCCATCCATGAGAGAATGAGGGAAAAAACCTTGGGAGAACCAGGCTTAGTTGGGTCCAGTTCTCCTTTGGCCGGACACCCAGCACCTAATTTTCAGTTAAATTTTAAACACGTTGGATTGTGTATAGGACTTATATTACTAGTGTATTACTAGTGTAGTAGTAGAAAATATAATAATAGGTCAGCAAAAAGTTAGTTAATTAACATAGTTATTAGCAAATGGTTATACAAAAACAGATATATAGACTGGTCAATTTTCTTTTATAATAATGGTTGTGAAAAGCTGTAGCGCTCTCCAGGGTCCTGAAATCTCACCACTGATGTTTCAGTTACCACGTACTAGAATTTTAAAGCACTGTGCAGTCAGATACCCTGATTTTGATAAATTTGCCTAGTTTGTTGCACATTTCAAAATGAATTTTTGTGGAATTCAGGCATTCATAGATTTAGCTTTCTATAGCATGTGGAGGTCCCTTAAGGGGTGACAAGAATATGATTGAAGTGGCCATTGGACCTTTCCTTTCTAATTTGTTGCCTCCATGAATGGCGTTTCCATAAAGACCTATAGCCGTAGGGGAACGGGCATGGAAAATGAATTGGAAAAATGGATCCTGTCTTAAGAACGCACTATAATGGCTGACCATCCATAAAGATGTTAGCAGCCTTTCAGTGTTTCCTTTAAAAAGGATGAAAAAGATTTTAATAATGACAATATCGGTGGGCTTACACAAACATTTCACGAATGCAATAAGCCTGCGCAAATGGCTGTGCTGAGAGAGAAAGCATCATGCCAGTCTAATGGGTAATCATGATCTCAGCACTGCAATGTACCAGTGTTGAAAGCATGTTTTACTTTAATGCCCAGACCTCTGCATGTCATTTCCAGCATAGAGCGAGAGATGGTGTTAATGCACTCAGCATTCCTACTAGCTGGTTTGAACATGGTCGTCTAGGAGTGCCAAGGACACAAAGTTGAATGTCAGTTGCTTGATTGAGCTTGGAGGTATGTGGGTTGGACTCTGCTGAGGCAGTTTCGTCCTCATCTCCTAATGATTTAGTGATTGATTGTTTACACGACTGCAAACCTTTTGTCCTTCGTGGGTTGTGTGGTGGAAATTCACAAGTAGTTATTCCTAAAGAATACTTTTAAAGGAATGCCATTCTAATTCTGTATTACTTTGCATTGATTTTTCTTTGATTTGCAGTCTGGATGGTTGTTGAAAAGTCAGATCTTGTTAGCTGATTTTGGGCATTTAGAGTTCACAGATTCTGCAGGAAGTCACAAAAGATATGATAAGACACAGACAACGGTTTAATAGTGCGTTAAGAAAAGTATGCTCTGTAATATGGGTTGTGTGTATGAAATTTAGATGTTTAATGTCCACCATGTTGTTACCGTCACCTGACCTACACAAATCCTCTCCCGAATCACTCTTCAAGTGTCCACTGAATGTGCACTTCATGATCTCAGATGTGGGTCACCTGTGTATGTTTTACCATAATGAATGCTATTGGTTTGGACAATAGCTTTTATAAAATGAGGTCTGATATATGAATTAAAGATACTTGGATGTTTTATTCTACATTATAAGTTACACAATCCATACTGAAAGTGAAGTTGTTGAATTTTTTAAAATGCATGTTTGTTTAAAAAAATATAAACTACATAAAAACACATGGGGTGTGAGTGTGTGCAGTTTCCAGTGTACAATAAAATGTTCAAATATCTTCCGGTTACGTTTACCACAGACCTTTATGAATTGAAAAACTCTATTGAAGGAAATCTTGGGTTACTCTGGGTTCTGAGATCCTGGCTGCAGCACGCTATCAATACATGGATATTATTAAACATGTCAGGTTAGGGTGAATAATGATATTTTTTGGTGCTCTGCAGCCAGTATTTTGAAGCACGTATCAGCACAACTCATGTCAAATTTACATTGGGCTTTTGATATGTCATGTCTCATGTGCCTTTGTTGCATAATCTTCTGAATGTTTTTGAATTTATGCTTGTTGTGTGTATTATTCCTGTTTTTCTCCTTGACTCATCCACTCCATTTGAGTATCTGATACTCACCACCATAATTGCCAACTGCATCGTACTGGCTCTCGAACAGCATCTTCCTGCCATGGACAAGACCCCCATGTCTGAACGCCTGGTAAGCATCAGAATTATTATTAAGGTTTCACATGTCTTATCACATATCAGATTAATCATTTTTTACTGAATAAAACAGAGAGAGAGAGAGAGAGAGAGAGAGAAGCGGCAATGACAATGCATTCTGTGAAAAGCAGCACAAGTAAGAGATAACTGTGTATTTGGCTTGCTTTTCTTTCCGCCCACACACCCGACATTCCCGCTGGAGTATATTGATTGATCATTTTAGCGGTCTTGCACTGGCTGGCGTGGGTGATCGGTAAGCCCGTTGGAGCGGAGGCTGTTATCCCACTCTCAGAGCTCCCATCCAGGGCCACTGAGAACCACCCAAGCACTCCACACAGGAGCCATGTCTCTGTCTCATTAAAACCCTGCCTGCTGGGAACCATTGACGAATGTGTGCATAACGCTGCTTCTCCATGATCCGACCTTAACCCATGCAGAGCAAGCTTTGATCCACTGCCTTGCTCTTATTCCCCCGCTCGCAATGGCAGTTGTGCCTGTTGAGTCAAAATGATACAAGGAAGCCAATTCAAAGTGTGCTGTTGCACAATTAGACTAGGAACCGGACATGTTGGCGGATTAAGGCGGTAATAGTCTTTTTGTGAAGCCGAATATGTAGGCGGTGATGTTGGATTCCACACTCCCTGGAGGAGTGCTGCAGTCACACAAAACAGCATGTACCTGTAAGGTCAATGGGGTCCTCTCGAAAACAATAAATACAACAAATTTTTATTGTGTAGCTTTACAGGGTTTATGTAAAGTATGTTTATGATGCTCTTTTTCATGATGAATGTATTTTTGTCCCTGACGATTTATTTCGCTCTTCACCTTTTTTTTTTTTTTTTGGCTTTTATGCTTCTTTGGGAGAGAAAAGTGAATGGGATCAGGTCCTTGAGCTGGGATTTAACTCGGGTTGCCTGAAGGCCAACGGCATATATAACCAGGCTATTGGCGCTGACCACACTTAACTTTTTTAACTAACTTAATAAGTAAATAATGCTTATTTGAAACATTTTTTATTATCAATGTTGAAAATGGTTGTGCTGCTTAAAATTAGTTTTAATTGAACTAGAAATTATATGTATAACAGTATTTACTGGCATTTTAATGAGTACAATGTATCCTTTTACAATAAAAGTATTCATTTCTAAAAAAAACAATTATTTCTAAATAAATTAGAAATATTAAATATTAAAACAGTTAACTAAAAAAAACAAAACAAAATCTGGTTAAACTTGTATACAAATATGTATACATGCACATATGTGTGGAATATACAAAACTAATATATATGTATATATACAGTATATATATACACAAAAGGAGTATATATAATTATATTACATTTATTTATATATATATATATATATATATATATATATATATATGCAGAAATAATATGTTAAAAGTTATATGTTTAAAATGACATTACAAGGACAAAATATTCATACTGGGGGGAAACTGTTCCTTTAAGAGCCTGTGTGTGATTTGAGACTGATTCCATCTTTAACTGAAGAGTTATTGCAGTTTTCATTGTTCCCTGTAGCAAGGGTTCAACCTCACCCTGTCAAATTCATCAAGAGCTTGTCTGGTTAACACTGCGATGCAGCCAATTCCCTACCTGTTGCAGAGCTAAACTGGCCCCCCGATACCCAAACACTACAGACAGGATGTTTATTATTAATAAACTCTATGGATCTATACATAATAGATTGAAATATGCTATCTGGTGCCATGCTCACTCATTTCTCCGCTCCCATAAATCACTTGTTACGCACAGCCTCACATCTGCTCCCGCGAGCACATTTTTGCCAACTGATTTCATAGAGACGGCACGACAGGTGCTGTCTAGCACCACACCGATAATTAGACTATTAATTGAGAAAATATACACCAACAGAGTGCAATTTCGCTTTGGGCACCTTAAGGGAGTGTTGAACACAAGTGTAGTTTTTGTTTGTTTACTTGTTTTTTTGTTTAATAGTGAAATATTATGTTATGCGTTTCTGAAAGCACAGTACATTTTTACAGATAGTAGAGAGCTTAAACTCTGCCGTATTTTCCTTGCTGTATAAAACGGGATCATGCTGTTGTTATTGAGACTGTTGTAAATAATTATATCGCTAGAGCAATGTTTCCATCAAAAAAGGGCTATAAGAAGACTTGTTTGCAAGCTGGGTTTATAATTGCACTCATGAAGTGGGAGGGATTTCTGAGAGTACAGCACTGGAGAGGTTAGTCCGGTGTAAGTGCCTGTAGAGCCGTAGGGCTCTGGTGACATTAATGGGAATGAGTTCAAAAGCAATGTGACATGCTGTAGCCAGGACTGAATCTCTTTAAGTACATTCATCTAACAGATTCCATGACGCATACTTGTTCCCCCCCCCAGTTTGACTTGGTTTCTGAATTTTGAGACTTTCCTCTGAGATGTACTGTTCTGGTATAGTAACAGCATCTGAAACATTTTTAAATGTGTGACCCTGGAACCTTTTAAATTGGGATTTTTACTATTTTACCAAATAAACTTCGCACTGACGTAGGGTTTGTGATAATCAAAAATTAAGTTTTCATATTTATGCTAGGAAATTTACAAAAGCTCATTATGGAACGTGATCTTTACTTAACATCCTAACGATTTTTGGCATAAAAGAAAAATGATTTTGTCCCATACAGAGTATATTTGGCTACTGCTACAAATATGTGTACTTATGTGTGCTTTGTGCTCCAGGGTCGCATATATTAATACATGTATATGTAATATAATGGTAGTCAGTTTAATAATAACATCTTTTCTTTCACATAGAGTGTGATTTTACATCATCTCTGCTTGCCCTTCACAGCACAAATCCATGCGTCCTGACCTATTCTATGTGCTGTGCAAAAAAGTGAAAAGCTTCAACCTATATTCTCTTTCTGTCTTTCTTCCATGCATCAGTTGGCGCTTTCTTCTTTCAAATGCACAAAAACAAGTTATCCTTCTTTTTGCTCTCTCTTCCTGCAGGACGACACCGAACCCTACTTTATCGGAATATTCTGTTTCGAGGCCGGCATTAAGATCATCGCCTTGGGCTTCGTGTTTCACAAAGACTCTTACCTACGCAACGGCTGGAACGTAATGGATTTTGTGGTCGTTCTGACAGGGTGAGTCCACAGCTGGGGAGGGGGAAACGGTTTCAAATGGATGTATATGTGTGTGTTCTGTGTCTTCGGGAAAGTAAGAGATCTTACTATGTCTTTGTGAATGTGCCTGTTACAAAGTGTTCTAGTCTGGTCCCCTTCTGTATCTGTGTAAACATTGCCCTCTGGCCGATCTTGTACTCCTAAAAAAAAAAGAGTTTTCAGATATTGGTGCTCTGTAGCAGTATTCGAGCATGATTTCTTTTACAAATGATGTTTGAGTTACATGCTTCAGATTGGTGTTTTATAAAGGTCAAAAGAAATGAGGTGAAAAATATGCTGAAGATATTCTTATCTGGACAGGATTAGTTTCTCAAGGGGAGAAACCCTGTTTGTTTTTTTTTGTTTTTTTTTAAGCAAGCTTGTGTGACAAGATTCAAATGAATGGTCTGTGAAACACAAATGATCTGTTGATGCAGAATTACAGTGATTTCTAGTACAGGTGAACTCTCTTTTGTTATCATTTTTTTTTGGTTTAGACCATTTTCTACATTTTCAAATGCAACGCTGTAACATTTATAAAGAAATAACTGACTCAAGTACACGTAATTGTCAAAGAGAAACTAGTGTTTCAAAGCACAACTGCATTTAACATTAATAATATTTACTTGATAATATTTTTAATAATACATTTTTCTTGAGCACTCAATCAGCATATTAGAATGATTTTGGAGGATCATGTGACACTGAAAACTTGAATAAAGAATTTTGCTGTCACATTAATAAATATATTTTTTTTAAATCTTAAAATAATATTTTAAATGTGACATTTTGTTACTATAATTTCACAATATTTTTGCTAAAATGAGTGCACAAATAAATGTGAAAAAATTTTACACTACCGTTCAATAGTTTGTCATATAGTTTTTAAAAACCTTAAAGGAGAAGTTCACTTTCAAAAAAACTTATAAAGGATAGTTTACTCACCACCATGTCATCCAAGATGTCCATGTCTTTCTTTCTTCAGTCGAAAAGAAATGAATGTTTTTGACGAAAACATTCCAGGATTTTCCCC
>JAUCNO010001253.1:1635514-1646225 GCA_032353835.1 Enteromius viviparus
ATACAGGTGACGGAGATTTAGCCCTAATCAAAGAACCGGCTTTACTGATGAGATGCGCATAATATATCGTACGATATTTATCGCCCAGCCCTAACATTCATACATTAATTTTTTGCTCCCTTCTCGTCTACTCCTCATCTTTTTATGAGGACGAGTGATTAACTACACTTTTTTTCGTAATAAAGAAAGAGTTCTCTGCCTCTGTGTTCCCTCTTCAGTCCCAGCAGAGGAGATGGATGGTTTTGAGCCCAGGGTCAACAGCTCTTCCCAGCTAGCCATTCACACACGCTCACGGTATGGTCCCAGGGTCACTTTCTATCTTGCACAAGCAGAGCACAAATAATGAACTGAGGTAACCTGTGCACCGAGAGCTGGGGAACAGAGGTGAACTGAACTGTGGAAAGCTGTCATGACTGTTCCAGACTGAAAAGAGCTGCTATTGCGAGCTAAATTTTTTGAGAATTTTTTGAATAATGATTAAACAGTACTGCCCCAAATTCACAGCATTGGTTGAGCCATTGTTCTGTTGGCCTGGTTTAAATTCGTATTAGCAAAACAAAATCAGCAAAATCTTTTATATTTTCTAGGGAAATTAACCTACAAATGGCTTTCTTATAGTCTTTATAACAGTGGTTCTCAACCTGGGCTTCAGGGCCCATTAGGGCCCTTAGAAATCTTTAAAGATGACTTTTTTTGTTTGATTTAGTTCTCAAAACCTGCATATATGTGACCCTGGAGCACAAAACCAGTCATACGTAAAACAGGAATTTCTAGCAATAGCCAACAATAGATTTTATGGGTCAAAATTAGTGGTGTTTTTTATTTGCCTCTAATCATGTCAAGTAAAGATCATGTTCAATTAAGATATTTTGTATGTTTGCTACAATAAATATATCAAAACTTAATTTTTGATTGGTAATATGCATTGTTATAAACTTTGTTCGCCTTGACTTAACTTCATTCTTTAAAAGGCAATTTTTTTTAAGATATAGATTTATTGAGATTCCAGATTTTCTAATATTTGTATTTTAGCCAGATATTGTCTGATCATAACTTGCCATGCATCAATTTAAACATCCTCAATTTCCTAAAAATAGACCCTTCTGACTGGTTTGGAGGTCCAGAGTAATTTATAAAATCATATAAAAATTACAATAAAATAGTACATTTATTTTACTACTACTATTTGTTAATTCAGTTTTGAAAATTGAAATGGGGAATAAAATTTATTTATCTAGCAAATCACGAAAGACAAGTAAAATTCAAGTATATGTTAAAAAGACCGATGTAATAAAATGTATACCTTGTAAAGGTATAGTTCCCCCAAAAATCATAGTTGCTAAAAAATAAGAAAATCCAGGATGTAGATGTGCATTTTTCTTCAAAAGATTTGGGGGAATTTACTTCCTCAGCAAAATAATTTTCTGCAGGGAATGGGTGCTGTCAGAGTCCAAACAGCTGATAAAAAGGTCAAAATAATCCATAAGACTCCAGTTTATAAATGAATGTCCGGTGTAATGAAAATCAGCAGGTTTAACGTAAACAAATCCATCCAAATAACGTCCAAAATGCCATACGCTTCTTCCTGTTGTCCTCTCTCATCAAAATCCACCAGCAGAACTGCTTTGGGCTGTTTTCACTTGTAAATTTCTGCCCTAGTTCTTAAAATCAAGAAATTACAGACTTCACAGGAATAATTGACATGAAAATTCAGTTATTTTTCTTCCACCTTTCACCTCCAGAAGCAAATACACACCGGGAGGTCCTGGAGCAAATGTAGTACGGGTCATAGACACGAATGGTAGATGTTATTTTCCTATTTCTCAGTGTATCAATCTCCATTTCTTCATCTTTCCCTCACTTCCAGGCATAGAGAAAATCAGATATCATTCCATAACCAAATGTATAATAGAGCACTGGCGAGCGCTGCCGGTGGCACCGTTTGCCAACACAATAATAAGATCTCACAGAAGAAATCTTATTTGAGTTTGCCCAACAGGACTACATCCCCCTGTTGTAATTACAGTCTTTTCTTGTTACGCATTTCCAATCTCTCACACTGAGCTAGTGGAAAAAAATTGCGTATCTCACACAATATAAATGTTCATGTGAATTTCTGCTGTTCCAAATGCTTATATAAAAGTCATACATTTATGGCGTTTTTTCGCTGTCTGTCTGTATGCTTGTGAATGCATTGGTTTGTGGGTCTCTAAAAGCATTTGCCCTGGCATGTGGACCAAGTATCGATGCTACAGCCCGTCGGGAAAGCAGATCTCCTTTAGCGTGACAGCACTGGTACTGTCTGGGCGAAGCTGATTATAAGAGATGATGCAACAGTAACATAGCAGTGGTTCTTCAGCATATAAACTAATACTCCAATCTCATCCATATTTGATTTCTCATCAGGTTTGTCAAGTCTTAATGTCTATTGCAATTTTGCTTCTCCACTAAATTGATCTTGTTTTAAGGGTGTTTAGATGGTTTTCCATGCAAAACGAGACAAAAATACCGATTAAGTAATGGATTTTTTTCACTGTTGTGCTTTGACAGGCTTCATACGGTATTTGCATACATTTGAGAGTCTGATTTTGAGCGTTTTTTGCATTTTGAGAAGAGCATTAGTATGTTTATCCTGTCTCCTGTCAGCTTTGATTTAGCTGAAACAATTCTCCCTGACATAGACATCTTCAACAAGCCCAGAGAGATGATACTGTTGTTTGTCGGTACTATATTTGTATGTCCCAACATGCTTTGTCTGTTTTTGTTGTTTGCAAAACCTCTTAAACTATTCTCTCATGTTTCAGTCAAAGAGTGAAAAATCTCCCTTAATCTTCCCCCTGATTCAAGCACAAAATCTGCCCTTAAGTCAAGCGCTCTTTCTCTCTGACACACTCCTCTCTTTTCTATCTTGCTTGTCATCCCATGTGGTGGCGACCCCTGCTAAATAACTCATAAATAAAAATGAGAGATGAGACAAGAAGTTGGAAAGCTGGGAAGGGTGATAGATGGAAAAATGGATACTTAGAGAGGGCGAGAAATGTTTGCTGTAGCAGCTTGGCGTAGTCCGATCGATCCATCCAGCATAAGATACCACAACTTTAGACAGAACTGTTGAAAGATGTCAGTGCTGTCCAGAGCTGTCAAACTATATCAGACCTCACCGCCAGCAACACATGTCATTCTACAGATGATATTTCTGACATGTTCTGCCATTTTACAGCTTAACTTTGAGCATAATTCATTATCTTTTAGTGAGGTTAAAATTGCTCTTTGTGCTGCCTGGTTTCTCATTATAGGGAATAAATGAATGAGAAATAGTTTGGTTATTGCTTTGGCAGATGAAATTTTGCTTATGCAGTAATGCCTAAGGGAAATGCATGACTCATGGCAGTCACAGGGCGACGGTCAGCCTGCTTGTCATAGCATGTTAACTATGTTGGGGGAAATGAGCACTTTTTAAACAAACAAAAAACGAAGCAATTCCAATGCTTGGAAATCGAGCATAGTGCTTTAAAGTTACTTGCTCTGTAAAAAAAATAATAATAAAAAATCAGTAGTTCTCACAGCAAAAGCCCGGCAGCTGTGGTTGCCAGAATAATTATGTAAAAAGAAAAAACAGAAAAACTCATTTCAGGCCAAATACTGTAAATTGTACAGTATGAAACTGTAATTAACCAACACTGCTATTAAAATCTGTTTTGCACCTTTAACATATTTACAAAGAAGAAACCCACTTGAAGAATCTAAGCTCATCACAGGTAGCCTCACCTCAAGCAGAAGTATTTACTGATAAATAGAAGGTGCACAGAGTCATTCATGCAAACACAAAACACCATCATGGTAACACACGACACTTAAAAAATGCAATAACCATTCATTAAGCAACAGAAGATATAACATAAAGCCTAAATGTGCATAACTGATAACAAAAACTTTAAAAAAAAACAACATGATCATCTAAGCAAAACACTTTTCAAATGTGGAGTGTCACCCAAGGAATTCTGGGAATATCAGTTTACAGCTTTTGACTGTAAATTATACATTGATTTGTACATCTTAAATAACAGCGTTTTTAAAAGATTTTACCGTTAAAAGTTTCAATTCCCGATATTGCTACTTGTTTATTTGAAATGTATATTTTCCTAGATTATTTCCATATTTAAATGGCTCAAAACATAAGCCTAGAGTTCAGCTTGCAGCAAGCATGCAGCTTGGTTTAGATGCTTCAGATAATAATTTCTTTGAATGTAAGCATTTATGCAGCTGTATAGTATTACATGCTTGAGTATCTAATGAGGCTGTGTTGTTTAGTTTATCATTCATTATCTGTTGCTGGTATTAATGGTAACCCAGGGTTAAAAGTGGCCTTAACCCCGGATAAAAATAAAAAGAAGGTTAGTCTTGGGATAAGCATAGTGTGAAAAACTATTAAGAAGGAAGTTAGATTGAGATCTAATGGTAACTTTTAATGGAAAGACTTCTGCTGCTGCTTCTTCAGAACCATCTAAGTAATCTCAAATGTACCAAGTCTGCAATCAAAAGTAACAGATTTCAATTTGAACTCAGATTTTGTCATCAGATTCTTCTAAGAGGAAATGTTCTCAGCTTTGTTATTCATTTTATTCGTATATTCGCAATCACTGGATATACTTTTTCTTGTAAAGAGAAAAAGTAGGATAAATGGCTGCTGAAAAATTGGTTTTGCCATCACAGGAGTTTATCAGATTTTAAAATACACTCAAATAGAAAACTGTTATTTTAAATGTTTTACAATATTACTTTTTCACTCTATTATGGTGTTCAAAAATCATAACTCAGTGCTATATGAAAGAACCATGTATCTGTTGGGATAATCTAATCCCATACACAAAAAGCGCGTATGTGAGCACAGAAACGGTCCTAATGGTCCTACATTGATTCCTAAATATTTTATATTCATTATCTTCCTGGTTTATTATCCAGAATCGCTCAATCACATGCATGTCTCCTGCTCCTCTTCCTAGCTCGTCTGCGTAATCTCATAAACGCATTCTGAGCACACTGCACTGCTAACCAGACCCAATTACCCTTTGTGATCATCTAATTGGCCCCTTTTTGTTATGCTAATTCAAAGCAACAATCACAGATTGTCTGTTTATGTATGCGTTTTCTGTTTGCATCAGTATCTGTGCCAGCTGGTCATTGCACACGAGTGTCACATGCTCAAACATTCGGCATTTACGACTTGATTTCTCATTCTGCCCTCGGATGCTTTATCGGTCCCATTGGAAATGGCAGTAAAAAAAACAGAAAGCCTGGCAGCTGAGTGTGCGTGCGTGTGTGTGTGTGTGTGTGTCAGTGTTCATGCGAATTGGTAAGGCCATCAGGCTCAGATCGGAAATGACTTGGAGCAATTAGCTTTAAGCATTCATGGCCTTTAAAGTCAATGTGAAATCAAAAATAACACTATTTTCTTTCCTAATGCACAGTCCTATTCTTACGATGTTGATTCACCTCTGTAACGTTACATTTTATGGAATCAGGTGAGTTCAAGGCACTAAACTTTCTTTTATTAGGTCCTTCCGTTCTTGCTTGGGGCTATTAATGCATTTTCCCCCATTATTGCCATTATTGGCTTTCCTAAGGTGACATTGTGGCATATCATATACAGGAGGCATTTGATAAGCTGCCTGCTTACTCTCCTTCTTCATCACTATCTCTCTCTCTCTCTCTCTCTCATCCAACAGTATTCAGATACTCCACTCATTTGTTGACACACTCCATCAGACAGTGTCACAGTCAGCACTTTAGAGCAGCGATGGTGCATTAAGAATCTCGCTGCTAGGCGCTCCTTTATTTGTTAGTATTCACAGCAGGGACAAAGACGTTTTTTATCTGCTTCTCCAGTCTCTTAAAGAAGTAGTTCACTGAAAAAAATATATAATTTAAGCACCCTCATGTTCTTCCAAACACGTATGACTTTATTTTTTCTGTGGAATATAAAAGAAAGAATTTTGAGGAATGTAGTTGTTGTTTTTTCCCATTCAATTAAAGTGAATGGGACTTAAATAAAAGATTCATAAAAGCATCAAAATATATTATAATGTAGTACAATAATATACACTGAAATTCAAAAAGACTTGGTTCAGTATCTGTATAAAAAAAAGATAGCAAATAATACTTATTAATACTTATTTATTAATATAAAGTAGATACTGTTCTTTTAAATGTAAAGAATCCTGGGGAAAAAAATATTAAGCACTAGAACATTGATAATAAAAAGAAATGAGCATCAAATCAATATATTAGAATAATTAAGTTTTGCATTTTAATTTTTTAATTTTTTTATTTTAAACTGTTATTTATTGTAATCATTTATTTATTGTAATAATTGTGTAATAATTTCATAATTTGACTATATATTTACTGTATTTTTACAGCCTTGCAGTGAGCATAAAACACTTTTAAAAACATCTGACTGGTAGTGTAATAAACAGTTTTGATACTTGTATGGTAATTTGTCTATCATGTCAAGTGTCAGTCTGCATTCGTTATAATTTCAAAGAACAACCAGTACAGTTATTTAAACTGTTGTTTTTGTGTGAAACATAAAATTGGTTTGAAACGAGCCAACATAAAAACATCAGAAAGTACTATGTGCCTTTCTCTTTTTCCCCCTGTTCTTTCTGATGTGTCTGCATTTGATTTCTTTTCTTGTCTCACACTTAAACAACCCAAGCAAATCCCGTCCCAGGCCAGAAATGAACCCAAATGCTTACAGACCAGATTAACTACTAAATAAATCCAAACTTTGGGCTTTGAAACATTTTTGGGGATTAACAAAGCGGTTTATTTTCAACGGAAGGAGCGACTAGTGAATAAGCAATTTTATTTTGTTACACTTCACATCTGGACCACTGTATTTTGCCACTCAATAAACATTCAGCAGAACTAGGTCAGAGATACGCAGCGGAGCGCACCTGCAGACACAAACTCTCCTATCCGTTTCTGAAGTGCATTGCGAGGGAGTTCTGAGTTGCATGGGAAGTAGATACTGTGAAGCCACCCTGAGAACAGGAAGTTCTCTGAGTTCAAGCCAATAATACGTTCTGGGGTTTCATTTGGAGGTGTGTGTTTAATGGCAGCTTAGTGTGTGTGTGTGTTGTAGAGGAGAGAACAGTGTCATTTCACACTCAGCTGAGTTTGTGGCGTCCCGCAGTGCCAGTTGTACTACCCTTGATTTGTGGACTGATAGTGAGCAAAGAAGGCCATCAGAGACCAATGAGGCAAACACCACAGGGACTTCCATGTTCCTCTGTATTCTGTGTCAGAGTCTGACCATGTGTTTTAGAAGTGTATCAAGCAACGCTGGTAACATACTTTAGTTCAGCTCTTTTCAGAATAACATGGCTATTTCTAACCAGTAGCTTCGTAAAAGCTGATCTGTTTTATTTAAATAGTATTCAGTGAATCTGAATATTATTTAAATCCTATTGGTGAACTGAATATTTACAAAGGGGGAATTAGCATTAGAGCACAATTCCATAACAGCGCAGATGGGAGGGGAACTTCTGCGTGTGATTTACTGACTATGCTCACATTAAAAACACCAGTAATTTGATGAGTGCAAACGTAAATCGCATTACGTGATGCATTTAATATACTCTCCTCCCATCATTTTTTCTTCTGAAAGGGAAACTCCTATAAAAATGCTAATTCAATAAGGTCAGGCGTGAAAATAACTGTCAGTTATTTTTTAGTGCTAATTCTTCCCTGTGGTCTTTATTAAATCCTGACAGTACTATTTTAACGTCAAAAGATGTTTTGCACTGGCACAAGCTTTAAGTAAATCTGGCATATTTTATGTTTTTTTTTTTTTATTTAATTCGCTTCAAAAATTTTCTTTAAATATGCGTATTATTTAACATATTAAATTAAATTATTTATTTATCTACTTCTGTATAAAAAAAAATAATTCACTTATTTTCTCTGTTTATTTAGATTTTTATTATTATTAAAAAATAGTTTCTTTTTTTTAGTAACTGAACTGCTTTTAGTTGTGGCACATTTATCTTGAGTTTGAGTTTCCAGGCATTTTTTGTTGACACTGCGTGCTACTTTTTTCTGCTGCATTTGTGTTGATGGAGCTTTTTATCTTATGGAGTGGAAATGTTAGCATTTTCGCATGAATATCTTGACATTCCCATAACTGTCTCTGTCTTTTATCTCTTAGCAGACACACTAGACTGATTGTCCCGCTATGTCTCCCTGTCACTGTGTCTCTTTAACAGGTGCTGAAGGGCAGCAAAAAGCTCTCTATGTCGGTGCGTTCTGTGGGACGGATCCCAGGCGGCTATGTTACAAATCATGTGTACACCTGGGTGGATCCGCAGGGGCGCAGTGTGTCCCCACCCCCTGACCTGCTGGCGGAGCATCGCAGTGCCACCCTGCGCAGGTCCAACAGTCAGGGCCGCAGTCACATGCAGCTTCTGCAGGACGGGGATGAGAAGAAGGTGAAAGTTTGCATGCTTGAAAATGATAGCAGCTGGTTTAATGTGTTTACTGTAGATGACATGCAAATAGATCACAAATTAAAACAGTAATATTATGGCCTAGGTTCCACAATTGCAGACTCTGTTCAATATATAAGTACATGAACACATGAACAAAACAAAATCTCCTGAGTTGCCCTGAAAGCTAAAAAACAAAAACAAACGATCATCATATGACGTATATTTGTATATTATTCTCTTTATTACCTGTTTCTTGTCTTGTCACCGTCAATCTGTTGCACTGCAAAGCTTTGTCACAAAAACAAATTCCTCGTATGTGTAAACATACCTGGCAATAAAGCCCATTCTGATTCTGATTCTGATTCTGATTCTGATATAAACAGAGTAATTTAAAGTTCTTCACAAAAGAAAAGTTTTGTTTAACTGTAAAAACTGTGACAGAAATGGGTTAAATTACTTTAATGTAATGTAATGTAATGATAGCACTACTACTAATATAATTATTAATAAAACATTATTTTTAAGGAATATTTAACAGAAATATTATTTACCAGAGTAATGCAAATGCATAACTCATTATTGTGAGGAAAAAAAAGATTTTATTAAAATGTATTTATATATAAGGATAATATATAAATATAAGGATTTTGTAATGTGATAGTACTTCAATGTTTATCAATGTACTGCATTCTGGCTGATTAGATTTAAGTATTTAATAACGACCGTTCCTCATTCTTGTCATTAGTAATGTATTTGTCCATGAAAATACAAGACATTTACTTTTACTGTTGATTATTTTATTTTATCGTTAATGAATACAATCATTTATTTATTTATTTCAAAACAACAACAGCAAAAATCCTACAGAACCCAATCAGTACTAAAATAGTTTCTTCGTAAAGCATGTTTATAAAGCAGCTTTGTCCCAAGAAAATAACGAACAAACAGATGAATAAAACCTCCATTCACTCCAAGTGGGAGACAATTAAAAGATTACAATTAAATTTATAGATTATAGGACTTCTGATCATTTGCATGTGCAAGAGTCTTCAAACACTCGATGCTTAGCACAGCTGTAAAGCAGTGTTGTTTACAGCTCAGCAGCTTCAGTAAATGGGTGTCGTTTTAAGTGCTCCTGTATACCGTAGGTTGAGTGTGGAAATGAGTTTTCACTGGTGCGTAAGAGAGGGTGCAGATGAAGAATTTGCCTTGTCTTTCATGAAAGCTGTCTATGCTATTATTTCCATAAACCAAAGCTCTTTATCTTATTTGTGCCAGCTGAAGACAACCTCAATGCTGTGAAAGAGCCAGTGGACCGCTGCCCTTTTCTATACGTCATCATTTATCCTCTGACACACACACACACACACACACACACACATCTCTGAGCTAAACTATCTGTGATCATCTCCGCTAGCTAATAGGCAGTAGCGCTTTAATACTAAACCTGGTTTGGTTTACTTGGGATTTTTTTCTGTAACTTCTGATAAGCCTTTTGTGCTCATTTCATTTGATTATTAGCGATGTGTGTGAATTAGTGTGTGTGTGTTTGATTTGCATTTTACAGAAGTCTTTCTGGTAAACATACACAATGTGTACCCAGCTGATAAACCCTTGACGGCGATGCATTTCCATTTTTGAACAATACCGACTATTAGGAACAAATCCAAACCGGGGGATTAGTGTTTTGGGTTAGGTGTCTTTTTATCAGCGAATTATTGAATATGTATGAAACATTAAGCAGCAGCAAATACAAGAGTCTGTTCCACAGTTACTCGGTCTCCATCCGACCTGAACAAAACTAAGACGTCTGCAGTTGTACGCAGGTGCTCTGCTATGAATTTTAAACAATATGAATTAAATATATAAATCAGTGAAGGGTAAGAAAAAATGATTTTGTTTGCACGTCATTATTTGCCTAAGGAACTGTGAGCATGCAGTGTAAGTCTGACAAATTAAGCAATCAATCACTGTTCATTGTCCATGTTGGCTCATTTTAAATGTGAGAACCTTTTTTTGTTTGCTTTCCAAATAGCACTGTTGCTTACCTCTCTATTTTTTGTATTCTGTGCCAGAAATTGAGAAACACACAGAAGCCTGCATGTGTTTTTGTGGGTAAAGTAGCCTGTGTGAAGTATTTGGATGCTTAAAGGAACACTCCACTTTTTTTGGAAATAGGCTCATTTTCCAACATCCCTAGAGTAATACAGATGTGTTTT
>JAUCNO010001253.1:1646325-1695602 GCA_032353835.1 Enteromius viviparus
ATCCAGGTACTGACCAGGCTCAACCCTGCTTAGCTTCAGTGGGCAACCAGGCTTGGGCTGCAGGGTGATATGGCTGTTTGTGTTAACATCAGCAATTATGACTGTTGCATGACTCTTATTTTGCCCGGTCCCCAACCATATGATTCGACTCTCAGTCGTCTATTCGCAAGACTTGAAAATTCCGATTCGACTTTAAAAAGTCATGGACACCCCTAGTTCCTATACATCTTTTCACCAATGAATTTCCTTGTCCTGTCATTTAAAAATTGAAACAATTTTTAACAATTTTATATCAATTGCATCCACTTGAAACTTGTGAGGTAAAGCTACTATTTTACTTCCTAACTTATTCCAGCTTTTCCATGATCAAAAATATATGAGACTAATGCATTTTTTTTTTAATTATTATTTTATTAATTTCCCTATTTATCTATTGCAAAGCAACAAATGTAAACAATCAATAAAAAAATGGTGTCAAAATGTTCTTTTTTACTATTGCACACTTTATTATACAGTTACACCTATTAGTTGCTCATTAGCATGCATATTACTAAAATATTAGCCATTTAATAGTTCTAATTAAGCACATATTAATACCTTATTGAACATGACCATATTCTATATTGATAATCCTACCAAAATACCTAAACTTAACAACTACCACACTAATTTAGCCCATACTTTCTTTGACGCTACCTTCACTTGGCGAGCAAAGTTAGTTTGGCAAAGCTGCTGTTTTAGAGCGTCTCCTTTCCCAAAAAAGTGGGAACCAATGAGAAACGAGGCAGCATGATTGAGGCGGGTGTAACACGATGACGCAGCAGTTCTGTGACCCCGAAACCATACTGGCTTTCAAACATGGTGTGTACCGTGCAGCAACAATCGTTCGACTCTGCTGTTGCAGCTGTTTTGAGACATTTTCATGACAGGTTTTCTTTGAAAACGGAGCAGAAGTAATTAAAGTAAGTAAAGACATTTTCCTACTGCTTTAATGAAGGTTACGGAGTCTTCAGAATGAGTGGTCTGATTAGTTGTAGATTCGTCCAATAGTATACAGAGGCATCTGATGGACGCAGGTTAAGTCCGCCTCCCAGAGGGCGGGTAGTAAGGTAGCTTTGCCAGACTAAGCTCCTATGAGCTCAATAGTCGCAGGAGCCAGGCTAGCTGATACCAGCATGGTTATCAATGTATATTGCACATGACTATTAAATCACAACTGACTAAAATAAATATAGATAGAAAAACAAGAAAACAATATGTACCTGATAACCCTCAGTCTTCTTCTGGCACCACCTGAGCAGAGCATTCCTCTTGGA
Organism: Enteromius viviparus; assembly: GCA_032353835.1. Lineage (NCBI taxonomy): Eukaryota > Metazoa > Chordata > Actinopteri > Cypriniformes > Cyprinidae > Enteromius > Enteromius viviparus. Next base: position 1,647,642 of record JAUCNO010001253.1, read on the forward strand.
TCCTCCATATTCCCTGGATAACGCAGACAGAGGGTCCTTCCGTTCCTCTCTGGAGAGACATCAATCACTTTAACAACACAGTTCCTTTGTAATTGAATTCAACTTTAATAGCAAAAACTATCCTTCATTTTTTAATGGAAATTCTACCAAGATCCATTGACCCGATAAATGCACCAGCTTTAAGATCTTTCTGGAACTGCCACAGTAACCGTTTATGAATCGATCATTGATTCTGTTTTATAAATATAGATAATCTTACCTACACAGAAAAGTATGGAAGAAGATTAGGGACAAACAATTATATATATAATAAATTATAATAATCAAAATAATAAAATGATCTCGAGAATAAACTTGTTAAATTATGACCTGTTAAATGTTAAAAAATAATAAACTTCTACATAAAATGCTAAGAATAAACTCCAATTTAACAAATAACATTCCAAGCAAAAATTTATTAAATTCAGAGAGAGAGAAAAAGAGATAATTAGGGCCAAGAAATAATTAAAAATGAAATACCATCAAGAAATAATTACATTTAAAAAAACAAAAACCTTCTAGGGCACTATGGCACAGAGTTATACTGGAAAATGTCTCATTAGATTTTTTTAACCTGTGCTGTTTATAGCAAAAATGCCATATTTCATAGGGATCCATTTGTGATTTATATATGGGCTTAGATGTGTCCTCTATTCTTATTAGAGGGTTTGTTTAATGTGCTTTATACAATTTGTGTGGTATATTAAACTACAAATATGTAAAGCATCTTATTTATATGTTATTCTTCATTTAATTTCTGTCTTAAACTGACTTAGTGAAGTGGCAAGTCATTATTTGTATTTTTTATTTATTCATTTAATTTAATTGAATTTATTATTTTTTTTTATTTGTTTGAACTTACGTTTGTGATGTTTAAAAAGTTAATTAAAGACATTGTTTAAAAAAAGAAAATAAAGTTAAAACTAAAACTAAAAAATGCTAAGAACTAAAAGACTCAACAGACATTTTTTTTTTTCAGACCATTTTTCCCCTCTAAATATTTCAGGAATATCAGTTTATTCCTGAAATTAAATTATTTTCTCATAATTTAACTAGTTTATTCTCAATATTTTAATTCAATTATTTATCAATAAAAAAAGCTCTCTAAATTGGATGAATATAATATAATGAATAATCTTGAATATAATCATGTTTTTATTTTTTAACATTGCTTGGTCCTAATTCTCTTCCAAAGAAAAGTCAACTCACTGCAATTAAAAATCTGACAGTGTCCCATTAATATACAACCTGGTAAAAAAAACACTTTATAATAAGAAAAAGAACAATAAAAAAAAATGTAAAAGATTAAATAAAAAAAAAAGTTTTAAAAAGATATGTAATTATTTAGTGTTATATTTTTTTTTCAATTTTACAATTACCCATTTTTTAAAAATCCCTATGCGTAAATGTCCAGTTTCAACCAGTCATCACTCGAGTAAAACCAGCTACCATCAAAAGTTGGTTCTGGCTGGATTTTTCCAGCAAGGAAGTCAAAGCTACAACCAGAAGGAAATGCTCTGATAATAAAGGAAAGTGCAGAATGATTCATCTTCCTCCAATGGTCTATTCAAAAGCCTCAGTGGACCCACGGTCAGGTTTCAGGACAGGCAAATGAGTGACATCCATTATCGAAACACTGACCTGTCAACACCGCAGCAAACAGACAGAGACAGAGATAGAGTGCGAAACATAGAGACATCTAGCAAACCTGACAGCGAGAAAGAGTCTACTAGAAAGTCAACAAAAGAAGAGACAGAGCAGAGACGAACATAAAAGAGACCGAGGCAGAAACAGAAAAACAAGGTAGGTTCGCTGCTTACCGTAAACGTCCTCGTGTGGTGGGCGTGACTGAGGCCGTCGGGGAGGAGAAGTTGGACGACAAAGAAAGCTGGGGAGAAGATGCGTCTGTTACCGACAAGTCTCTCTTTAACTCCTCGCTGCTTCTTCGAGAAACTGACAAGTAGAAGATGCATAGCCATTATAAAATTTATGTCTTGTTAAAGGAACAGTTCACTCAAAAATGAACATTTGCTGAAAACGCATTCATCCTCAGGCCGTCCAGTTTGTTTCTACATAAGAACAGATTTGGAGCAATTTAGCTGACGGCACCCATTCACTGCAGAGGATCCATTGGAGATCAAGTGATGCTAAATTTCTCCTAATCTGTTCTGATGAAGAAAAACTCGTTTAAGGGGGATTACATTCAACTACTCCTTTAATAACACTACAACACACAATAGGCATTTTGTATAACAGAAGAACAAGTGCAGGTCTAAACGAACCTGATATAGATTTAGTCGAGTCTATGTTTGTCACCCTCTGGAGGCCGCAGCTGGGGCGCGTTACAGGTGAGGTTCGAAGGAGGTGGTCTGCTATTGAGTTACATAAAAACACACATTCAATCATGACAAAGAATAACAGGCTTTATGTGGCATGACTAAGCTTGTGCTATTCTAAAATAAATATCCTGCTTCCTTCTGAAGAACTGGCACACAATCTCAGCGGTCATTAACTGCAAATGTTAAGCCTGAGGGAAGCAGTACAGGACGATTACACATGACCTTTAACTCTGAGTTCGCCTCTGGATAACTAGATCAAACCGGTGTGAGGGAAGACCAAAGGATCAAGGAGTTCAACGTCAGCTCACCTGGTATGCTCAGGTCCGTGTAGCTTGGTCTCTTGTCCAGCATTGATGACAAAGGTTTTGCTGAGCTGATGGTGTGCCTCTGTAGAATACAGAAAAAAAACATATAGAAGGTCAAAACTGGGCTGGGCAATAAAGCTAAAATTAATAATAAATATAGTATACATTTTGAATTTTTCAATTAAACTGCTCTAAAGTGCCCTTCATTACAACCAAACCATTCTTGACTAGAAAATGTAAAACAATTCTAAAACAATAAAATAATTTATTAGGGAGGTAAAAAAAAAAGAAAGAAAATATAAGTGTCACTAAATTGAGAATAAATTATATTATAATTTTTATTATTATTATGCACCACTATTTTTTTTTAGCTTTATTTATATACTATTATAGTATTAATTACTTTTATTATAACTTTTAAAATAGCTTTTATATTGATTTTTATATTTTCAGCTTTTTAGTTTTATTTTATTTCAGTTGTAATAATTTCATTATGAAATATATAAACAGAAATATTAGGTGAATATTTTATTAAACACACATGTTTTTTTTTCTCCAAAGTGTCACTAAATTGAGAATAATCATATTTAATAATTTTCATTATTATGCACCACAATTGTTTTAGCTTTATTTATATGCTATTTATGTATTAATGAATTTTTAAATAACCTTTTAAATAGCTTTTATATTGAGATTTTTATATTTTATTTTAAATTAGGTTTTTTTGTTGTTGTTGTTATTTTAGTTGTACATTTTTAATTTAGTTTCATTTAATTTCAGTTTCAATAATTTCATTATAAAAATACATATACAAATACAAATATTATATAAAATCAAAATGTTTAATACAGTGATATTTTATTAGTAGTTTTATTAATAGTTTAAGCTCACAATATCAATACAAATTAATGTGGACAAATATAACAATACGTTTAATTTAATACCTAAAAATAAAAGAAGAAAAGAAAAAGCATTTCTAAATATTTATGCATACAATTTTAAAGCAATTTTCAGTTTTAAAGCAACTCTTTAAAACAGACAGTTTGAATTGATTTAAAGAAAAGTATTAAACCTGATGCAAAAGCAGTTTGTTTTTTACTTTTTTTTAAATTTTAAGTAGATTGCGAGACTAGTCTTATGACAATGTGCAGGCATTAAAACCTGCACTGTGTTATATTTTATACCACCAGCAAATATACAATATAATATATATCTGGCCCTAGTTCGGAGCTCAAGTTATAAAATAAATTCAATAAAGTTATGTTAGAGCTCAGGTGGTGAATACAGTTAGGTGTGAATTGTTGATGTGTTTAAAGCACTCTGTTGTTTTTCATAGCCTAAACAGATAAACACTACGCTCCTAGCTTAGAAAAATTGTCAGTAATTACCATTTCTAGACAAATTCAAGGCTCACTCTTATGCCCAATAACGCAATTTGACAAATGCAATAATGCTTATGCACATATTGGCTATCTGCAAGTTACAGAAATATATCTAGCAATAGATCAATTAACTTTAGCATCAAGATTGCTAGGTTCAATTTTTTGGTACTTCAAAAGCCCACAACAAGAGTCTATGATAGTCTGGTCCTCTGATTTATATCCCATCATTCAGTGCCACTCAACGGGATAAAACGGGATCCTCAAATGTGAACCACCTCCTCAAAAAGCAGCATGATTTTCTGACCATAGCACATCATGTTCTGCAAACCATCAATTATAAATTCAAATCCACCACAAACACGCTACAAAATACTCAAAGTACGTCAAACTCCTTCATTTTTTTCGTTCCTTACGAAAACATCCTGTTTTGGCACATTTTGAGGAGACTTGCATGACCTATTCAAAAACAGCAATGCGGCAAAGGACATCCGTGGAGGACAGAGGGAGAGAACCAGAAGGAAAGCCCCACTGCAGCTAAACGCACACAGCAGGTCTGGAGATCTCATCTGACAGACAGGGCTGTTAGGTCAGAAACTCCCAATAGAGAAGAATGGACATCTGCTAGAGTGATCAGAGAGACTCAGCTAGCAAATTCAGTTTTTACTTTTCAGTTGTGTTTTTACAACGGCTTTAAATGTATTCAGTCATATCTCTGACAAATACACTACCATTTAAATTTTTTTTTAAAGAAATTAATACTTAGGATGTATTAAATTGATCAAATGCATCATTAAAAACATTTTAAATAATAATAATAATAATAATAAAAAATATAAATGGAATAATTGCTGTTATTTGTAACTTTCCATTCATCAAAGAATACAGAAAAAAGTATGATTTCCACAAAAAGGAGCAACAAATTAGCATTTTAAAATGATTTCTGAATGACTTTGTGACACTGAAGACTAGAATAACTGCTGCTGAAAATAACGAATCAAGCAATAAATTCAACATTTTACGATATATTAAAATTAGCGCTGTTAAGTGATTAAATCGCATCCAAAATAAAAGTTTTAATTTTATTTCAATTCATGCACTGTTCAATTTATTATGTACAGTAGTCAACATTTGAAGTGGATCAAAACCTTTCATCAAAGTTGTCCTAAAACCTAAAACCAAAGTGCATTCTTGTCTTAGGACAACCTTGATAAACTTATTTGATCCACTTCAAATGTTGACTACTGTATATATGAATACACACACATGTATACATTTTAGGAAAATATGTTCATGTATTACATACATTTATATATAATATACATTATATGAATATAAATACAGACATGTAAATATTTACATTTAAGTTACATAGTACACACAAATATATTATGTAAAGGAAATTTTTTTATTTTGGATGCAATTATTTGTGATTCATCATTTGACAGCAGGAATTGAAATAGAAAAGAAAATATTTTTAAATTGTAATAAAATTTTACAATATTACTGTTTTTATTGTATGCCGTTTGGTAGACTTCTTTCAAAAACATATTTGCACAACAGAGTCACTGTTTTTAAGTATTTTGTTTTTACAATGTGGTTAAATGTATTTGTTACGAATAATCTTAGACTTAATACTAATCATCAAAAGTTATTACTATAAAGTTTTTTATATTAAATTTACTATAAAATTATTACTATAAAAATATTTGACATTTGGGGGTAGAATACACCAGAACTATATGGTGATTCACACATCACTAGCGCAAAATATTATTACTCATAACCTAAAATAAAAATACTCATGGAACTTAAGATACTACAGTACAGTAGTGTATTTTCCTTTTATTTTAGTATTTAATCCCTTTAACAAGATCAGAAACAGTTAACATTAAGTTTGACATTTACTAATGCATTATTAAAATCTAAAGTTGTGTTTGTTAACATTAGGTAATTAATTTTTATTAACTAACATTAACAAAGATAATAAATACTGTATTGTTTGTTAATTTTAACAAATGACAACTTGTTGTCAAGCATTACCATTAATTCTGATTGTTTATACCTGTATAGGAGAGACAGCAGCGGCTGGAGGGGTTTTGATGGGACTGGGACTGAGGGGCGTTCTGGAAATGGTGGCAGCAGCAGCAACAGCAACAGCAGCAGCAGCAGCAGCAGCAGCAGGACTGGCTGGAACAGGACCTGTATGTAGAGAAACTGTTTATGGGACTTATTAAAAGGAAACAGAAAAGGTTTTATATATTTGCATTCCAATGTATCAGATTGCTAATTTGTCATTTAAATCATGTTTTTAACCAAAAGTGACTTGCAGTGTACGTTATTGCAGTGCAAACCTCGAGTCTAGGGCACACTTACAGCAAAATGGCCCAATTGTCCTTGTGAGGTTCGAACAACATACAACCTTCTGGCAAACGGTCTATAAACACCAGGACACAACAACATCCTAAATGTGAGCATGTATCTTTATAAATGTGCATCAATGTATGAACCTTGCGAGGCACTGTCGAAGCTCTTGATGAGTGTTTTGACAGTAGGTGAAGGTTCAGAGGAAGTGGAGGAGCGTCGACTCAGGCCCATCCCCTGTCTCAGAGCAGCCAAGTCTCTCTCTACGGCATTCATGTAATTATACACACGACCACGCTCCTCTTCCTGCCTGTAATGCAAAACACACACACACACAGATGCTCAAATCTCCAGCATATACAAATATTTGCACATACAAAAAAAAACACACAACCTGAACTGTACATTTATATTGCAAGTATTACTTCCTGCTCTTTAGCTCATCCAACTCTTTATTCATCTTCTCATTTTTCTCCTGTGCTTCTTGCAGGCGGTGGCGTAGGTCCCCGATCTCCTCCTGAGCTTCTGTCTTGATGTCGTTGGCGATGATGACGGCTGTTTGCAGATCAGCTTGAAACTGACGCCACTCGGCCGATTCCTCCTGTGAGGGACAGGTGTGGAAAATGGATGAATCAATCAATAGATAGTATAATGATAAACGGAACAAACAAATAAAAAGTGAAAAATTACCCGCAGTTTACGGTGAAGAATCTTAATCTCCTTCTCCATGTCATATTTCTGATCATGAAGCTTTTTGATAGAATCTAAAGTGAAAAAAAGATAGAAATATATATATGTTGCTGAAAGTTTTATCCAAATACCTATTTTTTTTTATTTTAAACATTTAATCCATTCATTCTGATAAAATACTATTAATTGTTTTGTATGTAAAATGATCAAGTAAAAGAACTGTCAAAACAGCTAAAAAAAAACTCAATAGCTCAATGACGCCCCTATGTGGACAGAAGCATGAATAACCACATGATAATGAAAACAAAATATTTGATAAATGCCAGTTTATTACATTATACATGCTGCATATATTTAAGGAAGAAAAGTACATGCCAATTTGCCTATATACACACACAGATACAGTATATACACATATACACATATATATACACACATATATATATATACACATACACATATATACACACACACACACACACACACATATACATACACACACACATATACATACATACATATATACATATATATATATATATACACACACACACACACACACACACACACACACAAATGTACACACGTGTATGTATATGTATATATAATGTATGTGTCAATTAAATTTAGAGCTTAGTGATCATTTGGCCACTTCACTTACTCTCCAGGTCTGAAATAATGAGGTTGTCATGAAGCTTGACAGCACGATGCTGCTCGACTTCATCCTCTAGCTCAAAGATGGTCTCCTTCATGTCAGCGATCTCTGTGTCCTTCTCCTCCAGCTCAGAGCACTGCTGCTCCAGGAGCCGCTTCTGCTCTGCTAACTGTGCCTGGACATCGTCACGAAATGCTCTGAACTCACCCTCAAGCTTTAGCGAACAAAAAGATACACATTAGCAGAGATGCATGTTGGAACATGTACAACACATTGCTACTACTTAACCTGGAGGCTCAATATCTGTGCTTTAAGCATATGCTAACGCTACAGCTTGTTCAACACTTCACAACACAATTCCAGACAACTGTTCTATGCCTGCTAGGAATTCTGAGTGGTTGTTAGCATAGTTAGTTAGTTCAAAATCTGTGTTGAAAGCATAAGTTGAGAACTCTTGTTTGACTTAATACCAATGCTAACGTTAGCTGTTAAATATTTGATGCTACAATGCTATGATGATTTAAATAGTTGATAAGGTATTGCAATGCAGTTGTTGGGAATAACAATCATGTTACTAGGGAACTAGATGTTCAACATCAATACTCAAATGTCTGGAAGACCTTAAACTACAAGAAGTTGACATTTCATCTAGCTACATAGCTAATATTCTAAAAAATAATGCTATGCTAAGGCATGTTGTTGTTAAAAAAAAAATTCATAGTTTTTATTTTCTTTGCGCACATTTAGTATTCTCGTAGCTTCATTAAATTAAGGTTGAACCACTGATTTCACATGGACTGTTTTAACTACCTTTCCGGGCACTAAACGTGGTAGTTACATTACTATGGAGGGTCAGGGAGCCCTTGAATTTCATAAAAAAATATCTTTATTTGTGTTTCAAAGATGAATAAAGGTGTTAAGTGTATGGAACAAGTGAGTATGTAATAACAGATTTTGTATTTACAATTGAAACATCCCTTTAAAATAACTAGGGGGTGTAATGATAGATCAAGGGCCGATTCTGTGATTTTTCCTAATGCATCACAATTCATTCTTGAATTAATTCTAAACTTAGTTTTAAGCAGCAGATGGCGATCTAGGCTAGTTTTTAACTGCCCACTTCAATGCTCACGAAGAAGATCAGATCACTTGTGCATTCAACTGATTGGTTTAATGTACTTGCTGGATCTGCGTCATTTCCATCTGTCGTTTATTTACTTAAATTACGTCTTCTTTGAAGAAAAGCTATCTGGAGCATGTACAAACTGATATTAATCTTTAATAGGGCTGTAAAAATTGAGCGTAAACAAAACAACTGCTGTACAATGCCATGCGCCATCGGTTGAAATGGTCACATGACTGCATCATATGACTAAAATGCATCATCGTTTTGAAAGTCTCCGTTTTCAAAAATCTCAGTTTTCCTTGACAAAGACGCCGTGTGGACGGAAGGCCAAAACGAAGAGAAAAAGATGCGTTTTCAAACAAAAGCATATTAGCGTGGACATGGCCTAAGATAATCAAAGGTATGCATTATTGAAGCGCGTTTGTAAGTTTCACCTTGCTAATTGCCTCTTGGAGCTGGGCAGCTTCACTGCGCGTGTGCCCCAGTTCCTCTTGTAACTGAGCTGCTTTGGCCTCTGCTCGCTCTTTGTCTAATCTCTCGCTGTCCAGCAGGTGGCGTATGTCTGTCTTATCCCCTGCATTGTGGATGGAGACAAGCTGGGCCACTCTCTGCCTCTCTTGCTCAAGTTGGATTCTACAGTGATTCAGCTCTACCTGCTCCCCTTCGGACACCACCCTCAGCGCGTCCAACTCCGCTTTAGCGACGGCCCGTTCCCTCCGCTCCATTTCTACAGCTCTCTCCGCCATATGAACACGCTCCTTCAATGCTGCCATTAGGCCTTGGGCTTCTGCGTTCTCCTGTTCTGCCATCTTAAGCGCACTGCTTAGTTGTTGCTGAACACCCAGAAGCTGCTCCCGCTCAAAACGCGAGCCCTCGTTTAGCTCAGCATAGCGCCTTTCCAGCTCCACATATCGGACGCTTTTGGCATCTTCATCATCCTTGGCGTAGGCCACCCGATGCTCGTCAAGAAGGCCTCGGAAGTAGTCCAGCTGTCTTCCGTACAGTTCCAGACGTTCTCCTTGTTGACAGAGGGAGTCGACCAGAATGGCACGCTCCTCGCCAAGGCGTTCATTCTCTGTTGTCAGTTCTTGCGTGATCTGCTGCAAATCAGCAAGCTCCTGCAGAGTGGCCTGGAGTTCTTCTGATGTGCAGTGCTGGTTCTCCTCCATTTGATGGATGCGCTCAGTCAGGCAGGCCACGGAAACATCACTGGTGTTCCCACTGCTGCCCCTGCGGGAATTTTCCCGGCTTGGTAGCCCTCCCTCTGATTCAGAAGATGATCCACAACCTGAGGGTGCATCCAGAGCATCATCGCTGGAGGTGATTGGCTGGTAGGCCTCACTGCACTCACAGTCCAGTGCATCAGGAGATCCTACACATCTCGTTTCTGAAAGCAGGTCCTCGGTAGAGCCTTGGGCAGAGCCTTCGGCAGAAGAAGCATGCATAACACCACTGCTGTTTTCACTGGGACCTCCACCAGATACAGGCTCAGGACTAAAGGACTGGCAGCGCAGACTTTTCTCAGGGCTCTCTAGACGATGCTCCAGAGAGAAGCCGAGAGCATTGAGACGATCCTTCAGCATCCGGTTTTCACTCTTCAGCATATTTAGCTCATCAAGGATGCCCTGGTTCTGGTCTTGAAGGAGGAGCAGAGTGGACTCCACATCTGTGGCACTGATTACAGCAGAAACCTCTTTCTCCTGAGGCTGCTTGGTCTCTTGACATGTTTTTTCTGCATCAGGGGCCTCAATTTCTTCCAGACCAAGCTGGGCTCTCATACCTCTAAGTTCAGAGCGAAGATGGAGGATCTCCAGGTCTTTGCTCTTGGCTAAGCCAAGCAGGTCCTTCACTTGGCACTCCAGCACTGCTTTATGGCTTATCTGGCTGTCTGAGCGAGATTTGCTCATCCGAGAATCAGTTTCAACTACAGCACGGCATCGCGATCGCTTCTGAGCCATAGCATCGGTGGGTCCGGCAAGCTTTTTGGCAACACTTGTTCTGGTACGGTCTCGCAAGCTCTCTCGGGTCCCGGCTGGATCCTTGGCAGTGGATGACAAGCCACGCCTTCCTGAAAGTCCTACAGGAGAAAGATATGGGTATAAGCAGAAATGTTTTTTCCATATGCAAATAACTTCTGGATATTTCAGCAGCTGTGGGCCTTGAAAGTAAAACACCTCCTTTTAAACATCTTCCGTACCAAGGCAATGCGTATCACTACCTGAACTGGTCTTGGTCCTGGTCTCAATGCTGCTGGTGTTCTGAGAGGAGCTTCCTCTCTTGTTTCTAGCAGTAGTGTTACTGTTGCTAACAGATACTGGTCCACTTCCTGCACTTACTGCTGGGAGATCATCATTGCTCTTGGCCTGGTTAACACACAAAACAATAAGTTAATGATCTGCTACAGACAAATTACAATGCAAGATTCTTAGCTGGCACTTGGTTCAAAATATTCATAATGATTAAATACGAATGTTTCAGCTTCCTCCATATTAAACAGTTACCTTAGACAGTGGAGCTGGACTCTGGGTTTTGTTTGACATCTTGCCACCTGTGCCCATATTACTGCTTCCCTCAGGTCTGCCTTGGGCTTTAGTGCCCGCTGAGGTTCTGGAGGTGGCGGCCGTGGGCTTGGTCGCCTTTTTCATGCTTGGTTCCAGGTTTTTGATACATTTACAGCGTAATCTAAGTGCAGGAAAAAAGCCAGTAATACATTTGGACACTGTAATAAATGCAGTTAATATCGTATGAAAATTTCAGTCCACTCCTTCAGAAAATACAGAACCGTTTCTGAACAGAATGGCATGCAGTTCTAAGCAAACCCGGCCATAGAAAAACTGCATCACAAAAACATCGCTACCACATTTTTTCTTCTTTAAATCTTTTGTTTGGTCCCGTAACATTCAACAGCATTCAAACATGCAGAGCTTTAATCAAAATATCTCATTACCTTACTCCAGCGCTGGTTATTTTCCTCGGGGAACACATTGTGTACAAGTCTATGCTTTTGCTTGGAATGTAACATTACGGTCCCTGAGGACACTATTTATGCAGCTTCACACACACACACACTGTAAACTCCTTAGGGGAAACAGTCATTGGCCAGTGTTTGAATGCACACAAGACTGTGTGATTGGAGGAGGGTCAGAAGAGTATGGAACTGCCTTTCATATCACATCATCATGGGTGGAGGCCAGGCCCGTTAGAAAGAGCTGACCAGCTGCATCTAGCCTTAAAAGGCTTTGAAAGTCCAGAGCAGCAGAGGTAGTCTTGAGACTAGAAGAAACAACAGCTATGTGGAATACAGAGGGAAAAAATAAGCTGTTTGAAAAATGAAATTGTTTGCAAGGTCAAATGGGGTAAAAAAAAAAAAAAAAGTATTATTATATACTATATTTTACTTTTTATAAATATTCTTAAATTCATTTTTAGCTCATGTGACGTCTATATATTCTCTATGTCTTAATATGTAAAAATACTACAGACCATCTGTAAGAGTTTGTAGCTTCTGTAGAGAGATCTGTGCAAGTATAAGTGTACTCACATGTTGATGCAACTACTAGAAATCAAGAAGCAGAGACTTCTAATGAAGTCACAGCTAGTGAAGTGAACTCTGACCCTTTTCTTGCCCTTATGTGGCCTCTCTTTGCAAATTGAAACTATGGTGATTTAGACTTTGATGGCAAACAGATGAGGCATGTCCAGATAGATACCAGACTAAACACCCCTATTCTTCCTTTTAAGTTGATATGCTTGAACAGGAGTCAAAACAAAAAAGCACCACACCCATCTGCAGCCCAACTCACATGAAAGAATATAATATCATACAATAGCAATCAAATGGTAGAAAAACCATTTTGGTTTGTTTACCAGCATTCTTCAAAAATATCTACTTTTGCATTCCACTGAAAAAAAAGAAAGTCATATGGATTTGAAAAGAAATGAGGGTGAGTTAATGATGACAGAATTAATTTTGGGGTGCACTTTTGCTTTAACAAGGACAGGCAATAAAGCGCAGCCTGAAAACTGTTAAATCATATGTGTAATTGGACAAACCCTGAGGGAAAAGAAAGACACTATGCAGTAAAATTCTTCAGCTGAGCAGAGTTAAATGTCCACTTCAGAGGCCACTGCAGGCAACTTTCTGTCAAATACCAAAGGATTCCATCCAAACTTGATGGATCGTGATCGAAATGCCAAAAGCTAGTGGGCATTTGCACAAATCTGAGTGCCCTGAACTGTCCACAGCACCACAACACTTCAACACGTAGACATATCCATCAACACATTTCTAAAATAGATTAAAAAACACAGAGCTCAAACATGAGGGACCACACAAGCGAATTCATATCAGGTAACAGGACAAACTCAACGATTGCCAGTGCCTTCCGAGCAGAGTGCGCAAACTCTCTCTCAATCTTTCAAATGAAAACAATATTGAATATTACAACATCCTGACACGTATCACACGCACTCAAGGACTCCAAAGAAGTTGCAGAAATAAAGATGCTTTCAAAGCTTTCAATAACAGGGTGGTTTTGTCTTTCAAGTCAACTCAGACTATGCCAAGAACTTGCATGTTTTTCAATGCCTCCTGAGGTCAAGGGTGATTCCAGTTACATAAAGAAAACTCTCAAGCACCTGTTCAGATGGCAGTGTTTAAGACAATGTCCAAACAAATTCAGTGTAGTAGAGCTGTCCCATTAATCAAATTCAATTATCATGCCCAACTTTATAAGTAAAGCCAGTTTGTTGATCGATAATAAATCGCCATCACTTGTTTTCAGATGTAATGCCATTTACTACATTATCATATTCATTATCACATAAAGGCCATTGCACACAGAGTTTGCAATTTTTATGAATTTCATCATCCTAAAAAGGTATCATGCACAGAAACCTTGCACACTGAGTCCAATGCGTATTAATGAATCCGTTGCTCAAAAATGTGCAAAAAAATTACTAAATGTAATCATAATTTTGTTGTCCTTTCGAGAAAAAGGAAATACTGGGTCCATCCAATTCTGGTATATAGGCTAAAGAATTCCACTTGAACCAATGATGGCCATACAGAAAGCCGCCCTTGTTTTGTCGCCCAGTGGTGTGAACTTTAATGTGGTTATCGCTTCTGTTATCGTTCTTGGTACGAATGGGCCTTTAGATGTAATAACCATGTTTACACTTCTTCCTGTGTGGTTGATTTGCCTGTGGAAGTGACAGCGTGTGATGATGCTTTGAATATGTGAAAGATGGTGGAAAGTCATTTGGCCCTTGTGTATGCAGGACGAGAAATGTATCCAATGCTGTGGGTAGGAAAAATAAATGGACCCTTCTCTTTGCGAAACATAAAAGAAACGTGCGAAAAGAACCATAGAAGCTTACAATCCTTATACACCTAGAGTGGTCTACTCAAGAAAAACAGATGTTGTTTTGACGTTGATCTGTTACCTCCCGGTCCGAAAGGAAAGCCACAGTAAACTTAAGACTTTTCCCCCACAACGTTAAAACAAAATACACCTCATGGGGAAGAATACAAACCTTTTGAAAAACAAAAACAAGAAATTCCCTCGAGAGGGAATCCAAGAAGGACTGAACAATTCAGGAATCTCTAAACGCCGACCGCAGTCCTGACCTTCTGACGCTCAGCCTGAACAAACCGTTTGATATGCAAAACAAGTGAGACAGCCCTGTGGAGTTCAAGGGATTCGATTCCTTCATCGTATCTCAACACGAACCGATGAATTCAGCGTTTGGATTATTCTCCTGGTTATTTCAGCCTCACATCTAATGGAAATTCCTCACAGACCTGACACAGCAGCCGCTTGTTAATTGAGCATCAGTTTGAGGGCTGCTAGGAGGAATGTGTTTGTTTGGATAGTTGATTACACATACCTAAACAGTCTGCAATTATTACAGCAGGAGGCCAAACCTGGAAATAAGCCTATAAAAAAATCCTGAAAACTACTCATAGTGAGGTTTCCATTGAGAGAGACAATCTTCGCCAAGGGTCTACTAATAAGAGCGTCCACTGAATGAGATCATTCCTCTGAGAGCTGCTAATGTGCTCCAGCAGAGTGCAGTCTGATCAAGAGAGATACAACTGGGTCAACGTCCACAGGACGTCCTACTGGGCACACAGGCACACAGCAGAGAAAACTGGTCGTTTTCAACCAGGTCTTTTGAAACCAATGCAACAATTTCTAATTAAGTGCTCCAAGGACAAAAACATACCAGAAAGAAAGTAGAAAGTAAAGCAAATAGCATCTATAAAGGTTTTTTTTGATGTCATAAATTACATTTTGAAATCAACTTGAAACAGGTTTTACAACCCCCATTTACGATATAGGATATTCTATGAGAAGACAAAAAAGTAAAGGCGGTACCTGATTTTATCTATTGGGTATTGATTGGATTGTGAAAGGAGGCTTTTCATACAAGAATAGAGCCAGGAGGAGGATTTTAAAAGAGTATCAAGACTAGTGATTTTCAGCAACAACAAAAAAAAATTATTACTAACCAAAACTATTCAGCCAAAACTGTAGGGGAAAAAGAAACTGACTGAAACAAGTTCCAATGAAGCCTTTTAGCAGTTTGATTTAGATTTCTATGTTGCCGTAATAAAAATATTTTTGATGCATCACTAATAATATTTCTTTAGTATAATGCACGCTGATGAATCATTCAGAATAAGTCCAAGAACATTTATTATGAAAGTAAATAGATCGGTTTTGATTTCACGTTGACTTCAAGAAAAGAGGATTAGCAAAGGGCCACACATTTTGAAAGCTGAATCTCAGCACTTACTGTACAATGCATAACCAACTAATCACAGCTAAGCTATGGAAAGTGTTCTGAATCTGAAAGCAATAAAAGTGACAGATGAACGCAGCCAAATTCTTCAGCAAAGTTTTTTTTTTTTTGGCAGAAAAAAAGCTAAGCAAAATAAGTTACTACAGTAAGATTTCCTGCTACTAGAATAATAATAATAAAAAAAGATATATTCCTACTGCAATCAATCTTTCATAACCAGCTATGAGGGTTTGCCATTATCCATATGCTCTACCCAGAAGCACTCCCCAAAATGCTTTGGATGTCTGGGGGCTTTAGGTTGACTGGAATGTGCTGCTGCCTGCTAGAATCAATTCAAACCAGCTCATCAAATGCCTTCATGAGAAAAAGCTATGGACGCTATAAACTCCGCAGAGCCTATTCCGAACAACATTAAAGGAAATTGTCTTGCCATTCATGACACATTATCTATTAGTTTTTTTTTATTATTATATATAATTAACAAGAAGTTCTTCTTATTACCTATATAAATAGTGTGACAAGCTATACAATAATTATCTATTCATAGAACACAAAATCAAGTCCTCTGATGTGGCAAAGGCTTAAAACCACCACTTTAAGGGGAGGGCAATATGTATAAAATTAGCTTCTTTTAAAATACTAGTTTGTCAAACTAGTACATCTAATAGATCTCTCTACAAAATAATGTATACCTTTTAATCTTTAGATATGGAAAACTATAGTACACTGTATTCATGAAATGTGGCATACATCTTAATTTGAAACTGGCACAGCTGCCCTTATAATGTACACGATTAACACAAAAGTTATTATTACTCATTTTATGACAAACGCAACATTGTTTCCATCAAGACAGAAACTTGTCATCTGTTATATAGTTGCAGCTTTCTTTAACACCGAAGGTATATTCGTTTACTGTTGTGTATGATTTTTCATTCAGGGAAAAAGTTTTAAATGCTTAAGATGGGCCTAAAGTGATCTTTACCGACAGAACTGACGACAGTCGAGCTGGGACACAGTTCAGAAACATAAACGACATCGATTGCGGACAGGACAATAACTTAAATGACATTTTACCTTGCGTTTCTCGGAGAACTCACTAGTTTGTATCCGAACGGATGCAAGCTGGCGTCTTCATTAGAGAAAAGAACATAAACGCCTTGGTGGAGTAAAAAAAAAAAAAGGCACGTCTTCCCGATTTCCCGGCTGCGGAGTGATGCTTGTGTTTCCCAGTCCTCCCAGCAGAGCACACATCGAACGAGATGTGAAGCAGGAAACAGTATTCGGTCACGCCTTTTTTTTTTTGGTAAATGCCATATTGTTCAAAATAAAAGTTCTTGACAAAATTTGCTTTTGTCTAATAATTTATTTTTATACAGACTGAAGTGTTGAAGAAGAGGAAGGATGTGTGGTTGTAATTTATAAGCCACAGACTACACATTTAAGCATAAATCATAATTAAACTCTGTCTGGTCTCAGTTAAAAACATTACTGTATGTTGTATATATATAAAAAATATTGAATAAGTGAATAAAGTGATTTATGAATTTGCTTAAAGTTTTTATTAAAAAAACACACGCATTTTTTTATGATTTCTGGCTTTACGAAAAGTAGCTATTTGACGTATGGCTCTTCTTTTCGGAGACCGAAAGACATACGAACATAGCCGAGTAAAACTTACATAGACTTATCGAAAGCAATGCAATTACTGTATCTCGTAAGATATGATGTCTAAGGATTAGCAAAGCTAAATATTTATGAGCATGGATGCATTTACAGGAATATGAAATATACAGGACAACAAAATTAACACATTAATACTTTTAATTAGCAAAATAATACTCAAAAAAAATATTAAATTGAGTTCATTTTGAGTCTTCTAGGCTATAGCACAGGTATATTTTTAGCGATATCCAAAAATTCATTGTATGGGGAGAATTCATATTTTTTATGGTCGAATTATTATTATTTTTTAATCCTTAGTATCTTAATGATTTTTTTTTTAATCATTAGGATACTTAGTAAATATTATGTGTCATGACAATGTTTTGTAAATTTCCTAGTCTATATAAAAATGTATTTTTTGCTAAGTAATATGCAATGCTAAATCTTATCCAAATATGATCCTATTCTAGCAAACCATCATGTAGGCTGTTTATTTAGCTTTTAGAGTGTATATTTTAAAAACCCAAATATTTACACTTGTTGCGGTGCAGGGTCACATATTACAAAGGGACTTTGTTCTTAGCATTGAAAATTATGATAATAATAATAAAATTTTTCTTGAGCTCCAGATCAGCATAGGCTATGAAAGATTCTAAAGGATCACTGAAGACTGAGAAAATTAATGCTTAAAAAACTTAACTTTGCGAATAAATAACTATTCACTATGAAAATTTAGGCTATTCACATAGAAAACGGTTATTTTAAATTGCAATAATATTTCAAAATATTATTTTTACTGTATTATTCATCAAACTAATGCAGCCTGGATGTAGAAATTTCTATCAAAAATATCATCCAAACTTATATCAGTCAGTGATTATACTTTTTATAACCAATGCTTAATATTTCGCTTATTTCCATTTTTACAAAATGTGCAAAATATTTATTTCTGCCCAAATTAACTCGAGTCTCACGATTATTATTTATTTGAAATATTACCTATCCAAATATTAATTGTTATAATAAATATTACCTGTTCTATTTTCATTACATTGTGCTTGCCGTGGAGGAGGCGTGGCTCTTTATTCTGCTAAAGCGCGTTTGGTGGCGGGTGTCAGAAAGGAGGAGGCGCGTGGTGTAATACGCGTCTCTGCTTTGAGTGTGCGTGTGTTGTATGTGTGGAGGGGAAGCGCAACACACGTTGTGATATTCGCACTTCTAAACTGAGCTAGAAGCAACTTTATTTCCTCTTCTTTCGCTTTCCTCGAGCGGAGGAGGACGTTCCGGAGTCTATATTTTAGGAGTAAGAAGGCAAATCCTTGGCTGTGGGGGAATAATGTCGGCGTCGGCGGCGAAAGTGAGCCGAAAGGAGCAGAACTCGAATCACGACGGAGCGGACGAGACCTCGGGTAAAGTAATGGCGGCCTCCTGCGCACCGCCATTTTCAGTTACTTACACTTATTGCGTTTAAAGCATGAATATCAGTTTTAACCAGTCGCTTGGCGTCTGTTTGAACCTTTAAGCGAAGCCCGAGTTTGTGCTAGTTTAATCCAGCCGAAGTCGGTGCAATTTCAGTAAAGGGATGTTGCGCGCACCGGAGGCCATGTTTCCTCGCGCGGTGGCTTTCATTGTGCCACGCGCGAGGAACGTTACGCTCGCATGCCGCTTAGTTTACAAAATCATCACATTTCCCGGTGCATTCCGCTTATTTTTGTGCTCCGCTGTGTCTTTTTAGAACCAGTATTGCACGGGTGCTATTTGTGCGCTGTATTGCGCGCATGCTGTGTGCTAATATGCTAACTGGTTATTGTGTCTCCCCGCCATCACGAGCCATTCCCGCATGTGTGACCAAACCACGCCGCCGCTGCATCACACATAACTCTAGAGGGGTTTAATGGCGCTTAAGCGGGTCAAAATTACATTCTGATCGGATTTTAGCTTTAATGCACCGCGGTAATGTGTAATTCATTGATAGGAAGGTAAATCTGGCCCAGCGCGTGGCCGCCGCCTCCTCTGTTTAAACCTCGCGGCCTTGCGCAGCTGCTGCTAAAACTGCACCGGATTGAGCTGGTCGCCCGGCGTTAACACCACGCTTTCACTTTTAACTTACGCGTGTAGTTTTGCATCGGATGAGGCTGCGTAAAATTACGTTGCTTTATTTTGGTGTATAGATTTATGAAATAGATCGTGTTTACACTGTACGAATGCATTGTTTGTTTAGTATGTAGATGCACGTGTGTCATGCTTTTGTTAGACCGTGTGTAAGGATTGCCTATTTTTTTTATTTTTTTTTGGATATGGATAGCATAAAAAAATTAACATTTGTGCTAATTTAACTATTGATTGCATTTCAGAAAAAGAGCAACAGGAGGCAATTGAACACATTGATGAAGTACAGAATGAAATCGACAGGTAAGTTAAAACAAAAAAAGTGGCTGAAGCATCATTATTAAGTTCATATTTAATACACATTTTATTTATTTATTTTTTGCTTTTGTTGATTTCCTTAGATTGAATGAGCAGGCAAGTGAGGAAATTTTAAAAGTAGAGCAAAAGTACAATAAGCTACGTCAGCCATTCTTCCAGAAGAGATCAGAACTCATAGCCAAAATTCCAAACTTCTGGGTCACAACATTCGTCAACCATCCACAAGGTGAGATAATGCGCTTAATATTGATTAATTCATGTTAAGTATGGTTTATTTCTGAAATGGATTCTAATGTTTTATTTTTGTCTAACAGTATCAGCCTTGCTCGGTGAGGAGGATGAAGAAGCACTTCATTACCTGACCAGAGTGGAGGTCACAGAATTTGAGGACATCAAATCAGGTTACAGAATAGATTTTGTAAGTACCCTTTTTCTTCTGGTCGAGTCAACCCCACCAGTAATGCATGGCTGTGACAATCCGGTTATCTGACCTTCATATTTTTTGCAGTACTTTGATGAAAATCCATACTTCGAAAACAAAGTCCTCTCAAAAGAGTTCCACTTGAACGAGAGTGGTGACCCATCTTCAAAATCCACTGAAATCAAATGGAAGGCCGGAAAGGTGGGTTAACAATTCATGTTTATGAGATCTGCGATTTCTACTGGGTGTCTATTAACCGGGTTATGCATGATGCAGGACCTGACGAAGCGTACTGGACAGACACCGAACAAGGCAGGAAAGAAAAGGCAACATGAAGAGCCAGAGAGCTTCTTCACCTGGTTCACCGATCACTCCGACGCTGGGGCTGATGAACTCGGGGAGGTCATTAAAGATGACATCTGGCCCAACCCTCTGCAGTACTACCTGGTAAGAAATATTGCATTACTGCAGGTGTATATTAGTGTTTACAAGTAAGACTTACGTTTTCATCTTTTTCTCAGGTTCCTGATATGGATGAAGAAGAGGGTGAAGGTGAGGAGGAAGATGACGAAGAAGAGGAGGAGGGTTTGGAGGACATCGATGAAGAAGGGGATGAGGATGAGGGAGAGGAAGACGAAGAGGAGGATGATGGAGAAGATGGTGAGGTGAGTCTTAGGGCTAATTACGTTTATGTATTGTAATGCATGGCAGTTATATATGTGTGGAGTTCAGAAGCTGGCCCTAAATTTATTTTTTTTCTTTTCAGGATGATGGTGAGGATGACTAAAGGCTGATAAGGACATATTCCAACACTTGTACCTGTTCTTTCCTTTTTGAAGTCATCCTCCAACCATGGGAGCAAAAAAAAAAAAAAAGCTTTGTTTTTATTTTTTATTTTTTTTGTGCTCCATCTTCTGTTCTACTGAAGCCTCTCCTGTCCTGACCATGTCTAAACCCATTTAATTCCCTGGACATACAGTTCCTGCATTGGAAAACTAGTGGCATCTCGTTGCTGAAGCCTCTTGCGTCATCTTTAATTACAACCATCTCCAAAGACAAATGCAAAATATTAACAATCTGCACGTCATCCTCTGTAGACTAAACTGAAGTAAATAGCAGTTTATATATTAAGTATATGAAATGATTTTTTTTTTTTTTTCTGTGAATGGTTGTGAGTTGAAGTAATAAGCCATGGTGCAGTGATCTAATCATAGCGTACATACCTAGCCACTCTTCTTCTTTTTTTGTTTTTTGTATATTTTCTTTAATGCAGAGGTGGGCCCCAAAGAGTTGACACCGTTTTTTCCTATGTGATATATTGGACAAAAGGAAAGCACCAGCTAGCTCCTGTCACCTCTTGTAAATGTTTTGGGGTCAATATCAGGGTATGGCAGTTATTATTGTTGACAGTTCAGTGGGGTCGGGTGGGGCGAGTGGGCATTTGACACATCAACATTTGGGTTTATGTTGATTGAATTTTCATTGTAATGTTTTACAGACACCCATGAGGTTTGAAACATTTTTAATAAAAACAAAACATAAAAAAACTTCCTCTTGTAATTTTGAGCTTGGCTAATTAAAGGATTATTTAAATGAGATAATAAAGCCTGTAGAATCTTAAAGAACTCTACAAGTCGTCTTTTCTCCACCTGTTTTCTTTGTTGCACGTGTACATGGTGTTTTTAGACTTTTTACATGTTTTGGGATAATTGTATAGTTGGGTAATGTTGAAACTTTTTGAGGTATTACAGACAGCTGGGGTACTACAATTCAGTCCCCTTTAACTCCTCCAAACAAGTTATTGTTTTTATAAGGTTACATTATAACTGCTTTGAGCTCTAAAAAGTTTGCTTAAAATTCGACTTTTACACTATTACACACCACTTTAAATTTAAGACTGGTCTGTGGACTATGATCCTAAAGCTACACAAAAATATCCATTAGATTTTCATTGAACAGTATGGGGTAATACCTTATTACATATTTTTGTTGTTAATTTAATTTTAATGCAAATGGGAATTATAATTATTATTTGGGTGTGTCTGATAAACGTACAGCATGCTACAGGATATCCAGTATCTTCAAATTATTAACAAATATATTTCTAAAAGTATAATTCTACCATAAATAAGATGGGCTATCATTCACTCAGCATGCAAATGTAATTAGAGAGTCGCTATTTCACCTTAATTCCAATAAATTACGAGTGGACAAAAAAGATAAGTGATAAAATCAATATAATATCAAAAAACGAACGGCGACACATTATTCAGTGACGAATACAAAAAAGTTTATATATAGCTTATATTAGACACCTGATGCTTTCATGTATTTTTTTCATGACAGTCGTATTCATATCACGTTATTTTTTCCCTGTTGCTTTTGTATGTATGACTTATGGAAACTTATACGTCCAATGACACTTTACCAACTAGTATTAGTGATTTTCCTTTCTTAAAGCCCCAAAGCAACTGAGTTTTAGGAGTGACCCAGGAAAATGTCCTTTTATAATATAAAACTGAAACTGCAGAAAGTAGGTTGACCAATCAGAAGCTAACACCAGTGACGTACAGCGGACAGCCAATCATTGATTGGCTCACGGTATCCATGGCAGCGTCGTCACGGATGTCACATCTACTGTATTAATGGAGGAACGAACAATGCAGTGCAGTGGCAACAAAATACAATAAAAAACCGTACAAAATTAGCGACAAGAAGTGTTTCGCTTTTCATAGAAGCAGATATTTATTCGCCGAGCATTTTTTATAAATAAGGAATGACCAAAAAATCGTGCTTTATGAAAAACAATCGCTAGCTCAAAGCTAGCTGTAACGTCTTACTGAGAATTTTTTTTTTGTAACGTTAGAGATATGAGATAAAGCGTGCGATATTTTAAACATGTTCACGGATGAAACTATTGATTTAATTGGTGCCGAATCGACATGGAGAAAGTCAAAACAGCAAACGCAAGAATCGGTTAGTAAAAGTTTGCTTACCTTCTCTAACCAGAATATTTGTGCAATCCTTTTCTGTGATAATGTGTGTTGTGTGCTTTATTCCCGCCCAGAGAAGCTGTCAAACTCTTAAAGTTCACACAGCCGAGGCTGAAACACAAGCCAAAGATGTGTTAGACAACAGCACCCAGACACAAGAGCAGAGCGCTCAAACACTCTCCTTAGATCAAGACATATCTCACTTTCCTGGTTTGCTGGACTTCTTAAGTAGAGTTGAAGACGTAGTTACCAAAGAACTGGTGAAAAACTCCAAGAGTCATGCTTTTGATGGCTTTGAAGTGAACTGGGAAGATCAGAATGAGTCGGTGAGAGCCTTGAATGGAAAAATGTTAATAATTATATTGATAATTTGTAAAAAATTATCTTACAACTGGTGATTTTCTTTGCTCAGGTGTCCTGCATGTACCGTCTTCAGCATGTTGATGCTCGGGAAAGAGGTCTGCAAGTCACCAGTGTGTCCTGGAACTGCACCGGCTCCGTCATAGGCTGTGGATTTGGCCGGTAATAGCCCTTTCCCCATAGAGACACATAAAACCACCTACTGTCATAATGTTAAATGTTTTTTTTTTTGGTATTAGTGTGGATGACGGTGATTGGAGCAATGAGAAGGCTTATGTGTGCATGTGGAACCTGGACCGACAGAACCTGAACCCAAAACGTCCAGATGTGATCATAGACGTGGCCACTCCAGTCATGTGTCTGTGCTTCCATCCTCTCAAACCGTCTGTAGTGGCTGGTATGGACACACATTATTTACAAAATCTTAAAGAGTGAAACGCATGTCTAGGTTCATATTTTACCTCAAAAAAACAAAAAGTAGGTTACACTTAATTTTAAGGTGTCCTTGTTACAGTGTAATGTATATGAATTAACTAAATACACTTACTATATGGGTAGGGCTAGGATAAGGGCATTTGAATGTAATTATGCATAATGTATTGTTATTATAATAGTTAGTGCATATAATGTGTAACAGGGACCCCTTCAAATAAAGTGTTACCAAAACAGAAAATGTTTAGCAAAAAACAGATTTTTTTAGCTATTTTTTTACCTAATCAAAATAACCAATTTTTATCTATAACTTTTAACTCTGAAAATTTTAGAATTGTGAAATTATTTTCCGCCATGTTGTGCCCTTGTTTATGATATAGAAATAAAAAAAAATCATCCTGTTTGAATGCAATGCTTTTACATTTTTATTTGGTGTTAAAAAAATTATGGCTATTAAAGATAGGCAGTAGATAGACAGTAACAGTAAATTAATTTATAATGTTACAAAAACTACATATTTCATATAAACTGTCTTCTTTTGAACATATATGGAATCCAAACCTGAAGTTATTAGAAACAAATAAATATTGATGGCTTGTGTCATCAAGCTGATTTCCTGTGGTCCTCTTTATGGTGTCATCAGGGGGGCTGTACAGTGGTGAGGTGCTGGTCTGGGACACCAGCCGCTCACAGGACCTCATTCTGGCTCAGACGGGAATATCCGCAGATACTCACCGTGAACCAGTTTATCAGGTATTTAACCTATAAAATAAAACATCTGTGACTGAAACATGATGCTAATCATTCAGTGAGTCATAAATGCAAAGTATTTCTGTGTGTACAGGTGAGCTGGGTCCCAGGGGCTCGAAGAGGGGAGTTTACTGTACTGAGCGCCGGGTCAGGAGGAAGAGTTCTGCTGTGGACTGTTGATGGAGCTGAAGCCAAACTTATCTTGAGTTCTGGATATGCTCTTGTTCAACAGCAAGTGCCTCAGAGTGGAGCAGCAAGCAAAGTGGGTGCCACAATATGGTCTTGGCAAAACATTATTTGGTAAAAATTGCAATCTGTGCATTTTTCTGCTTGAAGATGATGTAATGACCATATTACCCTAACGCATCACATGGTTTTTACACAAATTAATGTAATTCAGTTTAGATATAACTAATCATTATTGTAAGGATCCCAGATAAAACAGAAAGACAAAAGGAATGTGCTAATTAATTATAACTTTCATGGCCTGGTGAATATGAAAGGGTAGTTATATTTCATCTTAAAATTAATGGAAGTTATATTAATGATTTTATTAGATTTTTGTTTTTACTTTAAATGATAAACATTTGTGACAATGTTATTTTTTGTATAATTGAGAATTCTTTGTTTGTTTTTGTAATATTTTACATTAATTATTAATACAAGTAATAATTTTTTATATTTTATTTTTTGTTCTGTTTTTATTGTAATATTTAGGGAAATTTTTTGTGTTTATGTTTTTGTTATTTTTTAATGCATCTATATGTTTTTATAATTTTTAAAAGATAATAAAGTTCAATTAATTTTTAGTTTTATTACATCGGGTAGAACTAATTAAAAATAAAAAAAATGGGAAATGTTTCCCTGACAAACAGCAGAATTTTTTTTTTACATTAATTCAATTACAGGTACGAGTAACAAAAATGTTTTTTAATGATTTATTCGTAACTACTTTTTAACTATAATAACTCTGGTAGGTAACAAATTGACATATTATAGCAGTATTTATTTTACTGCTGTAATGCAGTTTTTTGTTTCCACGGTGCAATATAATAAAATATAATTTTTGTTTTTTTCTTTTTTAATATGAAAATGTCATTTTTGTTTATTCCATCCAAATAACGCACTTGTCTGTCCTTGAAGACCCGAGGCAGCACCAATATAGGAGTAACCTCAGTTGCACTTTCCCCGTGGGACCTGGACACATTCTTGGTGGGCTCAGAAGGAGGACTTGTGCTCAAATGCTCCCTCAGCAGTGAGACAGTGGCAGCAGTGCCCCCTGAGGGTGAGAGCGTAACACTGCGGGCCCCAGTGCAATTCTCTTTCTCACCACGAGGGGGCCCTGTACACTCAGTACACTTCTCACCATTTCACAGGTGAGCTTTGTGGCATTTTTCTGTATCTTATTAAATAAAGTACTCCATTTATATATCTAGGCTAATTGGTATTAATTGTAACATCTGGTGTTTGGGATTTTAGGAATCTGTTTGTAAGTGTCGGGACAGATGGTTTGGCTCATCTGCACACAGTGCTTCAGCCCCGTCCCCTGCTGTCTCTACGGGTGTCCGATTTGTATGTGTTTGGGGTGAGGTGGTCACCCACACGCCCTCTAGTCTTTGCTGCAGCCACAGGACAGGGTGAGATGTTTGTAATTCTATATTTTATATATAAATATATATAATTTCCCCCTTAATTTGACTTTTTTCCCTGTCATTTTTAGGGCTGGTTCAAATGTTTGATTTGGGTCGAAGGTCTTTAAAGCCATTTGCCACAATTGACCAAAACACAAGCGGTCAGCCAACGTATTGCCTGGAGTTCAACCCCAAACACACAAATCTGATGGCAGTGGGCAATGCAGATGGTAGCGTCAACATCTGGCAGCTTAGCGCCGAGTTAACGGAACAAGGTGCCAAGGAGACCGCAATATTGGACCGGCTGGCCAATGGGGTGGCGGACTGAGTCTGTTTTACTTTGTCATTAGAAACTGTCCTGCTTGAATGTTCTTAAAACACAATTCTATAACGATTGTGCATAAAAATACATATTTCCAACTTTACATTCTGAGAGAATCAAAATAAAAACACGGACAATTTCTTCCAGTTATAACCAGTAGCGTTTATTTAAGCACACTGCAGCTCATGGGTGATGTTGCAGCATATCCTCTCTATAGGTTTGTTAAACAAAGCAAAGCACTTAACAGCTAAAACAACCACAATAAAATGCAGACAGATCCACTACACTATTGTCAGTGAAGCATGAGGAAGTGTCAGATAAATATGCAGGGGTTAAGAGTGATAGCAAGATACAGATATTGCTATACTGGGTGCTATAGAGAATTTCAGATCCATGCAGTTTGGCTGTGTGTTCTTGTGAAGGGGGGAAAACGCATCCCGATTGGTCACTGGCAGGCAGGGGGCGGGGATCAGTTGACGAAAAGCGAGCGGGTGAATTCCACAAAGTCGAAAGCTGATGGGATCTCGCGGCCCTTGCTGTCCAAGTAGGGCTTCATATGGGAAATGCAGTAGTCTGCCTGTTCCTTGGTCAGGTTCTGTAAACACAGAAGGTCATTAAGATCAAAGATGAAAGGTCCAATACTAATTGTAAATGGCATGAGTTTGACATTGTGTACCTGATAGAGTTCTTCCTTGGTGACGTAAGGTTTGTTCTCGGCGCTGAGAGCACGGAAGGCGCTCTCGATCTCCTCGCTCGACTTCACATTCTCTGTTTCTCGGCTGATCATGAAGGCCATGTACTCCTGCAAGGACACGTTTCCATCCCTGAACAAAACAAACTGATGTTAGCTCCATAACAAAAAGGACACTGAATGTTTAGTACCTTCAGATGATGTTTCTCACCTGTTTGGATCCACTATGTCTAGGATGGACTCAAACTCTGGGTCTGGTTCTCCTTCTTCAACCATTGGCAGGTCGTAACCCAGGGACCGCAGGCAGGACTTGAACTCCTGGTGATTGAGACGTCCAGATTTTTCTTTGTCGAAATGCCTGAGAAACAAAAATGTGTTATGTATTTTTGTTTAGTTAACATTGTAATGTTTTGTTTTGCATTAAAGTGGATAACTCACTTGAACATCATGCTGAACTCCTTCAGAGCCTCTTCTGTTACTCCTGTAGTGTTTCTGGAAAAAAAAATACACTTCATTTAATAAAATAATTATTTATAACGACAATGTATTAAATTTTGTTTACAAAACTGTATTATAATAATAAGCAACAATGTAATAATAATGTTAAAATGTTCTTTATGATATCATAATAGTCACCTGGCTTGGATCTGTTGTTCCAGGTTGTGTTGCATTCTCATGCCCAATTGGTCGAGTTGGTCCCACTGTTGGGCCAGACCCACGGTGCTGTGCTCTGTGTATTTGTTGTCCAGGATCAGCGCCTCCTCCATGGCTGCTCCCAGATCCTCAATCTTTTTCAGCTGACTGCGCATGGCACGAATCTCCTGGTGCTTGCGCTGGAGAGAAAACCCCAGGGATAAGACATTAACGCAACTTACAGTGCGGTGTGGCCGAGTATCTACTACTGTATCAAGTGTTGTAATGTCCTTTTTCTTGGACACTTCATCAAGATTTTATCATGATTTTAAGGTTTTGTGGGTATGTGTATATATATTAGTACAACTTCTTATTTTTTAGTCACACTCTTGTTAATTTAATCTGATATATATATATATATATATATATATAAGTATTAAAATGTCTTGCAGATTAAATAATTTAGGATTTTTAATAATTGACTAGGCCTGGAATTTACCATTTTGCACATACATTTTTTTTTTGAATTTTGTCTTAAAGCAAGTTTTGATTAGAAATAATATATTTCACACTTTTTTATAATACATGCTACCATTCAAACAGTTTCGGTTTGCTGTATATTAAGTTTTTTAAAGAAATCCATTTATACAGCAAGTACACATTAAAGTGAACAAAAGGAAGTAAAGATATTTATATTAATACAAAAGACTACCATTTCAAATAAATACAGCTCCTTTAAACACTTTAAGTATTAAAAAGAATCCTGAAAGAAATGCATCTCAAAAATATTTATCTGTTTAAATTTTAAGACTGATTTCAACATTTATAAATTATGGTGGCCCAGTAATGCAGAACACAACAAAATCACCACAATACAATGCTTTGGACTCATTTCTTTGTGTTGCGATAACTTTGTTGTGATTTGTTCCTGTTGTGTTGTGAAGATGGATTCGTTGTGCACTACTAGGCCTGAGCTGCCATGGATAATCAAAAAAAGCATCTAGAATATTAAATACACTCAAATAGAAATCAGTTATTTTAAGTTGTAATAACACTTCACAATATTATCTTTTAACTGTATTTGTCTTAAAATGCATGTTTTTTTAATAATAGTATACTACCGATTATACACACTAATGCTTTATTTTGTTATTCAAAAACCAAATGGGTCTCAATTATCCAATCACTGCTGTCAAACTCACCTTAGTGGCCTCTAGCTGTGACTCTAGAGTTCCGGATTCTTCCACCATACAGGACCTGCCCACACAGAAAGTGATGAAACCAGCAGCAGGAGCCCGAGAGCACATGGCACATCCACCCAAAATCATCTCACTCACGCCACATGCTAGTCTACACCTTACAAGAGCGGCTCTTACAAGACTACCTCACTTATTAGGTCAAAGAACAAAACCAAATGTATTTGGCCGAGTAGACCTTAAAAAAGGTACTTCTTAAATGTTTCTATGACTTTGAGTTATGCTATATTTAAATGGTTTGCATAACCATTACATCTAGCTCTGTAACCTGCATCTTCCTAAATTTCTTGTACATGATAATAAGACTTACCAATTTTGTAGTGGATATGGAGTACAAACTATAAGCCACCCCAGAATGCAACTACAATAACCAAAATCATGCTAATGAAGCCAAATTATATCCATGGTGATCCAGACCATGCTTGATTAGGGCTGCTGTCAACAGGGTTAGAAACTGCTATATTTGTACCACTGCTTAGTTTTAGTTTTATCTTGCACACTTTTAAAAGCAAAATGTGCAAAATCAAAGATTCAGAGTTGGACTTGACTTGATATTATAATTGTCCAAAAAATGTCAATGCACAGTCGTTTGAATTCAGATCAGGATATTGAAAAAATGTCTACAAGTACTTTTTCAATCATGGAAATCACATTGCAGTTTCCACCCTGGATCTGGTGCATGAACATTTTCCTCAAAATGAAGAAAAATATAAACACATAAAACATAACTGAACCATGGGGAAAAAAAAGTGTAAAAGAACGAGATGAAGTGTTCACACTCCTTAACATCGGTGCCAAATGTAGCCAGGCTTGTTGGATTAAGAAGCTGGAAGGGTTCATCTAAAAAAAAAAAGCCTCATGTTGCAGTGAATGTTAGTAAAAGGGAATTGAACACACACAGAGCCTTTAGAGTGGGGGTCAGACTCGAGTGCATGAGGAGAAGAAAACCCAAAAGGTGTGGGGTGAGGGGCAAGAGGCCAATCAGAGGAGGAAAAAAAGGGAGAAGACCTTCCAGAAAGATCATCATCGACTTCATACTGATAGACACGGATTACCCTCCGATAGGCTATGCTATTCAGAGACGAGGGGGGTGGAAGATGAAGAGGGAATGGAAAAAGAGTGTGAAAAACAGAAATCTGGAAATATATAGTCAAAACATACAATAAAATACGCAAAATATATGTAAAGTGAGATAAAGTCCTTCTTGAAACACCCTGTATTATTTTCCATCCAAATGTAATTGTTCTATTCTAACCTGAAAGTCCCAAACTCCTGGTTTATTTTATACCAAATGTGTCACAACGGTTTCATTAAATGCTATTAAACAATGCATACACACTCACACACAAACATATTATAGCATGAGAGTAAAAAAATTGATATTAACCCATCCAGAAGGTATGTCCTGATTAGAGAAATGATTCCAAGCATCAGGGTAGCAGCGAGAAGGTCGAAGGAATGGGGAAAGAGACAAATAAGGGAGGGAGAGAGAAAGAAACAGTTAAAACATTGAGTGGTGACATCAACGCCACTACTCAACACTCACATAAAAAGAAACGTGACCAGCGGAAAGCCCTGCTGCAGCATATCGAGCCCAGGTGTCTTTAAGTTGTGCCATCAATGTGAAAACCAACACTCAAACAAGACAACATGGCAAAGCAGGCAATGGCTTCAAGACTATAGTAACAAAAACAGTCGATGAAACGAATGAAAATGGGCGTCTAAGAAAGTTACATGGAGATCAGGAAAGCTCGATCAAATCCGAACAGATGTGTATGTGTATGTGCTGTCATGCAATAGGAACAAATGTGTTGCATGCGGTGTATTTAACCCTCGAGCATATCTCTGCGAACTGTAGAGAACACAGCACTGTAACTAGTGCATGCTGGTCCTCTGTACCTCGTCTCTTGCAGCCATTGGTGGAAGGCATTGGCATGTTGGGCGAATTCTTGTCGGAGTTTATCGTTCTCTTCCTGCCTCCTCTGTTCCTTCTGTAGCTCCAGCTCTCGCTCCTATAAATCATACACAATTATTGAGTTTTCCCAAACTCTACTTTATACATATTCAATCATGCTTCAGGATCTTATTCTCACCTTGATGATCTTTTGAAGGTTCCTCCAGGTCTCCTCTAGAGCTTCCATGGTGAACCAAGTGTACGGATTGGAGACCACCTGGTAACTCTTGATCTGTCGATCAAGTTCTGCCAGTTGGCTAAAGTCAGCCTCTGCAGAGCTGAGTGAGGAGCGGAAGGCGTCATGGGCGTCCCGCAGGGCCCTGATCTCCTCCAGCGAGTTGCACCTTACAGGGTCTGTCAGATCTTCTTCAGCGTTCTCGAACCAGCTGTTGAAGGCTGAAGCCTTCTTGGCAAAGGTGAGGAACAGATCCTCGACCTGGATGGAGTGGCAAACGAGAGTTAAAGAAACACAAAACAAAAGCTTCTTTTCCTAAACTGAGGCAAAAATCTATTCTTCACACCTTTCTGAAGTGCTCTTGGGCTTCCAGAAGCTTCTTCTTGCGGGTGGCTGAGTTGGACAGTAGCTGGTTCCAGCGCTTCATCAGAGTGGCATGACGAGCCTCAATGGCCTTGGACTGCACGTGTTTGGCAGCCAACAGCTGGTCTTTTAGGGCTGTGATGTTAGTGATGCCCTCCTGCTGGAAGGCCTGAAGCCCAGCATCAAAGGTTTCCTTTGGCAGAGTGGAATTAAAACAGTCAGTTCCAGAAGTAAATGGATGTGTTGTGCTATGGCTATATATTCCATATGTTATGTCACACCTGTTTAGTGAGCAGAGTCTGCACCGAGGAGAGATCTCGACCAAAGTCATCGGTCTTCAGGCTGTTTTCCTTCTCGCCTAAGACAAATTTGAGTTACAGATTACAAAGAAGCAGAGAAAACAACAGGTAATTTCTTATCAAACCATCTAATGAGGCAAATGAGAGGAAACATTTGCTCACCAATCCAGGACTCCACCACATCTGCCTTCCAGTTGAACTGGAGGAAGGCAGAGTTCTCATCCAGTTTAGACTTCCTCTGAGCTGCAGCTCTCTCTAGCTCTGTCACCTTCCCACGCAGGGCCTTCATTTTAGCCATGATGTTCTCTACGTTGTGGTTTTCCTGCACAAAATGCCCCATTATAATGTTAACTGCTCTACAGTCACATCCTACTTCAAAGGAAAGGGCTAAATCTGCAGTATATGGACTTTATAATAGCTGTACTATACCTTTTTGATAAGCTCATCTCCATTGGAACACACATCACTGACTCGGTCCCTGTGCACAGTAAAATCAGTTTCAAATGCTTCGTGTTTCTTCAGCAAGCCCTGAAAAACAAGAGCCGAACAGAGAAACTTAGGACACAAGCAAGCAAAAAAAAAACAAACGTGTCCAAGACCAAGCCACAATTTGGCAAATGTTGTTTATTTTTTCACACCTGCACAGCTGCCAGAGTATCACCATAATCTTCACTTCCAACCAGGTTCAGTTTCTCATTAATCCAAGCTTCCTCTTCCTCCACATTTGCCACAAACTGCTGGTACTCCAGCGACTCCTCAAGTCTCTGTCCACTAAAAAACAGAAAACCAAAGTTTATCCTAGGCAATGCACACAATCATAAGATTTTTGTTAATGTTTAAACAAAAAAAAATACTGATCTAACCTTTGGAATATAAACCACAAAAAAGGAAAATAGTAAAATACTGTACTGACCGAGCAGCAGCCAGATCTTTCAGTTCCCTCCAGTGCTCCACAAACTGGGCCAGCCTCTGCTGGATCTCCTCCTGTCCAATGGTGTTGTCATCAGACAGCTTCCTCCCAGTCTCCAACACAGACTGCAAGGCCACAAAAATACTGTTAACACTCTGAATGACGATTCACTTAACTTAAAAGACTTTCTGTGAACATTACTGTAAATTTTCATTCAAGATCCTCACCTGAATGGCTGGCTCGTGTGCTCCCAGCTCAGCCTCCAGCCTCTTGTGTTTCTTCCTCAGATTCTGTACCCCTGTCAAATCACGTCCGTAATCCTCCGAGCTTACCAACAACTTCTTTTCTCTAAAGGAACAGAAACAATTCAATCTGGTGTACAGCCTAAAATAATGCAGTTAGTGAGAAAAATAATACATCACTAAAAATTATGTAAACCATACTTAATCCATGATTCCTCATCGTCCAGATCCCTGAAGAACTGGTGCAGACGATGCGACTCATTCAGCTTGGCACGGCGCCCAGCAGCCATGCTCTTGATTTTGACAAAGCGTCCGTTGACGGCATCACGCTTGTCCTTGACCTGAGAGGTGTCGAAGGCATTGCTGGCCATCAGACTGTCTGCCTGGCCATTGAGATCCTTCAGACGATCCTATAAGAACACAGAAACAAGCATTGTTTAGGACATACTGGATTTTTGAAAATGAGTTGATTCCTGATCAGTGTGTCTGAAGAGCTACCTCATGAGCAGAGATGTCAGCCTCCAAAAGCTGGTGCTTCTTAAGGAGATTGTTGACTGAGGCCAGATCTTTGCCATAATCCTCAGAGGCAAGAAGGGCCTCAACCTAAAAGCACAGGAAAAATGTGTACTGGATATTATTACTGTTAATATAATTTAACATAACTTTTATATGTAAGTCAAGAAGCTGTCCTAAGTAGCTATTAAGTCATATCTCAATACCTCAGACAACCAGAAGTCGAAGTCCTTGATGCCGGTGTTGAAGTTCTGCTGCTTGTTTGCCTCCTTCAGTTTTTGACTCTTCTCGGCAGATTTGTTGACGAGGAACTGCCACTGCTCATCCAGAGCGTTAAGACGAGCCTGAGAGCAAATGTGAGTACGACCACAGCAAAATAAGCACAGATTGTAACTCTTCAGCTCCCTATTTCTGAAATACTTCTGAAACCGTTACCTTGACAGCATCCTCACTTCCAGCACAGGCACCTCTCTGGATGAGAGCATTGCCCGTGTCAATCACTCCACGAATACGATCAGCATTAGCGTGTAACTCAGCCTCAAAAGCCTGGTGCTTCTGGTGCTTGCTCTGAAAGTGCCAAGAAAGCGAAATACAGCTAAACTGAGCCACACAGTGAAGTCATGCAGCTGTGATAAAGCAATAGCTGGTTTTCTATCTAATACGATACTGATATAAACGTCTCTGTGTAAACTCCTGTGAAAGCAGTGCATTATTGTAGTATGTGTGTGCGTTTGATGTGTATGGCTTAATGTAGACTGTGAAAGTTGGTCTTTATTTGTAGCCACAAAAGAGCAAACCTTTTCAAAACATCAATGTGTACATTGTGAGAAACAAAAGTGAGGTGGCTGTGTATTTACAAACAACCAAACAAGGAACAGACATGTAACGTGGAACTCATACTATGACAGGGACACATTCAAAGCCTGATGGAGCATTCAATAAAATGAACTGGACACCGTCCAGCACGCAATGAATTCTGTGAGGAACCTAGGAGGAGTTGGGGTGTTTTGTCTGAGATCATTTAATATTTTTTATATCACCCAGAAAGAATGGATGAAGGAAAAAGCACTTCCAAATGGCTTATCAAAGCATTTGCTGATACACTCAAAAAAAGCCGGGCTGCTGTTACTGTACCTGCATATAGATTCTGGCTGTGGCACACATGTAACCGTTTCTGTTGTTTTAACACGGTATTTCACAAAAAAAGCAAAGCAGAATTACCTGATTGGAAGCACCTCTCCATCTTATCTCTCTGGGTTGACACAGAATTGCAGCTATGTTCAGAATAGATCACTTAATACATCACTTTAATGTACTATGCATACTAGTTTTGCAGCATGCATATTAGATGTACTAAGAAATATTTGTATGCATGTAATATCTGGATGACTTCTAACATTTAGGGGCATACTGTATAATACAAAGAGTTGAAACCTAAATTGGTCATGTATTTTCAAATATTAAGCCTTTAAAATAAATGTAGTGAAGTGATACAGTACTATACGTGTAAAACAGTATATGCATTTCTATTATGTGTAATGTGTTCTTATTTACACAGCAGTACAGAACACAGTAGGCAGCATTAGGGATATAATTCTACTGTGCTATTCTGAACACAGCCAAATTGTCTTTGCATACTACTTTTTGTCACAGTTTGCTCTCAGATCCACAACTCTATGAGAAGCGCAACTTTTCTGTGTGGAACAAATTTAAACCAAGACATCCCAACTTCAATGACACAACAAGAAAATGGAGGCAACACCCAGCAATTACAAATTAAATGCTGCAACAATGGGGCGCGGGAAGGGGACAAACAACTGATGATGCTGTATAAAGCGAGACGCATAATAGACATACGGAACTCAAATACACATTTACAGACAAAAACAACGAGACAACGGACAAGTGGAGAGACCCTAATGGGGTTAGTTAGTTCTGGCACACTACTGCACTTACCAGCAGCTTGGACAGCTAGAAACAGACAATGGGAACACAGACAGAGTTTCAGTTTAATTTTCTATATAATAAAACAGTTTGGGTTGGTTGAGGCGGGGATAGTAAGAAAAACACATTTTAAATTTGCGTGTGAACGTATTATGCTATTAATATATTTACAAGATTAGACTTAAGCGGCATATTCACTGTTAAAACATAAAACATAGCATGTCTGCAAAGATACTGACATATCGCTTCTGAGAGTGATGACTGATATGTGACATTACCTGGATGTTGGTGGGGTCCTTGTAAGACTCGTCGGTGGCGGTTTGGAGTTTCTCACTGATCCATGCTTCGATCTCATCTACATCTCTGCTGAACTGCTGCAGAGTCTGGGACTCACCCAGCTTAGAGCGTTTCTCAATCATCTGAGCCTTAAGACGGCGCCACCTGGAGGTCAAAAGGACATACTGCTTTAACTTAAATGACACAAATGAGACCGATTCAATCAGTCAGATCAGGATCAAAAAGAAGAACCCTGACCTGTCTAAGACTTCATTACGCCGATCAAAGATCTCAGGTTTGGCGTAATGGTCAGCGCTAATGAGCTGGTCAGCGAAAGACTGCAGTGCTGCAATTTTCTCTTCCTGTGAGGACAGACAAATTTAAATAAGTAAACAAAATCGAATATTGTCAAACTTGACTGATTTATATCATAATGGTGCTTGCTGACCTGCACATTGATAGCCTTATCAAAGTCCTCATGTTTCTTGATGAGAGCCTCAACGCTGTCCAGGGAGTCTCCCTTGTCATCGCTGGCCAAGAAGGCCTCGCGAGCTGCCATCCAGTTCTCAGCCTGCTCACAGTCACGGTTGAATAGCTGCAGGAGATGGAAAGAAACATATGATGCAATTCGCCATCTTCAAATGTTCAAGTTGTGTGTATTAAATGTAAACATGGTCCTTGCTGACCTGCAGCTCCAGGCACTGATCCAGCATCATCCTGCGCTGGACCCAGGCCTTCTCTAGGTCAGCACGTTCCCGTTCAAGAGCCTCCAGCTTCTGTTGGATCTCAGGGCTGGCATAGTGGCCACGGGCAAGCAGCTGCTGTCCAAATTGCTCAAA
Source organism: Enteromius viviparus (assembly GCA_032353835.1). Lineage (NCBI taxonomy): Eukaryota > Metazoa > Chordata > Actinopteri > Cypriniformes > Cyprinidae > Enteromius > Enteromius viviparus. The sequence continues at coordinate 1,684,442 of JAUCNO010001253.1, forward strand.
TGCCTGGAAGGTGCCTGCACGGGCGTCGATCTCAGTGCGGTGTTCCTAAAGAATATGTGCGTTTAACATTTGTTTGTGAGCTTAACAAGATTTGTCCAAATATTAAATCAAAGGAAACTCATCTTCTAAACAGTAATTGTAACAATGTAGATATCACAGGTGTTTCGAAATCAAATACCTGATGTCTCTCCAATAGGGCTTCAGCTCCAGTGACGTCCTTGGCAAGCTCATCTGAAGACACCAGCCCTCTGATTCCATTGATCCAGGACATGAGATCTCTGGGAGAGAAAAGCACAAATTTGTTTAGTCTCTTCTATACTATTGCTCGAATGCTATATAGCTTCTCTAAGTTTTTAGTTTTGCATGTTCTCTTTCATCCCTCTTTTTTCCTCCTACTCACCTGAAGTCACTGAGGAAGCGCTGCAGGTCGTGAGAGTTGCCAAGTTTTTCTTTGCGTTGGTCAGCACGACTCACTAGGCTGCTCCAGGCAGTGTTTAGCTCGGTGCATTTCTCCTGGATGTCGTCCACAGCCTCAGGATGAGACTGAATCAGACGCTCTGCGGTCTCACCAAGAGAGTTCACCTGAAAATTATATATCAATCATGAAGACCCTCAAAACAAAGTTTTAGCTGGTTAACTGATATGACCATATTAATGTATTTGGACTAGATCTGACACCCGCTACAACGCAGCAAGCATGTAAGATATGCTGCTGCAGCATGAATGCCACATATAAATTGTCTAGACAGGTGGTGCTGGAGGAAGTGGAGGGTTTCATAGGAACTATTAAAGCATAATGCAGAACTAATTTATAGTTGTAAAATTTTGAAACGAATCAACAGAGGACAATGAGCTTGTGATGAGTAGTAAATCATTTTTAGCAGATTGCATGTATGAGTTAACTACATTTTAGCATATGTTTAGTTAGGAATGAAAAACTAAACCAAAAATGCAAATTTCACCTTGTCTCCTAGAGCGGCCAGGTCTCTCTCAAAGCCTTCGTGCTTGCGCTGCAGAGCTTGAACGCTGGCGAGGTCATGGCCGTAGTTATCAGTGTTCAGGGCTTGGTTCTTCTCTTCGATCCATTCCTTGGTCTCATCTGCATCCCTGTAAAATCACACTGAGCTGAATTCCTCTGTACTTCATGTGGCTCACATCACACAAGTGTAACAAGAACAAACATTTTGAGGTTAATCAGTGACATATGTACCTGTGGAACCTCTGCACCTCATGAGCACTTCCCAGCATGTTGCTTCGGTCTTCAGCCAGCTGCTGCAAGGACCTCCAGCGGTTGTTCAGCTCCTATACACAAACATACAACCATTAGAAGCTAATCAGATGGCAGGTCATAGGTTCAGTTGTTACGAGAGTGATTCGATCACTGACAGCAGATTCAACTCCCTGATATAGAATGGCTGATGAGAAATGATCCAAGCAAATTTAACAGCCAAACCACTTTCCAAAGCACCACAAAAATGATTCCATATCCTTTGTGCCATACTTTGCTCTACATTTCACTAGTAAAAGCAACAGTATGGATAAATGGCATAAACAGAAAGGCTAAAACATTAAAGCAAATGGGATAAGTGATGATAGTTAGCAAATATGGGAAACTTGGGTGGGTGCATTGGACACAAACTAAAAAAAGAAGCGTTAATGCATTCTAGAATGGCTGTTTTACCTCCACCAAAACACATGGCGTGAAGAGATAAAGGAGTTATTTCAAATGGTCGACACAGACTCATGAATGGAAACAAAGGGAGGGGGATGCAACCACACAGTTGATGGTTCAGTAATAGGACATAGGGGACAAGAGACCATGGAAAGAGCACAAGACCACCACGATGAGTTAGTCCTCCAGGTACACAGGGCAAAATGCAGGATTTAGTGGGATCGGTTGAGGGAAGATTTAAAGATTGAAACTAAGAACCTAGAATCTTACCTTAATAGTATTAAAGTTGGCCGTTGTTTGAACAGCCAAGCGAACAGACTATATTGAGTACAAATTTGCAAAGAACAGAGAGAGGGTAGGAAAAGAACAGAAAAATACACCAGTCAAGAGAATGTCACAAGAGGAGATACAAGAACCAGACTGCTCTTGCTGCTCTGTAATCATAGTCACCAAACAGCACTGTGGATGACATACAAGTCAAACAAGACCCTGCATAAAAACTAAATGTCTTAATGACCCAAGATTAGATTACATAATTAGAAAAGTATTTTAAAATTCAGCATGCTCTATTACCTTCCATGGAGATGCACCTTTGGAATCTACTTCATCCTGTGAAATATATAAAATAAATAAATAGAAGCAGTTTAAATGAAAATTAAATTGTATGGTCTTCGTGTGTTTATTTCATGCAGACACCCCAACTGTTAAAAAGACTAGATGAACGGTATAAAACAATGACCTTGGCAGGAGCTGAGCCTAGCATCTCTACTTGCTGATGGTGGGATGGAGAGGAGATGTGATGAAGGAATGGAGGAATGGAAGGAGAAAGGGAGAAAAAATAGGTAAGATAACCAAATCTATAAATCTAAATAAATTCAGGCATATAAAGAGGAATAATACTCTGATGTATACTCTTCCATGTTTTAAAGAAAACATAATATTGATGAGTGGAATGACTCAAAATTTTGACAAAACATGATGTATACTACTGTCAAAACGTTTGTGCTTTGTAGGATTTTTAAGTTTTAGATAGAAACCTCTTATGCTTACCAAAGATACATTTATATAAACGTTAAAAACTATTTAAAAATAATAATATCTTTTAGAAATCATTGTGCAATGCTGAATTGGTGCTCAAGAAACATTTCTTTTTATTAGCTATGTTGTAAACATTTGTACTGCCTAATATTTCTTTGATAACTGCTATTTACTAGGATTGCTTGATAAATAGAAGTTTGATACATTTAATGGACACAAGCAAAGAAAAAATGGCAATGTATGTCTAATCATGTTTACTGTGTGTGTTAAGTGTTTATCTTCATACCTGGGCCTGCACAACAGGAGCCTCTTCAGCCATCAGTCCTTCAGACTCCAGCTCAGAAGCCACCTTGTTTATATCCCTCAGCCGAGATTCATTTGCTTTTAGATCCTACCAAACAACAAAAAATACAAGAGTTTAGAATCAGTGAACACTTAGCCAATGCTAGCCTTCAGTGATAAATGAGTCATGAATCATACCTTCTGAAAGTCATCAAACTTTTTCTGCAGCACTTCTACTTGCTCCAGATCAGAGCCGACCTCCTCATTAGTAAGCGCTGATTCTTTCTCATTGATCCACTGCTGCAGCTCGTTCGCCTCACGGAAAAGCATGAACTTCTTGCAGCTCTTCTCCAGCATGTCCTTCCTCTTCTCTCCCAACTCCTGCAGTGTACCATACCTAAGAAGAGAGACAAGAGACTTAATGCAACTCCCACCTAAACACTGGGACTTATATATCTCCTTCTAGGAGAGGAAATAGAAGCTTGAAACACAGATAGGGGTTCAACTAACAGTTAGAAATCTGCATAATCAGCAACCGAAAATGCAGAGTGAAACATCTAGACATCAACTATACAAAAGGTAAAGCTCAGAATGAAAACATTCTCAGAAGAGATGTGAACATCTATCCCTTGATGGAATAGAAGAGTAGAAATGAGACAATGATCAGATGGACAGAGAATGATAGAAGACCTAAAGCATGAGAAAAACAGCAAGATGGATGAGGGGAATGTAGATGAACATTTTGCAATGGAGGCTTCTTTGATCAAATAAATGACATTGGTCGGGCCTACTCACAGTTCCTCCACCTGCTTCATGCGTACAGATACGCTGCACACCTCCTTGGTGACCACAGTCCTGCCACAGGGCAGGGCAAGCAGACACATGCAAGCATTTAAATTTGGAAAGAAAACAAGAAAAGAAAAGAAAGAAAGGAAAAAGAGGAGTAACGAGGGGTCAGAAACATTATTAAGAGTTAGTTTTTAACAGATGCCTTATTTGAGCTGCAGGAAGAGTAAAGATGCAAAGATCTTAAGAGGCTTTGTGTTAAAAAAGAAATGATTTTGTTGGAATGTAAACATAAGGTTGAAAAATGTTCACACTAGGGCCATCAATTCATTCAAATTGTGAGTACCTTTTTTAAGGAAACATTTTTCTTGTCTTTAACATTAGAAATTTATTTTTTGTCAATTTTAAACAATTAAATAAATCCTTGCCGAATCTTTCTGACATCAAACGTTTGAGACATTGACAGCCCGAATGTGTATTAGACAAGAAAGACCGAATACAGAATAATTCGTACTGATTGTCAATCTGCTCCTGTCGCAGAGCGATGCTGCCCTGTTCGTTTAGCAGATTCTCGCGAGAGGAAGATTGAGTCGGGTCCAACTTCTTCACGTACGCTGCGGGAACAAAGCCCTGCCTGTCGTTCACTTCCACTTTCCACCAGTCCTGAGAGCAAGATATAAATATATATTGTTTACATAAGTCCAAGCATTCATCTGGATTCAAACTGGCATGCTATGTAATGTAGCGTGTCCTATTAATTACCTTGTTGGTGCTGTTGAGCAGAGTGAGGATGTCTCCCTTCTTCATGGTAACCTCACGAGGACTCTTCTCCTGGTAGTCATATAAAGCAAGAACCAGCTCCTTGCCGGTCTCATCATCAGTGGGGGCCACTTGTTGCTGTTCATTAAAATAACAAAAAAGGACCAAGTTTTATTTTTTTCATAAAAGTAAAAGTATTTCCTTTTGGTCAATGGAAAAGTGTTGTTATGAGATCTTACTCTGCAGGCCTCAGCTTGTTCTTTTAAGGCCTGGATGCTGCTGCCATATGCACTCAGATCAGACATCAGTGCCTCGTGCTTCTTGAGCAGAGCCTGTAAATGATAACAATGACATGTTAGAACCATATCATTTTTTTAAATAGAAAACTTCAATGGCACCACAAAATCAAGTTTAGTTGTACCAATTAACCACTTTAAACATATTATGATGTATGAGGGATTTCTTTTACATTACATTGCATTTTTGCTCAAACATCAGCAAAAAATGCAATGTAATATTTTAACTCATTGTGGATCCAGCCCTCCTCCTCGCTTACCTCTGCAGAGTCTTCGTCTTTGCCATAGTCGGTGCTTCCTACAATGGGTTCCTTCTCTCTCATCCAAGACTCGGCCTCATTGGCATCAGCAAAGTACTGCTGAGCCTGAAGGGAGTCCTCAAGATCCTGTCTACGCTGGGCAGCTTTCCCCTTCAGTCCATCCCAACGATTGTGCAGCTCCTGCAGCTTAGCTTTCACATCCTCCCCTGCAAAGTGACCTGAAATTTGGGAAACAAACATTTTATTTATATAAATATTTCAAATGTATTGTTTCTAATTTGAATAATGACTAAAAGTGTTCTGCACCGATGCCTAATAGAAGGTTAGTCTTATGAAAGTGCAAGAATTAAATACTACCTTCTTCAATCATGGCCTCCCCCTTCTGAGAAACGGCCTTGATTCGGGGTTCATGGCCAGAGATTTCCGCCTGCAGAGCCTGGTGTTTCTTCAGAAGGTTCTGGACTCCAATAAGGTCTTTTCCTGAGAGAGTACGAGAAAGTGGTTGTTTTAAGAATTTTAATGGTTTATAGTTATTTCATATGTGAGTTCCTGTAATTTAAATCACACTAACCTCTATTGGTAGAGGAAGCAATGGGTTCCTTCTCCCTGATCCAGGTCTCCTCATCTTCCACATCCCTGAAAAGTTGCTGAAGGCGCAGGGAGTCGGACAGCTTCTGCTTGCGGGCGGCCATGGGCTCCTTTAGAGCCTCGTAGCGAGCCAACAGAGCCTCTTGTTTTTTGCGGATGTTATCAGCATCAAAATGGCCAGCCTCCTGGAACTGCCTGGCCTGAATAGTAATGCCATCAATGCGGTCCTGTAAAGAGGAGAGTTAAGATGAATGAGTTATACAGATGTTAAAAAACAAACACTGCCAGCTGCACAGAATCATACAAGAAACAGTCTAATATCAGTGCAGTCATTGAGACATTGTTACCTGGTGAGCAGCCACATCAGCCTCCAGCAGAGCATGCTTCTTCTGAAGATTCTGGACGCTGGTAAGGTCTTTGCCAAAGTCATCAGAGGCTAGATGTCCCTCCACCTCATACAGCCACAGCTCAATGTCCTCTACATTACGATTGAACTGCTGCTGCTGGTTGGCTTCACGCAACTTAATCCCTGAATGAGTAAATAATGTGATTTCACTGAAAAATCTGCCTTTTGTTTCATAATTACCAATAATAAATCAGATAAACATAGTTTTGAACTAGTGACAACTGTAAAATAGCCAGTGCTGTCACATTGTGACATTTTCTCACCTTTAAGCTCAGTTGCCTCTAGAAGTTTCTTCCACTGAGAGCTGACCTCATCCATTCGGGTGGACACTTCGCTGGAGGCATAGTGCTTTCCATCAATCAGCTCCTGGCCTGACTTCTGCAGTGCATCAATACGGCTTTGATTGGCAGAGAGCTCAGCTTCGAAGGCCTGGTGCTTCTGCACCTTCCCCTGGAGGTTGGATGGGTCCTGAAAGAGGAAGAATAGAGGGTGAGAAAAAATAAAAAGCAAATATAAACTGATTTTAAATGTGTTGTCAACTCTAGGACAACATACCTTGTAGGCCTCGTCAGTGGCAGTCTTCATTTTCTCATTGATCCAGCTCTTGAGCTCATCAGAGTCCCGGAAGAACTGCTGCAGATGGAAAGAGTCCTCCAGAGCAGCACGGCGAAACTGAGCGCGCTCGTGAAGAGCGTTGCGTCGGCTCAGCAGCTGAAGTAGAAAAAAAGGTGTTTAAGTCATAGTATTACCAGTGATTCAGCACTTCTGTCAGCAATAATTGAGAAGAGGAAAGTGCTTGCAGGGTTGAAATGAAGGACGTTTCAGGGTGCTAATCTCAACTTACTGCATCTCTGCGAGTGGCCACATCCTCCTTGGCGTAGTGATTGTTCTGGATCAGCTTGGTGGCAAATTCATCCAGGGCCTGTATATTTCATTAGAGAATTAAAAGAAAAACAGAGTAAGATTTGTAAGCCTGATTATAACAGGCCTTGGATTTTATGTCGAACTGATTTCTTACGGTGATCTTCTCTTCCTGGGCACTGAGGGATTTCTCAAAGTCTTCATGTTTCTTCAGGAGAGCTTCAACGCTGTCCAGAGAGTCACCCAAGTCTTCATTTAGCAGGAAAGCCTTTGAGAAAAACAGTTTGAAATGTTTGCCCTCATTTGTAAACAAAATTCAAGTGTTACACGATTCAAGAGAAAGCATTTTGTCTGATCCTCGTAATATAATAAGCCTAGATGAATTTGTACCTCTTGCTTGCTCATCCAGTTGTCGACCTGCTCAGTGTCCCTGTAAAAGAGCTGCAGGTCCATGCACTGCTCATACTGCTGCCTGCGTAGCTCCCACAGCTCCAGAAGAGACACTTTCTCTTCAGACAGGATGCCCAGCTACTCCAACAAACACAAAACGAAGGTCATTCAGACTCTCACTTTAGAATTAAACATGCATGAATGATGATTTGAAAAAAACTTATAAAAACACAGATGCAAGATCAGACACACCTTTTCCTTGACTTCCTCAGAAGCATAATGTCCGGTGTTCAGCAGAGCCTGCCCAGCCTCGTCCGTAGATTTGAAACTGTCCTCATGAGCATCAATCTCGCCCTGGTAAAACATTATGGACATTATGATCTTTCAATGTCAAGCATCTGGCAATACTATGCAACGATAATCAGCAAATCAATTGTAAAAAAGAAAGAAAGGATAAAGATTCAATATTTGCTATCTAAAAATATTTTTCTTATGTTGCTTTACTTGTTAAGTTTTCCAAAGCTCAGTACCTTATGCTCCTGGTGGCGATCAAGCAGGGCTTCAGCTCCGGCCACATCGTTGGCTAGCTCATCTGCATTGATCAGAGCCTTCATCTCCGTCACCCAGCTGGTCAGGTCACGGAAATCTGCAGTGAAGCGCTGCAACCTAGAAGCAAGATAACCATGAGATCACAAGCTAGGACTGTGTAAACTGAGCTTGCTGTCTCAAGCAATCAATTTATACCAAAAAGTGTGTCTTAGCTTACCTGTAAGAGTCATTGAGCCGAGCGTGTCGTTCAGCTGCCAGGGTACGGATCTGCTCCCAGTTGGTAATGAGTTCATCTCTTTTCAGGTGGATCTGAGAGGCATTCTGGGGGTGTGTCTGCTGCAGACGGTCTGCCTCACCGCCAAGAGTGTTTACCTAAAAACAGAACAGAACATCTACATAAAAAATACTGAATGCTTGCACATTCTTGTTGTACATCTCTGAAAAAATGTAATGTACATAAATAAAACAACAAAAGAATATAAGTGCATAAATGTGAAGGGCAGGTCTGTATTTAGGGATAGAAAAGGAGAGTTTGTGGATATGCTGAGGCTGACCTTGTCCTCCAAGGCCGCCAAATCTCTTTCCAGCCCTTCGTGTTTCCGGAGCAGGGCTTGAACGCTGGCAAGGTCACGTCCAAAATCATCAGATGCCATCAGCTGCTCTTTCTCCTTAATCCAGCTTATTGTCTCATCCACATCCCTATAGGTCAGGAAATAAAATTTTGGTGACAAACCCCAATCAAACCAACAAATGTCTATAGTAGTGATCACAAATGATTTGAATAACTCACCGGTTGAAGCGCTGCACCTCAGCAGCTCCAAACAGCTTGCCCTGCCTTTGCAGAGCCAATCCCTTCAGCCTCTGCCAAGCAGAGTTCACCTCCTCCTGCTTCTTCAGGATGAGCTCCGCCTCAGGATGGTTCTCTTGGGTTAGCTTACCGGCTGCCTGGTTCACCTCATTCACGCGCTCCTCATGGGCCGCCAGATCAGTCTGGAACTCTTCAAACTTCTTCTGCAGAACCTCCACATGCTCCAAGTCTTGGCCAAGCTCCTCTGAGGTGGCAATGGCTTCCTGCAATAAAGTATTGTCAATGTTTCATGTATTGGATGAAATAATTTTTCAGTATTGACCAAACATACATACAGAGTAATATATGAAGTCTACTGTGGTTTCTTACCTTGTCACTGATCCAGTCCAGGGCATCCTCACACTCACGGAGGTACTGTACCAATTTCTGGGCCTGCAGGAGACGCACTCCTTTCTCTTTAGTCTTCTGCAGCAGGAGGTCCCACAGACGGTGAAGTTCCTCTAGACGAGTCTGAATTTTATGAGGGGACAAAGATAAACAATTAGGATCAAAACAAACACGTGATCAGAAACAAAAACATTATTCAAGGACAGCTCAGATCAAATTGAGAAAGTCAGCTTGGAATTTAACAGAAAGACTGAATAAGGAAAGCAGAATGAAAAAGAACACAGCACTCAGTTCTTTTTATGGACATGCACTGTAAAATGAACTGCAACAAATTTCAATTTCACTGCACTCGAGTACCTACTGGAATAAAAGCGCCATAATTGACACTTTTTACAATTGGTCGCTGAGCGGTCCGGTAAGGCGTGAAAGACTGATCCATTAGGATAAACGTTAAAACACTATAAATTTCACTTTTCTCAATTATTAAACTCTAGCATGTGGTATTAAAAAGATAAAACCTTACTCGAATGGTTTCAGATGAAAAGTGGCTCTCAGATATCATGAGATTGCCGGTTTCGTCCAGTTTAACGATGGCCCCAGAGTTAGCTTGCACTTCTGCCTCAAAAGCTTGATGTTTCTGGAGCTTTCCCTAAGAGATGGGGAAAAAATGCTATGTGAGACGAAAATGCATCATATGTATATTTTATTAATAAACACTATATATTGTGAAAATGCATTATTTCTGAGATGTTTTCAACTTGAATTAGTGATTTCAACCAATTGCAGATGTATCTCTATAACCATATGAATACTAAGTCACAACACAAACCTTGTGGCTAAAGACACTGCATGCATGTTCATTTACTGTATTCAGCTATTTTAACAGCCTGATGACTCTATAAAGTAATTCACTGCTGATTACAGCAGACAAGACCCAGTCAAGGAATTTACAACTTAAGGGAGGAGTCACCTCAAGAACAGAGGTGACAGCACATTTTCTTGCAAAAAGTTATTTCAGTAAGGACGCTTATGAAACTTATTTTTACTCTCACCTGTAGATTACTGGGGTCCTTGTAGTTCTCATCAGAGGCGATCTGTAGTTTCTCTTGGATCCATTTCTCAAGCTCATCTGCATCTCGACGGAAGAACTGGAACCGGTAAGAGTCCTCGAGTTTCTGTCGGCGCACAACAGACAGCTCCTTGAAGCGACGGTACCGGTCAAGAACCTGCTGGCGGCGCTCCTGAATGTCATCAGCTGACTCTAGAACTTTAACTCCACTGACATCCATTTTCTAAAAAAGGGAAAACATAACCAATCAATCTCCAAATGTTCAAGTCCTTCCAAATGAACTTGTCCTTAGTAAGCAAAAGAAAAAATGCTAAATGAGAACCTTAGAATGGCTTCCAGAAACGAGCAAGAGTACAGCAAGAGTTAGGCTTCTTCAAATCAAACAATCCGAGGCAATAAAATAACAAATTCAAGAGTTGTTGAACGGCTGAAACAATTCCTTGAGTAACTCGATTAGCAAAAAATTATTGAGGCAAAATCCTCTGCCTCGAATCCTCTATTGTCACGTTTTTTCGCAATGAATTTTTGCATTACTGTGACAATGCACTTAAGCTTAGGTCACCCACGAAGCGGAAGGAGATGGCGGTGTTTTGATTTGAGGGCACGAGCACGGACTAGTGCGGGCTGCATAATGGAAGGGAGCAATAACAACGCGATGAGCAAAAAGACCAAATGAACACAAGAAAACGACAAAAAAGTCCTACTCCGAGACTGGAGGACTGTCACCCGAGACCAGGTGAATTCAGTGTAGCGTTAAATCAATGCGATTGTTAATCGAGATTGGGGCTGTTAAATAATGTACGTTAATTATGAAAGGGATAAACCACAACGCTCAGAAGACGGATGTGGAGGGGCCGTTACCGCGCGTTCACACCGAGGCCGGAGAGAGCGTCAAACTAGCATTAATTCATTTTAAATGTAAGCTGGCGGTGAGAGGCAGAACAGTAGGGCTGCACGATTAACCTTTATCGCATCGATATCGAGGTTTTAACCCCCGCGATTACCTAACC